>JAVANC010000005.1:21280647-21880647 GCA_033319125.1 Parnassius glacialis | reverse complement strand
ACTTGCCCAAACACGCTTATTAAAGATCTGTAGGTTTTTTTTTTAAGTTCTATGCGGACGAAGTCGCAGGTACAGATATTATTTTCTTTATTCTGTCTGGGATTTTTTCCTATATCGTCGAAGCAGTTTACAAACATAAACTTCACAAAGTCATACATCCGGACCTTGAACAATTATTTGTAGTTCATACGAATATAGCAACTCATTGCTAAGCCAGTGCGCCATGGAGCCCTGTACTGAATAAATTAAAAAAGAGAAATGCTTACATCTGTTTCCTGGGCTTCTTCCTGGGCGAGAGGTCTGGTGGCGGACGCTGCGGCGGGCGCTGCGGCTCGGGCTCGTCGTTGGGCGGCTCGGAGGAGGCCGACATGGTGGTGGAGCCGGAGCCCGGGCCCGGCGCGCCCGCCGGCACGTCCTCCCAGCCCGGCGTGCCCGACGCGCAGTACGTCACCCCGCCCCCACCACCACCACCACCCGACACCACGCCGCTCACCAGCTTCGACGGCGAGCTGTGAACGATATTTAATATGTATGTATCCCGTATTATTGTATTTTTGCCTCGATCCACTCGCTCGATACTTAAATAATGGGGAGCGGTTGGGTCAGCGAGTTGTATAAATAGCAGCTATTTTGACTTGCCACTCACTTGGAGGTCAGCCAATGCAGTCAACTTCACCTTGGGAGTAGAGGTGCTGGGATTAGTGGTGACGAGGATCGTGCACGCAATTGAAGAAAAGGCAGGAGGTGCTCTTCAAACTAGGTAAGACACATCATTTTATTTTACTATGCAGATATTAGCAAATTAATTTCGCAATCGAAGCGACCAGGGTAGAAAAAAATACGATGTCACAGCATACCGACGTAAAATAACAACTGCTATGTTTCGTATGGCGAGTGTAGAGAACCGGAGTCCCTATTTACTGAAAATGAGGCATTCCATCTTAGTCCTCAGGGGTAGGGTATGCATCTGCATTTTGATTCTTAATTGAGGATGTCTTATAGGTAACAGCATCCACTTACCATGTACTGTTACCATTGCCTCGTTGGTCTAGTGGTTGTAGAAGTGCGACTGCTGATCATGAGGTCCCGGGTTCGAATCCCGGGTCGGGCCAAAAAAATCAGTTATTGAGTTTTTCCATCAAGTTATTCTCAGTAGCTGCCCGGAGTCAGGAAGTTGGCGATGTTTCACCCCCGTGCCTCGGAAAGCACGTAAAACCGTTGGTCCTGCGCCTGATCTCTCTCCGGTCGTGTCGGTTTACCGTCCCATCGGGCTATGAGAGTGAGGGAATAGAGAGTGCACTTGTGCTTGCGCATACACTTGGGCACTATAATCCTGTCCTGTGCCGATGGCTAGTCTCCGTTGAGACTGGCCGCCGTGGCCGAAATTCGGTCTGGAGGACAATATTATTATTACTGTTACCATGGACTGTATGCTCATTTAACACTCTTATTATATAAAAAAACTTATATAAATCTTATAAAATCAAATTCAAGCCCAAACATATTACAATGACAGAATTCAAGGTACTGTAAGCTTATTTTGTATAGGTCCTATCTATACAAAGATTAATATTTAAGATTTAAGGTGGCCTTCTTTAACTATGACATCAGGACTTCAAACACCTTAGTCTCCGCTATGACCATGAGTGTTTTAAAGCGCACGAAACGTCGGAAGTTAAAAAGGTAACATTAAACATGATATAAGCAATAAACTTAGTTTCACTTAATAATATAAATCTCCTTTCCAGCGGATTTTGTCTACCTCCACAATAATTTCCTCTAGCGGCAACCGGTCTCCACGAAGGCTAGCCATCTGCGCAGGACAGGATTATAGTACCCAAGTGTATGGCACAAGCACAGGTGCACTCTTTATTCCCTCAATCTTATACTCCGATGGGACGGCAATCCGACATAACTGGGGAGAGATCAGGAACAGGACAATCGGCTTTACATGCTTTTCCGAAGGGATAAAACACAGCCAACCTATCCATTCCGGGCTAACTAACTAACTACTACGAATTACTTAACACAAAAACCTCATGATCAACAGCCGCGTTTACGACCACCAGATCAACAAGACCCGAGGCCGAGGAACACATTCACAATACAATTACATAAGTAACCAAAGATAAGTAAAAAGCTTATAAAATTAAATCGTACCTGTCGATTTCCCGTTTTCGCAATATAGATGGTCTTGGAAGCACAGTTGAATTGGGAACAGATGTAGGCAACTGACGGCTTTCGGCCGGAGTCTGAGAGGTATTTACAACAGTCACTGTAAGAAATAAAAATAAATTATGTGTTAATCTGTACAATGACTTTTTAAGATACATTGGCTAAATACAAACCTTGAACGGATGGCTGGGTATGGACGTATGGCGTTAGAGGACGTGGTAATGGTTGAATCTGCGCGTGATGTTGAGCTTGGAGCTGAGGAGCTTGGTGTTGCACTTGAAGTTGGGACTGCTGTTGAACTTGTTGCTGGGCTTGATGTTGAACTTGGTGCTGGGCTTGATGTTGAACTTGGTGCTGGGCTTGATGTGGAACTAGGTGCTGAGCTTGGTGTTGGACTTGGAGCTGTGTTTGATGCTGCACTTGATGCTGAGCTTGATGTTGCGACAAGGAATGCTGAGTGCCACGAGGAACTTCATAGTATAACTGTGATGGTGCACTATTGCCAACAACACCTCTGACTCCCACGCTAGCAACGCCAACAACCTTAATAATAAGTATAATGTATAAGTACAGTATAATGTAAAAAAGATGTAGCTAAAGTACTCCATTATCAGTAAATCATTAAATTTTAGGTTTGTATGTTAAGCAGGTTCTATTTCATTTCCGACTGCACGTCAATACTTATATAAGAAACAGATTATTATACGAAATATAAAATAAACGCTTTTTTGCTTGAACATATACTCCAAACATTTGAAATCACAGAAAATTCTCAGCTCATTCGGTCAATCCGTCAGTAATTATTTGTTGGCATCATTTCAAAGTTCTTTGCCGACAATCTCTAATCTATGTGACTCTAACCACAGTGTGTGTGTGTGTGTTTGACATTGGCATACATAGTACTTACTCTCAGGCATTGGCAGTATAAACATAAACTATGTACTTTATGTTATTTAATGTATTTTAACACATATTAAACATACATTTTTGCTTTCTGCACATTTTTCCTTCTCCACATAAACTTTAACTATGCCAAATCTCACACTCCTCCTTGCGCACAATATGCTTAATAAATGTGTACAAAATTTTCCCTTAAAACATTAATATTTTAAGGGAAAATTTTGTACACATTTATTAATTATTATTGTAATATAATTAATATTACAATAAAGAAACTACAATATCACATATCACATATTACAGAATATATATATATATATACCTTAGCAGGCTGATAATTCCTCTGCAGAAGTGGCAGCGGGCGAGGTGCAGCCGCAGTGGGGATCGGTGTCGGTGTTGTAGTTCGAGGGGCGGGACCGCGTACAGCGTTTGATATCACCCCACTCGCTTAAAAAGTAAAAAAGGTAAAAGTTAACACACCTGAGGACTAAAATAGAATGTCTCCTTACTATTAAAAAGAGTCTCTGATTCTATACACACACCATACAAACAACAGCAGCATTATTCTGCTGTTTGCTGTTATATTCTCTTACAAAATATCACTCAGATATTAGTAGTAGAGAGTATACCCTGGTCAAGTCGTACGGTATGTTATTATTGTATTTATTAAGACCCACAATAGTATTTTTACATATATACATATATACACCTTAATTTACCTATATTTGTCCTATATAACCTTATATTTGTAATGTAATATAATGTAATGAAATCAGTGGAAGCAATTTATCTTAATTAACTACATATTATCTTAATCAGTCATTAGTTCTGTTAAGTTCTAAATTGTTATTTAAACATTTTTAATAATTAATTTTGTCACTTTTCAAATCTTCCATTCTGAACAGGGAAGTAATAACAAAGAGCAATGGCAGACTTTCATACATGAAATTAGTTGAGAAGGAATGGTAGCATCTATATATCAAAAATATCTTAAAATGTTAAGCGTCAGTCCCTTAATAACTCTGTCGAAGAATATTGTCCTGAGAAGGCGTCAAAAAAAAAGATATTTCGATTTAAACATTTTTAGGTTATGTCTTATGTCACTTGGAAAAAGTCATGCGTCCTGTGGTTGTTTGATGCTAGCTTAATACACTCTCAACATAATGTACCTACATACATAATTGAGAGTTTTTAGATTATTGTATTTCTATTACTTATTTGCATACTATAAATGAATATTTCTGGCATGGCTCCACGGCCTTTGTGTCATACAGTGACATTCTCAGAAGGGCCCAAGAAACCAGAAGAACCCAGAGCTGCAAAGCCAGTGAAAAAAAATAGTGACATTTTGTTTTAGCTAGTGTTGCCATAACATTAAATGGAATTGTTACATATTACTATGATTGAGATAATATTTTATTGTAAGAAGTTCTTTGTCTCTTAACTTATTTTCAACTATATCACTTTTATTTTTATTATTACTGATAGTATAGTTATTACTAACAATTACTTAATATAAAAATATTGTGTTTGTGTGTTGTGTTGGTAGTCTTACAAAGTGTATACGAAAATAGTATGAATATAGTAAGTGGCAACACTTGAATAGACTTAAATGATTCAAGTCATTTGATATTCCCAAAAATGTTTGTTTCTTTCTGTTTTCTATTTGAAAAATCATAGAAAAATAATAACTCATTTTATATATTTCAAGATGCAATCATTTTTGTCAACTATTTTTCTGTCATTGTTCTTTACCAGGTATAGTTATCTCATCCTATGAAATGAATATCGTAAAGCCCTATAATGGAAACACAAACACATTTAGTATGAACTGATCTTAATTTAAGATAGCAATCCGAGACTTTGTCTAATCCATTTGGAAGAGAAGAGTGTGATTTTTATTAAATATAACATCATCTTCGCCAGTAACAAGTGCTTGGCTGGACATGGAGCTCTCCTGTTGTTGGAAGACTTGTCTTAATCTCAAGACAGAAGAATTAACATTATCAGTAGCATACATCTCACTTTTCGGACGCTGCTTCTCGTCGCCGGTCTGGATATTTATGACTTCGTTAAGAGATCGTCATACCACGATATATTGGAAGCCGTAGGATTATACAGGAATTTTCCAGAGTCGCCTTATACAACGTCACTTACGGGACGAAATAAGGTAAAGGATTTCCTTACATCATCACCATACGCCCAGTGCTTGACTTAAACCTCTTCTGGTAGTAAGTCATGATGCCCTAGAATTTAAATCACACTGTATTAGCGTTCCAAAAAATTCGCCTATTCTCTTTTGTTTTGATAATCCTCGGATTGCAATAATGTAAGGAAAGATAGACGACGGAAAAATACTCCACTCCCTTGCTGAAAGACACCAGAACCCCTCCTTTTCCTTTGTTGAAGGACAAAAGAAGAAGTAAACCATTTGGTTTGAATGCGTGGAATATCGACAACAAAGGAATGAAGACTCGACGACTGTCCGGCTGTCCGATGGTGCTCCTTAGTGCCATGCGCAAATAAAACATCTGGATTTACCAGGCAGTGTAGAGCAACAAAAGTTTATCTAGCCGATTTTGCGAGAGACCGAAAAGCTCCACTGCCTGATGATTTGGCAGAGAGCTTTGCGCCGATATGTTTCATACGAAAGCTATCTACTTATCTTAATATATCGGATGTACGGTAAATAAACCTAGCAAGCTAACAACATAGCAAAGTGGCGAAGCAATCAGCTTTGTAGCGGTTTCTAACGGTTGCCGTTGAGCAATCAGTTTCAAAATAGGAGGTTAAGATGCCTGGGTGATCAGTAATCGATTGCTGAAAACAGAATTTGAAAATTCGAAACCGTTCTCGAGATAATCGTGGGACAGACGGACAGACATCGTGAAATCAATAAGTGTCTTCGCAAGCTTCGCCACTTAATAATGGATAACCTGAGAGCTACTTGCAGGAGGCTCCATGGCCTCTCAGAAAAAAATATATCGGATCAGTGACAAGAGGTATGGGAGTCACGTAACTTTAAAAAAAAAAGCTAAATTTAGTACCCTAGATCACATTAATCATTAGCTCTGGGTATTAAGACTACAAATTGAGGAATAATCAACAGATTTTTTTTCATTTCACGACGATAAAAAATCTGTTTTTAAGTTTTATATATAAAATAGCCATTTCAAATATTATAAAATCAGACAGACAGACTTAGTGGTGTAGCAATTGTATGAAAGTAAATTCAATCAAGGAAAATCCTCTCTACATGGAAAAGGCCTGTTGAGCAGTAACCTATATGTTCTGATGGAGAAAAGTTCCTATTATAAATCATTTTCAATAGAACTTTACTATAGAATTGGTATTTTACAATAATACTCACATGTGAGAACAGTGCTCGAAGGTAAAGTGATGATCGCTGAGTGTGGAGACTGACTCGGCTGTGGTGTGGGCGTTGACACAGGAGCTGGTGTGGGAGAGGCAGGTGTAGGAGTTGGGGTACGGGGTGTAGTACTGCGTGGCAAAGCTCCGCGACTCCCATATACTAATGCACTACGACCTCGTCCACTGCTGGACCAAGCACCACCACCTGAAATAATACTTCAAACATTAATAATATACAAAAGTTGTAAGCTTTGATTGCATAAACAAATAAAATAAAAAATATTATATCACTCAGTATTTTAAAACACAAAAGTAAATAAGGTACTTAACAGGTGACACAAAAATTAAATCTAAATACATATTATAAGGTATGAGGGGGTAATACGGTCACCTTAAGCTTTGCCGCCATATAAAACGAAAACTAGACGGAGGACAGAGACAAACACACAAAGTAGTTAACTATACCTAATATACTAAGGTATATAGTACTCCATAGTGGAGGACCTAAGCACTATGCTCAATGACTTCAATGGTGTTTCCCATCGGATAGGTCTTAAGATGAACATGGACAAAACAAAGATCATGTTTAATGTCCATGTCACACCTATGCCGGTAGTTGTTGGGAACACTAAGCTCGAAGTTGTTGATGAGTATGTTTACCTGGGACAAATAGTCCGACTAGGTAAGTCCAACTTCGACCGAGATGTCAATCGACGGATTCAACTCGGTTGGGCAGCGTTCGGGAAATTACAGCACATCTTCTCGTCAGGTATACCTCAAAACTTGAAAACGAAACTGTACACCCAGTGCATGTTGCCAGTGATGACATACGGAACTGAGACGTGGTCCTTCACTGCTGGCCGGATGAAGAAGCTCAAGGTCGCTCAGCGAGCTATGGAGAGGGCTATGCTCGGATTTTCTCTGCGTAATGAACTCAGAAATGAGGATATCCGCAGTAGAACCAGAGTGACCGACATAGCCCAACGGATTAGTAAGCTGAAGTGGCAATGGGCCGGCCATATAGCTTGAAGAACCGACAACCGATGGGGTAAGAAGGTTCTCGAGTGGCAGCCTCATACCGGCGGACGAAGTATAGGGCGTCCTCCAACTAGATGGAGTGATGACCTGGTAAGATATGCAGGAAGTCGATGGATGCAGGTGGCTCAGGACCGTGCTTTGTGGCATTCCTTGGGGGAGGCCTATGTTCCGCAGTGGACTTGTGAAGGGCTGTAATGATGATAATGATGAATATATTAAGAAAAAAATAACAAGCAAACTTTGGCAACGATAAGGAACACTTCGAATAATCTACTTGAAATAAACTAACTACACTACACAATAATAAAATTGACTAAACTATTTACTAAAATGTCTTTATTATTTGATTGACTGATGAAAAGCTATCGTATCACGGAATCATCTATGCAAAACAAGGCTGTAGTTTTTGTGTTATAAGTGACCATATTAACTGAATTATCATATTACCCTCACATACTATAGTATAACTAGTAAGGCCATAAATAATGTTACAACTTTAAAAATTCTTTTTTTTCCGAATTATAATTTGGAAAAAAGATCGTCGGCGGATTGTTGCTCCTGTTTTATCGTTTAAATAATGGTTTGAAGTGAATCTATAACCAGAGAAAGAAAATAGCTTTCATCAATTTGCCGCCATTTCGCATATTATCTTTCATAAGTATACAAATAAATAAAATTGAAGTGTCTGTTTGTAATGTCAAAAAAACAGCTTTTTACTAAATGCATATGAAAGTATATACTGTATCTACTTAAAACAAAAACAATTTTTAAAATTTTTGTCTGTCTGTTTGTTTGTTCAGGCTAATCTCCGGAACGGCTGGACCGATTTTGACGGGACTTTCACTGCAAGATAGCTGATATTATAAGGAATAACTTAGGCAATTTTTGTTTTTGAAAAAGAATTAGGGTTCCGCGCAAAAAAATTAAAACGTAATAAATTACACGCAGGCGAAGTCGCGGGGGTTTGGCTTTCCATTGACTCCCGTCGAGTTGGAGGTTGATACGTATTTTTACAGAAAAGTTACACTATTATAAGCACACACACAAAGTTAAAACATGCGGAAACGCGTAATTTTTGAGAAAAAAGTTATTGAAAACCAATTATTCTTGCATTGTTTATATCTAATCCTACCATAAAACTGACGCCATTTTGTAATGTCATTGTCGTCAGTAGGGATGTCGATTCTTTCCGAAAAAGGTCGATTTTTAAATCGTTTCAAATCGTAAGCTGATGTATCGATTCACAATAAATCGATTTCTAAAATATCTATATTTTTTATGTTTGCATTTATAATGTAAATATAATTCCATTTTATGAAAAACAAGAAAGATACCATAATAAATGATCTCTTGTTGAAATTTGTTTTATTTTAACAGTACCAATTAGGGCAGATAACAAATAAAATAGGTAAGGTTCAACTTATGTCAAAGAACCGCATTGATTGACCCCGACTCCACCTGGTACGAGTCTGTCCTACCCCTAGAGTGGTTTTAAAGAGCCGGAGACGTAGCAGTCTCAAAATAGATACAGAAATCCTTCTGAATCAGTCCCCCTATATTTTATGATGAAGGGGATTTTTTTCTCATAAAATGGATTTATATTTACATTATAAATGCAAACATGAAAAAAATATAGATATTTTAGAAATCTATTTTTTGGGAATCGATACATCAGCTTACAGTTCGAATCTATTTAAAAAAAATCGATCTTTTTCGGAAAGAATTGACATCCCTACTGACAATAACATTAAAAAATGGCGTCATTTTTATTGTAGGATTTATGGAGTGTAGAGTAGAAGGAGAACCATCTTATAAGGGGCGAAAGTTGAAAAAGTGTCCTACTATTTACTGAAAATAGAGGTTCCAAAACCTACCACAATAGCGCTGGCGTCTGAAAAACTACGATATGAAGATAGCTGTTGTGAACGGAGTGAAGTCAGCTGAATTGAAATATTTAAAAAATTTCATGATTAGAGTAGTTAGTAAAATATTAAAAAATATTAAATTAAAATATTAATAAATAAAACCAAGCGGATTGGTCGGTCCTTGTTTATTTCTCCATCTTATTCTAATTACTTATGGCGCTTTTTTTTTAATTTATCCTATGCTACTGCAGCGCCACCCTTATTGGACACGTTTTTAGGGACACTTTTCATATATAGAGATGGTCCTCCTTCTCTCTACACTCCATAGTAGGATTAGACATAAACAATGCAAGACTAATTGATTTTCCATAACTTTTTTCTCAAAAATTACGCGCTTCCGCATGTTGTAATTTTGTGTGTGCTTATAAGAGTGTAACTTTTCTGTAAAAATACGTATCAACCCCCAACTCGACGGGAGTCAATGGAAAGTCGTACCGTGGGTATGAAGTTGTCAATCATATGTAAGATGTTTCGAAAGCTAGGCTTCAACCATACGTTTGTATACACACTGAGGTAAGAGCTTCTTGTAATAATAATACTCACTCTCAATTTACTCTGCTATGAAATAATGGCAAAATCCTCGAAATAATATCTGCACTTTTTCAGATGCGTAGGTAACACAGGTGCCTACTCTCAAACATAGAGGCAGTATTATGGTCTGGGAATGTATGACTGCCGTTGACGTCGGTAATTTTTTTTCGTGAATGTTGTTTGAATGTGAATGTGATTTAAAGTGATCAGTACATAAATGCATTAAAACTGCCATTACGATTTCAATGATACGCATTTTCGCGACACTTACTTAGATGTCAGAAATAAAGTGTAGAAAAAAACCCAAAAATGGCGGCGCTCGCCATTTTTCAGCGAGCATTGCGACATAGTCATCACTCAACATAACAAATTCTTTGATCCTTTAGCTATTGATTGTTGCTATTAAATTTTGGATGTAGATGACAGCTGCAATACCAAAATGTATCCCCCGATTTTATTATCATCAGTTTCCTGAATTGCCTATCACTATGTAAGCTAATTTAAAGACATATTCACCTTAATAAAAAGTTATATATACGAGTGAGAGGGATAGTTGTTAGGAAAAAAAGAAGTGAGAGTCAAACACGAAATTCAAAAACAGTGGTAGAGCCACGCGGCAGCGTTTGCTGTCGCACGGATGGGCCGGCTCGAACCGGGGTGGTACCACGACCTCACAGAAAACCAGCGTGAAGTAGAGGTTTACCTCTGCGTTTCGCTTGGTGAGTGCAGGTGGCCGGAGGCCCTTTTTACTGGAAATGAGGCATTCCATCTTAGTCCGCACGGGTGACAACGCATCTGCATTTTGATTTGTAATAGAGGATAGATGTAGATGTCTATGGGCCGCAGCAACCACTTACCATCAGGTGGACTGTGTGCTCGTTTGTCACCCTTATTCTATAAAAAAAAAATCTATCCTTGTTTGAGCAATCATTGTGTAGTTATAGCTATAAAGTTCGACACAAGCGATATGGAGGGTGATTCCATCACTTATTCTATCCATTATATTATTTATCGTGATTCTGTTCTTGTTAGGCTGACCAGTTTTACATTGTGACAACATTAAGCAGTTGCTGTTTTGTATCTCATGACTCATATGCAAATAAAATATACAAATTTTCAATTTCAAGACCACTTTTTGCTATACCTTGGTTTGCAGATGATTGTGAAGCAGCTAAAGGTGTGACAGGGCGTACTGCAAGTGAGGCACCAGCAGCCAATCCTCTTGGTACATGACTTGTTACCCCTTTGTTCACTAATACTCCACTTGCTGTACTTACATTGATGCTTGATAAAACTGTAAAATAAAAAAAAAACATGCTTGCACAGACTGACTTAAGTTTTAGACTTAACAAAAAGTGTGTAATATTATAATGGTGGTAGCCATTTTTATAAATATGTTTTGGCTAAAATAAATCTTTATATAAAGATGATAGTTTCTTTGTTTGTTGCTATATCATTTATCTAATTACAATGAAAATCAGGTGAGTTGTGAGGGCGCCCACAAAGGTTTCTTACAAAAATTTTATTAGAATGAGAAATAAAAAACTAACAAACAAAAATAAATATTTGTTTACTTGTTCTTTTTCTATATGCTCCTATAACATTCATCCAGTTACAAGCAGTGAATTGCATGCTGGTCACAGCTAGCAAAATATATAATATTTATGTATATAATGATTTCATCAATTGTAAAGATTTTATCATGTTTAATTATTATTTAATAAATAAATGCAATAAAATGCGAAAAATTAGTTTTATTCAATAAATAAACAGATTATTTCACAATCTCTATAGAATTAGAGTTTGTTTACATACTAAAAAGACAGTGTATTACTTCTTCTACACTTACTTCAATTGTAGGTATACAACAATTTAGTTATTATATGGGAATTCTTAAAATTTATTTTTATCAAAATTCATTTTCCTTGCTGGTTATTGCTTACCTGGTCTACTGTTGTGATGTGGAAGAGGAGGAAGCACTCTCACACTAGGTGGCAGTGTTCTCACAGATGAGCTGACTACTAAGCTACCAGATCCACTTACTAATTGACCACCAACATTCAGCACCTGTGTTCCACTAACAGGTGATGACACACTTGCTTGTATATTGTTGTTAGATACAGAATTGTTTGAATTTGAAACTTGTGCAGACAACTGGCTTCCTTGGCTGATGATCTGCGTTCCTGGACTTATTATCTGGCCACTTGGATTTAGTAACTGTGATGGTGATATGATCTGTGATGTTTGTCCTATTAACTGAGAGCCTTGGCTAACTATTTGAGTACCTTGTATGATCGGTGGTCCGCTAACAATCATCTGTGCCTGTAAAAAACAAAAATAGGATTCTAGGATTGTAAATAAATAACATTTTATTTCAGATTAAACATTCTTATAAAAGTTAGTAACATAGAAAAACTTATCTCTATGTCAGTAAAAGATGTGTTTTAATAAATTATAAATCAATTTAAAATAATATTTAATACTTAAATAATCTATACCACTTATAAATAACTGAGATATAATTAATCTAAGCTTGCCATAGCAACTACCACCCAGTGTGTCTGAAAGGGGCAATCACATTTACTCAAACATTTTCACAATACTGTTGCAGCTATTAGAAATTCTAAGAAGTGGGATGTTAATTTATTACAAATTATTGTGCGAAAACATTCAATATGTGCATCGCAACAGCTCATTCTCATCTCATTGCAGAAGCCGCAACAACATCCTAAATGTATTATTATATTGTATTCACAGGATGTTATAAAATTAGTTTGTACAATAAGCTCAAAGGCTGCCCATGTAGAAAGAAAATAAATTGGTAAATCCAATTGGGCATACCTTAAGCACATTAAAAAAATTACGTATAACATGATTATACGGAATTTTTAAAGTAGTTTAAATACATTTCGACAGCACTATCGGCTTCAACACCCTCGAAAACCATGAAAATGACACCCATGATGAAAAAATAGATACCTATTGCAGCCGTCATCTTGAATTTACATTTCGACAGCACTATCGGCTTCAACACTCTCGAAAACCATGAAAATGACACCCAAGATGAAAAAATTGGTACCTACTTCAGCCGCCATCTTGGATTTACATTTCGACAGCACTATCGGCTTCAACTCCCTCGAAACCCATGAAAATAACACCCATGATGAAAAAATTGATACCCATTGCAGCCGCCACATTGGATGTACATTTCGACAGCACTATCGGCATCAGCACCCCCGAAAACCATGAAAATGACATCAATGATGAAAAAATTGATATCTATTGCAACCGCCATCTTGGATTTACATTTCGATAGCACTATAAGCTTCAACGGATAAAATTTCCAATATGGACCATCGATTTAAATGCCCATATTTTTTTTGTAGATAGTACTCACTAAAATAAAGCGTTTTGCAAAGTTTCAATGTGCGGAAACGCGTACTTTTTGAGAAAAAAATTATTGTAAATCAATTATTTTTGCAATATTTATGTCAATTACTACGGTAAAACTGACACTATTTTGTATTGTCTTTGTCATCGTCGGTAGGGATGTCAATTCTTTCCGAAAAAGATCGATTCGAATCGTAAGCTGATGTATCGATTCACAAAAAAATCTATTTCTAAAATATCAATATTTTTTCATGTTAGCATTTATAATGTAAATATAAATACATTTTATGAAAAACCAGAAAGATACCATAGTAAATAATCTCTTATTGAAATTTGTTTTATTTTAATTTATTTATTTTTACTAGGGCAGATAACAAATAAAATAGGTTAGGTTCACCTTATGTCAAAGAATCGAATTGGTTCACCCCGACTCCACCTGGTACAAGTCTGTCCTACCCCTAGAGTGGTTATAAAGAGCCGGAGGCGCGTAGGGGGAGCAGCCTCCGCCTGCTGTAACAAATCGTAGGCATCGGACGAGCCGGAGCGGCTGAGGCTGGTCGTCGAAGGCGACCATCAAGCCGAAGCTGCGGAGGCGAGGAGGGATGCCTGCGATTTGTTACGCTAAGGCGTAGAGGCTGCTCTTCCCGCAGCGCCGGAGACGTAGCAGTCTCAAAATAGATACAGAAATCCTTCTGAATCAGTCCCCCTATATTTTATGATGAAGGGGATTTTTTTTCTCATAAAATGGATATATATTTACATTATAAATGCAAACATGAAAAAAATATAGATATTTTAGAAATCGATTTTTTGAGAATCGATACATCAGCTTACAATTCGAATCTATTTAAAAAATCGATCTTTTTCGGAAAGAACCGACATCCCTACTGACAATAACAATAAAAATGGCGTCAATTTTATTGTAGGATTAGACATAAACATAAATTAGACATATTTTTCTCAAAAATTACGCGCTTCCGCATGTTGTAACTTTGTGTGTGTGCTTATAATAGTGTAACTTTTCTGTAAAAGTACGTATGAACCGCCAACTCGACGGAATTGCAGCAATTAAGTCGTACCATTGACATAAATTTGCAAAAATAACTGATTTTCAATAATTTTTTTCTCAAAAAGTACGTATTTCCGCACATTGAAACTTTGCAAAACGCTCTCTTTTAGTGAGTACTATCTACAAAAAAAATATGGGCATTTAAATCGATGGTCCATATTGGAAATTTTAACCTTTTTTTTTTCAAACATATTTCACTTAACAATAATTTCATTTATACAATTTTTAAATGATTTTTAATAGAACCAGCATGGTGGCGATCACCTTATTCCCAGGGGTTATTTTCATTCATGTATTCCTTGATATTATAATAACCCTTTTTGTACAGTTTTTCTTTAATAAAACTTTTAAACTTGTTTATTGATAAACTTTGAATATGTTCTGGGATTTTGTTGTAAAAGCGTATACATTGCCCCATAAATGAATTACTAACTCTGTGGAGTCTAGTAACTGGCATTACAAGCTTATGTTTGTTCCTAGTGTTTAAGGTATGAATAGTGTTATTCTTATTAAAGCTATTAATGTTTTTATATACATACATTACATTTTCATAAATATATTGCGATGCCAAAGTTAATATGTTTATTTCTTTAAATTTTTGTCTGAGGGACTTTTTACAATTTAAGTTATAAATCGCCCGAACGGCTCTCTTTTGCAAAACAAATATAGCTTCAATATCAGTCGCATTACCCCATAGCAAAATTCCATAAGACATTACGCTATGAAAGTAACTAAAATACACTAATCTAGCTGTCTCAACATCTGTGAGACTTCTAATCTTTCTTACAGCATATGCTGCAGAACTAAGTCTACTTGCTAATTTAGATATATGGGGGCCCCATTGAAGTTTCGCGTCAATAGTAATACCGAGAAAAACAGTGGTATCCACAAGACTCAACTCCTCCCCATTTAATAGCACATTGGTACTCGAATGTTTTACATTAGGTATTGTAAATTTAATACACTTAGTCTTATTGCCGTTTAAGAGCATATTGTTGGCGTTAAACCAATGTACTAATTTCGATAGAGCATTATTTACATCGACATAATTAATTAACTGCCGTTTGAGTTTGAAAATTAAAGAGGTATCGTCAGCAAATAATACTATATCGTGATTGTCCCCTACAAGATAAGGTAAGTCATTAAAATAGATTAAAAACAGGAATGGGCCAAGAATCGAGCCCTGAGGAACGCCCATTAATACTACCGATCTGGAGGAACCTTTACCATTTATCACGACTTTTTGAGTTCTGTTACTTAAATATGAAGTAAGAAGTCTAAGTGCCAATTTTTTTTTTTCAACAGCACTATCGGCTTCAACACTTTCGAAAACCATGAAAATGACACCCATGATGAAATAATTGGTACCTAATTCAGCCGCCATCTTGGATTTACATTTTGACAGCACTATCAGCTTCAACACCCTCAAAAACCATGAAAATGACACCCATGATGAAAAAATTTATACCTATTGCAGCCGCCGCCTTGGATTTACATTTCAACAGCACTATCGGCTTCAGCACCCTCGAAAACCATAAAAATGACACCCATGATGAAAAAATTGATACCTATTGCGGCCGCCATCTTGGATTTACATTTCGACAACCCTATCGGTTTCAACACTCGAAAAACATGAAAATGTCACCCATGACAAAAAAAATTATACTACTTACGTTTAGTACATACTACTATTATTTATTCTGTGCATTTAAATATTGTAATAAAAAAATCTCTTATTATTATTATAATCAAGTATTTAACAAATTTGGTTATTCGAATATTGTGTTTTGTACAGTGATCTTTTGAGCCGCTGCAAACAACCGAAACAATGTCCACTCACGACGGTGACTGAAGCCGAACTAAACTACTCTGTGGCTGTAGCTCCCCATTTACAGAAATAATTTACATACAAGGCTACCAAATCAACGAAAATTTCGCCATTTTGGAGCCGAAAAAAATGAATTATAGCTAAACAAAACAAAATTACACTGCCATTTACATTCAGTGGCTTCCCACATGATAGATGAAGAGATTAAAAAATAGATGGAGTAAAAACAATTGATATTTTCAAAAGTTATTGTGTTTACAAGCCACAGGGACATGATAAATCCACACCATAAGCCACTAAAACCTTTTTTTATTTAAAAATAGCAATTAATCGATTTAAAAAAAAAAAAATAAGTTCAACAATCATTTATCTTTCTAACAATGTGCTTTTATATAATTTATATATATAATATGATTGCTAGATACGATTTTATTTGATAAAACGTTGGAATCTTAATTTTTAGGCGATAGTAGAACATACCTTGCGCTTTCGCTTAAGGTATGCAATATACTTCAAAAAGAGATAATTTAATTTGCTTTATCCATTAAACAAAAACTGGGCTAATATATGACTCCTCACTACTAATCCCTGAGCCCCCTTTCAATATCAAGATCCTCTTTTAGATCACTTGACAACATATTATGTCAGAGATATTTAAATTTATCCACTCTGTAGAACAAAGCCATCAAGTACCACTGAAGGCAAATAAGATGGGCAAATTTTTCCTGCTTTAAATATAAACATTGTTTGAGTTGTACCTGAGGCCATGCTCTATAATGTACTGCTCACATATGAGATCAATTTCCTTATACAACTGATCAAAGAACTCAGTAGCACCATATTATCAGCAAGGAATAATGAAAATATATGTGGTAATTTAGTTTAACATAACTTTATTCTCTTGAAATAATTTCATGTAATGTTTTAAAGAAAATTGCTTATTAATATTATGAGTTTAAGGGTAATTTTTTACACAGTATTATAAATAACAGCTTACCTGAGAAGAGACGCCAGGAGTTATTATTTGTGCAGCTGTACGCATTAAGCCAACAGGACCAGCATGAGTGATTAACTGCCCGGTACCAGATGTCTTTGGTTGACCGGATATTAAATGTGCCATTTTTACCTCCGTATTGGACATACCCTTAACAATTGTAATCTTTTGTGGTGCTAAATCTATAGGATACATTTTTCCAGTCGAGCTTGATCTATCGTTTTCTGTGTTATTGCTCATTATGACCAACTTTTAAAAAGTCATGTACTAAACATGATTTTTTATTAAAAGACTGGATTTCCTTCAACCTCACAAAAAATTGTATTAATTGCTCTTTAAATTATATATACAAATTCGAACTTTTAGTTACGGACGAAAGCAAAGCAAAGCACGAAAGAAAGCCTTCCATAGACTAGCTAGATTTTTTTTGTTATTTCATTTTTTTAAATTTGTTGACTTGGATGCTCGTTTTTAAGCCGTGTTTTCATTTATCTCGGTATCAAGTGATGTTAATAATAATTATATATGCGCTAGTAGCTAGTACTTCTTATTAGTTTGAGATTATATAAGTAATATACTAATTAGGTATACCGTTTATCTAAATTCAAAAATCGCAAATGGTTCTTTAGAATGCTCTAGTGAGTATTCTTATGTGGTCATTGAAATGTTATAATAAATTACATTATTTTGTTAACTTCTTTGTTAAGCTTTGTCACAGTATACAAATATATAACTTTTACCTTTCTGATAATGTAATGATTTTCCTACTTATGTTTATAACTAATCAGTGTGATTATAATATAATACATTATAATCACACTGATTTGTTACACGTTGAACTTCAAAAGTACTTCATTGTTCAGCTTTATGAGCGTTGATTTTTTTATTAATATAATGTCATTCTTGGAAAATTCTAGAAATATCCTTGACTAGATTAAGTACATGTTATGCAAAGTAAGTTTATATTTTACAAACATTTCATCAATTGCATTACTGCTGCCTCTGATAGCAAAATAACGTACAAGTAAAGTAGGTAAGGAACAAAAACATTTCTTAGCTATACCTTTAGAAAGTAATAAAAAAGTTTAGTTAGATAAATAGATTACTTTTTATTAATTCTAAGATTCATATTTGCCTAAATTATTTTTCATAAAGAAAGCTAAGTCTCTCAAAAAGAAGAGAATGAATGAAGAATTTAGATTTTCATTATTTCAAATGTTGAAGAATAAATTTCTTTAAATTGTAAAACTATCTCAAAAAGTTTAAAGTTATAAATACTTTTACTTCAAAGGTTCATTTATAAAGAATAGAAAATATCTAAATCTAGACATCTATATCCTAATTATACGATTATACAAACTTTTAGCGTATAAATGAGATTTTTTTAATTAAAAAAAATTAATAAATAAAGAAGCTTTTTCAAATGCATTTAAAACAAAACTGTAACATTATAAATCTATCTGCATAGCTTATGCACTTATTTAAATACACCTACCTTTTTCTACTTATCTAAATTTTAATGATATCATCATTACAGCCTTTCAAAAGTCTATTACTAAGCCACATCACACATAAATTGTCTCATATTTGGGATTTTTGCTACGCAGGCAAGGCGGATTAACCACACTATGTGCTTCGAAAAGAATCATGCCCACTTTCCATACATTTAAAAACCTGATAGTGAAAGTTGATGTATAATTATAAAGTATTGTAGAAAATGTACATGTAAGCTTAGAAAATAATGTCATATAGTCATTTTTATGATTTAAACGTTACGAATCCCAAAAAAATACTAATTTCACTTTTTAGGTTAGAATTTAGTATTAGCAGTAATTTATTAACCAAATAGGTCATAAAGAAATAAATGTGCTATAACTTATTATTAACACTATACTATTAAGTTAAGATAGCAATACTTATCTAGTTATGGTCTAAAACGTTTTTGTTACTTTGTGAATTTCTTGAAACCAACTGCCCCTAAGTTACCACTTACTCTCGATGATTGTCACCATAAATTGAGTGTCTAGCTCTATCTGCTATTTATTCAGCACATATAAATACTTATTAACTACATTTAGTTCATCTTTATTGTCAAAATGATCACTTATCAACCAAACACATTTCATTGGCCTATGGTACATACTTATTTATATACCTGATGAACAAAATGGGATAAAAAAATAAAACACTATGTTAAAGTGGCATGGTTTATTAATTATCATTATTTTCACTTTAATCTCTCACCAGTACGTCATCCAGAAATTCTGCTGGAGCAGAAATATTTTCTTGATACCACATAGGGTTGTAAAAAGAAGTAACACAAAGAAAATGGCACAGTACACAACGAGACGCAAACGCAACAACGAAGAACTGCGCCGATGCCAATTGCAGAACTGTCATATGTCAAAAAAAAACCGTTTTATTCGTCCGCACTCGATGACATACTGAATAATTAATTTATTTTATTATTATATTATTTTATATTAATATGTACTATACAAATACAAATAAATAAATACTTACTGATTAAATGAAACATAAAATAATGTATAAAACTCAGAAACAGAGTTAAATAATGTAAAGTAGCAGTGTATAAAATGGAACGTCCTAAAAAAAGGGTAGTTGAGATGCGTTCAAATATATAATACGTTTACCCTTGACGTAGAATAAGCTTATAGAAATATGTAAAAATATTTTTTTTCTGCGTTTATTTTAACATTGTGATAAGCGTAATTAATTTACAATTCAATTAGCTGAATTTTAAGATTTATTTCATTTCTATACATGGTCAGGTGAAAAATGGGCATTGTTCTTTCAGATTTTTTTATCTACTTCACTGTCTCACGTTATGTCTATTGAAGTTAAAATGTCCAAATAATTTCGCAATGTGACGCATTAGCATATTGCTAGAAGCGAGAAATCTGTATGTGTAAGACTTTTGCCTGTGTTAATTGAGGAATCGTATCAACAAGTAGTCTATGGTTCTGTGACCATGGCGGACTCGAATGATGGTGATCACTCTAAAGAAAATATACAAAAATTTAACCCTGAAAGACGGAGCAGTAAGCAATGGGTTAAACTAAATGTTGGAGGAACTTACTTTTTAACTACAAAGACAACGTTATCGAGAGATCCAAATTCATTTCTTTATCGATTGGTTCAAGAAGACAGTGACTTAATTTCAGACAGGGTTAGTATGAATTTTTGTTCTGTTTACATTATGCTTTTGAATAAAAAATATAGGTAATAAATTATTTAAAACCGTGTTTTTCAGGACGAAACTGGTGCATATTTAATAGATAGAGATCCAACTTATTTTTCACCTGTACTAAATTATCTTCGACACGGAAAACTGGTTATTAACAATGATATTGCTGAAGAAGGCGTGCTGGAAGAAGCTGAATTTTATAATATAACAGAACTTATAAGATTGGTTAAAGAAAGGATATGCATGCGGGAAAGGCGACCATTGAAGGATTCTAAAAAACATGTGTACAGAGTTTTGCAATTCCATGAAGAAGAATTAACACAAATGATGTCGACTATGTCAGATGGATGGAAATTTGAGCAATTGATTAATATTGGATCTCAATATAACTATGGCAATGATGAGCATTCGGAATTCCTTTGTGTTGTAAGTCGAGAGTGTGGAAATTCTCTCAATAGTAATGATATAGAACCTACAGATCGGGCTAAGGTTCTTCAACATAAAGGCTCACGAATGTGAACCATTTAAAGGCAAATGCAATAAAGCAGTATTTGAGACTTAGTTTTATGTGATCTGTGTATATAGTGTGTACTTTTGTATCTTTTCATTTGTGTCTTAAAGTTATTTTAGCCTCTTTGAAATAAACATTCAAATTAGCAACATAAAACATTCGATATTTAGAATTATCTGCAATTTGTAAAAATATATCTGACTAAATACTCAGTTATATTGATAGTTGTGGGTGAACACCCATACCTAAGAGCTGCAGTCATGGTCTCATGCAAAAATTTGCATCACACATGCCATATTGTCTGAATTGCATCTGGTGTTACCATCTTAGGGATTTTATCACTAAGAAATAAATCACCAAATGAAGTCAGATCACCAGTCTGACTTCATTTGGTGATTTATTTCTTTCACTTAGTGAATTTGTAATGACTTCTATCAATATTTGAATTCATCCTTCTATGTAACTTAAAAAGCTACTATAAAACCATAACAAGATTTTACATTTTTTGATGATAATAGATAATATATATTATATAAATCAACACAAATATTAAAAGGATAACTTGCATTTTTAAATTTGACTGCCATTTAATAAATAATGATTATATAACTAATCACTTTTAAAAATGCATTTTTTTAAAATTGTATGTCTTAGGTTAGTTACCACAATTAAATATTAATTTAATTAAAAAGAGTGATATAAAATTTTATCAAGAGTTTTAATGGAATCCATTGTTACTTTGTGAAAATACATTATGGTATAGATTTAAAACTTTACTAATTAAAGTCTGCATGAAAAATAATATAATGTCTAATCTAGTTTGAAGATGTTCCATTCACCTAGATCCAAAATCATGCTCAAAAAGTGGATCCATTAATATTTTTTTTATCATCTATCTACCAGTAAATCTATGGATAATTGTTTTTCCTCTTAGATCAGTCTGTGGATTACTGTATGATATCTTTTTCTGTTTAATATAATATAACATATTTAAAATAGATTAAATACATATGTTTATAGTTAAACCTGTGACTTGTTTAAATCTTTTAGTCTTAAAATATTTACAGAATCTACAAGAATCACTGAAACTACTGTTCCATGCATAGATAACATTTTTTGTAAGTGTGAATGTACATAATGATAACAGTTATAGTCTTAAATCTGATAACAGTGGGCAGATAATGATACTCCCTTTTTAAAACTGGAGTCTAATAACTTTAAGAAGAGTAGAATGTTTCGTTATTTCTTTATCAATAACTTAAAGCATCTTTTTTAGAGCCAATAGATTCCTTTTAACATTTTGAATTGATAATCTGCAATTTTTTAAAAAAAAAAACCAATGTTAACAATAATTTTAAATTCAATTACTGGGCTACTGTAGTGATCCATACAAGTAGAGATAAGCTTTTTGAATTGAATGTATGAAAACAGAACTTTCCTTCAATCAACATGTTTCAAAGAATAATTATGTAAAAAAAAATATTTATAAAAATATTAAATATTACAAAACCAAATTTCTTAAGTTGCCAAATCTATTCTGCAGATAACCAATTCATACAACTAGTTTTTCACTAGAATACCAATAAAAATCACAGCTACTCTTAAGTCATCAACCACACTTGCATATCATTATCTGACTGACAATGTAAATATAGGTACAAAATATCGATTTTATGCATGTTGACCTCGATTAGATAATTAAGCCTTAAATCTTTACAAATAGCGTTATTATTTAATTCATGTACCTATAGGCAATATTTTTCCAGCATTGAGTAAAGTATTTGAGATGTTAATTTTTAATCAAATGCTTTCTTTTTCATTTAAAAATTACTCCACCAGTATCAGTTTGAATTTACTAAGGGCACTCCCTAACTGATGTAGGGGTTTGCTTAATTCAACACATAAAGCGCTTGAGAGAATTTACAGAATGCAATAGGTGTGTTTTGTCGTTTATCAAAAGCATTTGATTGCATAAATCACTTAACACTGCTTTATAAATTAAAATATTATGGCATTGATTAACAGGCTCTTCGCTTTTTGGATTCTTATCTTATCAATAATATTCAGTAGGTCCGAGGTAAGTTTTTATAGGTTCTGTAATAAACATGGGAGTACCATAGGGGTCTATTCTTGGCCCGTTCTTGTTTTATCAATGTACATTAATGATTTATCATACTCGGTTCAGAAATTCACTAACATTTTATTAAATGTAGATCTTCACTTATATTGAAAACTAGCTGTTCCCCGCGACTTCGCCCGCGTGGAATTTGTTACTTGGATTTTATGGGTATTAATTTTTTGTACGGAACCCTGATTCCTTTTCTAAAATAAAAGTAGCCCAAGTTACTCCTTATAACATTAGCTATCTGCCAGTGAAAGTACCGTCAAAATCGGTCCAACCGTTTCGGAGATTAGCCTGAACAAACAGACAGATTTTTTTTTTAAATTTGTGTTTTTGTTATAATTACCGTATTTACTTTCACATCATCATCATCATCATTACAACCCTTCACAAGTCCACTGCTGAACATAGGCCTCCCCCAAGGAATGCCACTAAGCACGGTCGTGAGCCACCTGCATCCATCGACTTCCTGCATGTCTTACCACGTCGTCACTCCATCTCTTGGGGGGTCGCCCTACACTTCATATGCATTTAGTAAAACTCTGTTATTTTGACATTACAAACAGACACTTCAATTTTATTTATTTGTATAGATTATTCGAAAAACTGAGACCGTCGGTGAAATAAATAGTGCCTTACATAAGGATTTACATTGGTTCCACGCGAACGATTTAGCGCTTAATGTTAAAAAATTAAATGCCTTGAATTTGCGTTTTCTAATGTAAAAAAAACGATCGATTGCTAACCGTGCAGAATAATTTATTAGACTGCATTGAAAATAAAAGTATTTTTGTAAATCACATTATCACATAATAACTAGATACTAAGTTCAACTCGACTGCTTAAAATGCTGTAGAAAGATTCATCAACTAACAGATGTGGCGACTATTGCTTGGTTAGTCCATCTTAGTTACTTTCACAACATAATACCTTACGATATTTTACTGTGAGAGATGCACCTGACTGAAGACATACTTATAAGACATTACTTTCCTCTATGCTGGAGACTAGTTTTAATTTTGCAATTAAAGGCAGAACGTGCAATTTATAATTTGCTTTCTCGTGATTCGTTAAGGGAACTGTTTCAAGAAAGTAATATTCTGACTTTGACTAGCAAGTACTCTTGAAAATATTATGTAGGTATGTATTACGTAAACATGAATGTCGTATGCCAAAAAGTAACGATCATCGTAGTTTATGAATAACTAACCAAATTGTTAATCCCAAACTTGATTAACTAAGATAAGTAAGTTATTTATAGGTCAATGCATACAAACGATTTATCAAAGTGTCTTATAATATTTAAGCCTTACCAGAGTAATCGAATGAAATCTAACTCTAATACTTTAAATGAATATTTTGATGGCAAATAGCAACATGGAACAGAGTCATTCCAATTGATCACCAAGCCATGTTAATGTGTGACTACTATTGGTTAATACCGGGTGTACCGTGGCAGGTTTACGATTAGTAAATGAAACAAATAGATAGTAGATGTGAAGAAAAATTATATATTGCCTACCAAATCAATCTTAACACATGCGGGTTTTACTTTTTAAAGATTATGCCGTCTAAATGTTTTCCATCGAGGCGTACATATTCACGGAACCTATCGACACAATTCCGAGCGACGCGTTGCAATACTGATTGCGGAATAGCATTCACTTATCGCTCGATATTTTCTTTTAATTCTAATATGTTTGTTGGGTCATTATCATAGACTTTTGCCTTAAGATACCCCCATAGGAAAAAGTCCAAGGGGGTGAGATCCGGCGATCTAGGTGGCCACACGATGTCACCATATCGACTAATCAGTTTTCTAGGGAACTGTTCGCGGAGGAAGCTCATGGTGTCTCTCGCCGTGTGAGCTGTGGCGCCATTTTGTTGGAACCACGTGTGTGAACTGTACGATTGGTGCTCTCCAAGTTTCGGCAAAAAATATTCGCTTATCATGCGGCGGTAAGCATCACCATCAACGGTTACTGTTGCTCCACGGAAATTTTCAAAGAAAAAAGACCCATTTATTCCATTCGTAGATAAAGCTGACCAAACGGTGACTTTCGGAATGTGCAGGGCTATAGTATGTGCCATATCGATTGAGAAAAACGGACAATGACCTCAGATATGAGCCGAGTGTCAAAAGGCGTAACTTACAAAATCTCAATTTAGATGTGATAACAATATTTAAATATTGATATTATTCCCACTTCTAGGTCAGCACATATGTTTTGTTTTTTTGTTTCTTAAATAATATTGTCTGTGGTTCCTATAAACATAGTAAAATCTTACGGTACATCGCGAAAAATGTGTTATATTTTATATTTCAATTTATGGTAAGTAACGCAGCAATTCATTTAATAACAGTTTCATATTAAAAAAAAATTTGAAGCAATATAATCACCATATTGAGCTTTTGCAAATTCATCCCTTTAAAATAAACAAAACGCGCGTTACGTCAGTTCGTTCTAAAAGAAACGTGACAATGGCAGCCAGAGATGCGTCACCTTTTTTGGGCCGGTCCGCCATTTTGTTTTCATTCGTGTTCGGATAGCGCTTGCGTGTGTACGTCTCGGGTAATTCATAGCATTCATTGCATTGTTTTAGTTGAGTTTTTACTGTTAAATTTGTTATATCGTTAAGTTTTTGTTTTTTGAATCTGTTATATTAGTTTTACTGTGACGGTCGTTACTAAATCGACATGAGTTCAGGAGAATTTGGTGAAGGACCCGGTCCTTCAACATCAAGTGGAAAGAGACGTCGCCGACCCATAATAAACGTAGCAGGTACGTACAAATAGGTACAAATGCGACGACGTAGCCTTTCTATTTCTTAAAGCGCTCTTTTTATGTGACCATGTGGTATTTATTTTCTAAAACAATATGTATTTATGTGATGTAGTACTATGGTAGTATATTTTTGTCATTTATTTACAGGCCCATCTTCTGGAGCACCTTTAACGTCACCAGTAAAAAAGAGAAAACCTACCACTTTGTCGGTCGGGGAACAAGAGATTATCATTAATGTATACAAATATGTCAAAAACACCTGGCCCGAAGACGTGTATCCTTCAAACGTTAATATGGTAGAAAAGGTTTCGGAGATCTCAGGAGTCAGCAAGAGCACTATATATCGCGTATTAAGCGTGTATAGAGATTCCCATAAAATACCAGAAAAGGGAATAATTAATAAAAGAAAAAAGTCTGTAATTGACAAGTTGGACGATTTTGATAAATCGGCTATAAGAGCGAAAGTGCATCAGTTCTTTCTTGCAGGAGAATTACCGACTTTAGACAAAATTTTGCTCAGTATAAATCAAGATGACCAGTTGCCAAACTTGAGCAAAACTTCCCTGCGACGTGTGTTGCGCCATTTAAAATTCAAATATATAAAGAGAAACAGAAAAAGTGGTCTAATAGATCGCCCAGAGATAGTTCTGTGGCGTACCAGATATTTGAGAGAAATACAAATATTAAGAAACGAGGGACGTAACATTTTTTACCTTGACGAAACATGGATTAACGCAGGTCATACTATGGGAAAGGTATGGGAAGACACCACAATTGAATCTTCTCGTCAATCACGGTTAGAAGGCTACTCTACTGGCGCGAAAGCCCCTTCGGGTAAAGGAAAGCGATTAATAGTTGTACACGTTGGCAATGAAAATGGCTTTTTGGAGGGATGTGATTGGGTATTTGAATCATCATCTACTGGTGACTACCATGAGAGTATGGACGCTCTCCATTTCGGGGACTGGTTTAGAAAAGTAATAGAAAAACTGCAAAGCGGCGATGTCATAGTTATGGATAACGCTAGTTACCACTCCAGACGTTTAGAAAAAACCCCAACAATGTCTTGGCGGAAACAAAATATGCAGGAATGGCTAGAATCTAAACAGATCGCATACGTGCCCTCGGACACAAAGACCCACTTAATGGAAAAAATAAAGGCAGTTAAAGATAACTATCGAAGTTACGTCACCGACGAGATGGCAAAAGAAAAAAGCATCACAGTGGTAAGGTTACCTCCTTATCACTGTGAGCTTAACCCCATTGAACTTGTGTGGGCAGATGTGAAAGGGTACGTTGCACGAAAAAATACAACTTTCAAGTTAAAAGATGTTAAAAATTTACTTAAAGATGGTTTAACTCAAATCACGCCAGATAAATGGAAAAACTGTGTTCAGCATGTCCTTAAGGTTGAACAAAAAATGCGTGGCATGGATGATAGAATTGACCAAACTGCAGATCGCTTTATAATTAATGTTACAGATAGTTCATCAAGTGAAGATACGAGTGATGATTGCACCGAATAAAAATAAAGTTCTTATATAATATTAAAAATAAAGTTTTATCTTTTGCATAAGTACGTACTTATTCGGTGTCGTTATCACTCGAATCTTTATATGTGTTATAAATTAATGTTTTTTGTTGTTAAATGAATAAAGTACTTTATAACAATAGATGATTTTTCTTCTACAGCGATCTTTCACATAACTTTTTAATAATAGTTAATAAATATATATTATATCAATCATTATAAAAAAATCATTATAAATAAAGAAAGTACTACATATAAAATGTGCCTATATATTGAAGGTTTGTAACCCCTGGTTAAACGACCGAAAGGTCATTGTCCGTTTTTCTCAATCGATTTGGCACATACTATAGTTGATGCTTTAATCGCGGGTTTTGTCATCTTGGTGCCCAATACCGGCAGTTTTGTTTGTTGACAAACCCATTTAAATGGAAATGTGCTTCGTCACTGAACCAAATTGTGTTTACAGTTGGATATCGGCTTAGCATATTTCCACAGAACTCCTTACGTGCTATGAAGTCATCTTGTTTAAGAGCCTGCACCAATTGGACCTTATATGGATGAAATTTCATGTCCTTGCTTAAAATTCGCTGACGGTCGTTTCTGGTAGCGCCAAAGACGATGCTGTCTTGCGCACGGACTGGCGCGGATTTTGCAGTACGTTGCTTTCAACACGTTTAATGTTTTCTTTGGTCCTTGACGTCCGGTTAGGGCCTGGCCGAGGGTTGTTTATGGTTGAACCAGTTGCTCGGAACTTCTGCATCCACATTCTAATTAAATTTTTACTTGGTCCGTCGCTTAAACGTTGAATATCAAAACGTGTACAAAATTGTTGACGGTCAATGGTACAGGAATCGTTACTTTTAAAGTACTATTCTACTGCGAACGCGCGTTGCTCACCGGTCCACTGCGTTATGGTGACCACAGAATACATGTACCCTGATGGGATGGTGACTAAACATTAAACAATCCGCACGAATGCAGCGTCGAATGCCACCCCTCTCCCGCTCCCTCACGCAATGGTTTAAAAAATATTTAAATTTAAAGTTGTAAATCTGCCACGGTCCATTCTGTACAGGTATTAGATACATACATACATAGGTATTATAGTTGCATAGAAAGTTTTTAGGAAACATTGTAAGTGATTCCTTGGGAAATTGCAAGTGTGTTTAGTAAACTGTCTTAATTTTACGTTTTTCCGGAGATACATCTCAGCGTTTGATATTATGGCATGTTCGCTTAAAGGACTCCGCTTATGGCAGCGTCGTGGGACAAGTTTTTTATTATTAATTTCATCAATCAATTAGTTTTTTATTATTATAGTATTTAACGTTATGTGCGTTGAAAGATAATTAATAAATAGTATAACTGCTATTGCATGTTTTTTTAACTTGACCTATCCGTGGTATAGGGTGCGTTGGGGTAATACCGGACGGATTTATGAAAAGTTGGAAGAGTCTGCCAAAAACTTTAATTTCTCGACGTCCGTATACGTTAGATTTCTGGAACATGGAGCAAACCGTTAATCGTTAAACGAAGTTTAGCTCTGAGAATCTTTTGCTTGTGTAAACTCAACGGTTTCTGCTTTAAAAGTGTGCGAAAACTATACATACTTTTTTATATGCATAATGAAAAATTGGCCATTAAGGGGTAAGACCGGACTTAAATTTAAAACCACTTCTACTGCTTAGAGAAGAAAGTTTATAAAAGAGATTTGTGCTATCTTTAACGCTCAAAAACATATTTCAATATGGTCTATTAATTACTAGAAACATAAATGTTCCAAAAAATTTATCTTTTTTTGTTTCTTGGCATCCGATCTTATCCCTGATCTAAAGAAATTTTAATTTTATGTTTCTCAAACTTTGTTATGACAAGATGGAATTACTCAATATAAGGGAAAGATCGGATGCATTTGATTTTTTTATGGGAAAAACCATTAACAGTAAAGACTGGCGAAATGCCCTGGGATAATACAAGAGTTGAGGAAAATGTTAATATTTTAGCAAAGCAGCATACTTATTACGAAGCAGGTAGTTAGGTAAGTAGTTAATTGATAGATTATTTTGTGCAGGCGTGAGCTTATTTATAGTTAATTAGAATCAGAATAAGGGCATGAAGTCGGAAAAAGTAAAGTAAAGTTGACTAGACCAGGAAAAAGAACGTGGGTTGAAAGTTTCCCGTGAAACTGAATTAGTTCTAAACTTTATCTCATGAGATAAATATGTAATTTATTATTATAAACTATTTTTTAAATAATTATTATAAATTACATATAGATTTGTAATAGAGGATAGATGAAGATGTCTATGGGCCGCAGCAACCACTTAAAATCAGGTGGACTGTGTGCCCTTTGTACCCTTATCCTATAAAAAAATGTATTTTAATTATGGAGTGTAGAGTAGAAGGAGGACCATCTCCTTATATGAAAAGTGTCCCTAAAAACGCGTCCAATAAGGGTGGCGCTGCAGTAGCATAGGATAAATTAAAAAAAAGCGCCAAAATTAATTAGAATAAGATGGAGAAATAAACAAGGACCGACCAATCCGCTTGGTTTTGTAGTACGTAAATAGTTGAGGTTTTGTATACTGGCATTTTACTAACTACTCTAGTCATGAAATATTTTAAATATTTGAATTCAGCTGACTTCACTCCGTCTACAACAGCTATGTTCATATCGTAGTTTTTCAGACGCCAACGCTATTGTGGTAGGTTTTGGAACCTCTATTTTCAGTATATAGTGGGACACTTTTTCAACTTTCGCACCTTATAAGATGGTTCTCCTTCTACTCTACACTCCATAATTTTAATGTGTACTTCGTATTGTTTTTTTTATAGGATAGGGGTGACCAACGAGCACACTGTCCACCTGATGGTAAGTGGTTGCTGTGGCCCATAGACATCTACATCTATCCTCGTTTAGGAATCAAAATGCAGATGCGTTGTCACCCGTGAGGACTAATATGGAATGCCTCATTTCCAGTAAAAAGGGCCTCCGGCCACCTGCACTCACCAAGCGAAACGCAGAGGTAAACATCTACTTCACGCTGGTATTCTGTGAGGTCGTGGTACCAACCCGGTTCGAGCCGGCCCATCCGTGCGACAGCAAAAGCTGCCGCGTGGCTCTACCACTGTTAAAAATTGTTTTATTACTTTTAAATATACAGACTTGCTAACGAGACTGAGTCCCATAGTCAGTTGAGTAATCACCGACAAAATATACACGACCAATGAAAGTTTAACAACCACTGCCATATTTGTAACGGGCAAAGATCGGATAATATTCATCCGATCTTCACTCACGCGGGGAAACATCGGATATCGGCCTACAGCGATCTTAGCCCTGCATGGACCAGCTTTATCTGGCTATAACTTCATAAAACTTAGTGTTCACACAAAATAATAACAAAAGAAGCCATATTCTCGCTATAAATCGTAAATAAAAGTGATAGGGAAAGATCGGATGGACAAAAATAATACAAAAAATTACATTGTTTAATAAAATGCCGCGCAGCTTCCTGTATAGAACTGTTACTATACTCTTTGCGCGCAGCACAGGTCCCACTTTCCGTATATACACTCTTATCTATGGGTCCCACTTGCCGGAGTGACTGGCGCGAACTGAAAGTCGGGGCTTGTAGTGTATTATCTATGGTACGGAGCAGGATGAAATGGCGTCTTGTAGCATATTGTTAGTATTTTAAAATATAGCATAATTCGCCGGGAATTTGAATCCTACGGTCTTGCCCCATCACCGATCTTACCCCAACACACCCTAATGTATGGAAACATGAGTGACCAATTATTTTATAAAATAATATTTATTACTAGCTGTTCGCCCGCGTGTTATTTGGAGTTTTTTTTTTTTTTTTTGCGCGGAACCTTGTTTTTCTAAAATAAAAGTAGCCTAAGTTACTCCTTGTGACATCAGCTATCTGCCAGTGAAAATCCCATCAAAATCGGTCCAGCCGTTTCGGAGATTAGCCGACACAAAGAAACAGACAGACAAAAACTTTAAAATTGTATTTTTGTTATAAGTAAGTACCGTATATACTTTCATATGCATTTAGTAAAAAGCTGTAATTTTGACATTACAAACAGACACTACAATTTTGTTTATTTGTATAGATGTGTGTGATGGCAGATTCGGTATAATTAAATATTGTATCCAATGTAAATAATACTAAACTGAACGGAGAGTAGTTTAGAGTCTTGCCATTTCGCAATATATAAATTCGCTTTTCGCGGTTTTCTTGACGCGCGTCAAAAATCAGGGAACAATATGCGAAGGTACGCATCGGATCGGTTCACGCATCTTCGCGTCTTTATGGGCTAAATGGTGCAGCAGGCATACAGGTGTTTATGTTTATGCCAAACTTTGTATTATCCAATCACAACACACACAGGACAATCCGTTGGTTGTCCCGTGCATTACATGTAATTCATTATTATTCACTTATTATTACTTATGTCTGAAAACCGGACAGTCAATGTGTTAACCGATATTGGAGGTGATACGATTTAAAACGTAGTAAACGTTTTAAATTACGGGCCCTGGCTGGCGAGTTTCTAGAATTCAATATTCAATTTTAACCTTATCAAGAATTCGGAAGCACTAACTTTCCCGACCCCAGCGGAGCTCGGAGCGGCCAACTCGGGCTAGCATTTCACCTCGTGACAGACATATGGATTCCTCTTAGTTCACCATGGGTGACCAAGCCACGGCTACTAAGCTCCCAACGCTACGACAAGGCGGGAACTTTTTCGGGGGACGTATGTTATCCCTATGTCTATACTATACAGCAACTGAAAGGCAACGCGTGCAGCGGGGTTAAGTGTGCGGCGGGCTTGCATACAATTTAACAGAATCCTATAATTTGATGACTGTAGCGCGTATTGGTGTATGATCGCCCTAAGGGTGTCCACTGCGTCATAGATAATACACTATATTATATCAACGCTACGTTACGTGGGACCTTGCTGAAATAAAAATGATAATTATTAATTACATAAATATATACATATATAATGAGTGCATACAAATAACTATGAAAATATACCTCTCGCAAATACAAGGTTATATTCGCAGAGAGGGTTCAGAATAAGCAATATAGGCAAATGGTGAAGAAAAATTAATTAAAGAAAATTTTCTTCTTTCTAAAAAAAATTCTTTCGAAAAATCTTTTTATGCATAGATTACCCCCTAATCTTTGATTATATACATGTCTAGATGCCACATTGACCGTACCAAACGGCGCAAATAAAGTCTACTAAAATTGGTAGACTCGCTTCTCCCTTACGTCAGTGTCATTTTAATCACTTAAGGATAACGTGCTCACGAAAAATAATTAATTATGCCGGTTTGTGCTGTCAAATGGTATCGTAATTATGTGGAAAAACCGTATAATAACACCATGATCACTTTTCATCACCAAGTTTTGTTATTTAACCGCTATTATATTAAGAAAACACGATATTTTAATTCGTTATTTTGTAGGTTTGTTTCATTAGCCGGTGTTGTCAGCTTATTACTAGGGAGATTTGGCGAAACTATGGGAGACAAAATACAAATATCATTACATCATCTTTCGATCAAGAGAACATTATTATTTAAAAATTTCATTATTTTTTTGATCAGTACATGATAATTTACCTACAAAAAATAAAGGAAACCCGTGACGTTATGCACAAAATAGTATTTTTGTTAGTTCGTTCTAATATTTTGGGTTTCAGATTTCCTTATTAAGCAAAGTATATAATGAAAGTCTCAGCCGTTTCGTCTACCCTGCCGAGGGTTCCCATCTGGTTGGGTTTTATTTATTAATTTTTGTATTTTATTTTATTGATATTTATGTATATAAAATTTTCATTAATATGTTTACAAAACTATAACTAAAATACATAAATACCAAAAGTAATATAAATACCAAAAAAATGATTAGTTATTTATTCGCTAAACATGGTACCTACACAAAGATGACAAATAGTTGTACATAGTACACATACGAAAACGATTTAACATAATATATTAAATCACTATTTTTATAAGCGAGCAAGTTAAAATGTACATATATTGAATAATACTGATAATTAAAATGAAATTAAATTAAAATTACAATTCATCATTTTATTTTATAACTAGGCAAATCAAATAAGTATACATAGAAAAAAATTTTAAAGTCAAATGAGTATGTACTTAATCTAATGGGAAATATTCAAGAGCTGGTATCACTCGGCTCGCCCCCGAGTGACGCAGCGCGCTTGTTAAACAATAGTAGTAACGCATACTTGTGTGCGTAATATGCACACAAGCGCTTCAAAACGGGCCGGTCGTTTTTGTTGCGATTGCAGCGCGACGCTCTATCTAGACATGTATATAATCAAAGCCCCTAATCTATGTTTTTATGTTTTAAATTCGAAATGCGTAATAATGCATTATTTTAACTGGTTTTACTGTGCACGCACACATTCGTAAGGGTCAATCGTTAGGCAAAAACGTTGTGGTTGTGGCCCATAAATTACATTCAATTTGGGATAATTTCAAACAAAAGTAGAAGCCTTACTTTTTAATTGTATTTTCAAAAACTGCAATAACGGTATATCATTACTTATATATTTGCACTTAAGTTTAAAATTTACCTACTCTTTAAATAACCCTGAATATGACATGAACAATGGCCTCCGCTACCATATGTGCAAAGTGTGCAATGCACACGGGCACCATCCTTTAGGGGCGCCAAAACCCAGGGTCAAAAATTGCAAACATTTAAAAAAAAAATTTTAAAATAAAAGTTGAGAAATTAAATATTAAATAGGATTAGGTATAAATACACACGAAATTTCCTTACTATATCATCCAGTTACTGCCGATTCCTATGTTGCGAGAACATGTCAGGCGGTAGTTTCTTGATTTTTCCTGTTCAGACATGAACAATGCCCGGAGCGCTATAAAAGCGATGCATCACCAGAGGCGTTTTTAACCGGTTAGTTTACTGGACCGTGCAACAAGTGCATGCAAGTAATCCTATTAATTTTTACATTTAAAATTATTTTTATTTTGTCAAGTGTTGTGTTGTATAATATTTTGTTTACTACTTTTTTTTAAAAAAATTTAGTGCTGAATACCTGCTGACTGCAATTTCAACGGTTTGATTTTTTATAAAATGTTAAGTGTTCCCTACTATACTTTACACTATCAACATTAACCCTTTATAGGAATCCTATCTGTGCCCTATTCCTGTCTGTTACCTGTTTTTATCTGATAACTTCAATAGATAATATAGGAAAAAACCTACAACTTCTGCATAAAACATTTTTTTTTATCTGACATAATAAAGACTCTAGGAAGCACGTAAATATAGTAAAAGACCCTTAACGACGTACGAGCTTAAAAAAGTAATTGATTTTTTATCCATAACTCGCTTAGTTTTTATGATATCGATCTTTTTAAAAAACCATTTTGTAGGTTTTTTAAGGGCTATAAGATCAAATTAGTTTAATACTTTTTTTGCCTTTATTTTTGAAAGGGTTTAAGCTGAAAGGGCTCGAACAAATTGCTTTTTACTTAAATATGCAATATGCAAACTTGGTGCTTATTATTGTGATTACTTTAGGAGTTAATTCCTAATTCCCAAAAGTACTAATTATTTATTTGTTTTTTCAGGATAAAAGAAAGAGACCTTCAGGTGCGAAGTTTCGCGAGCAAAAGAAACTGAGACTACAAGAAAGAGAAAATATGGCTGGATCTTTAAAGCACTTCTTGCAAAACAATGAAGATTCCACGGAGACTATCGATGCGACCGAATCTCAAGATTCTAAATCCGTAATATCAGTAGCCGTGAGTGGACCATCTGAAATTTCAACTGAGGCGACTACGGTAACATCAGTCCTGCAACAAATGGCGGCGGTTGTAGCAGCAAAACAGCTTCTACTGACGCAGAGCCCTATGAAGCGATGACAACATCCTTGTCTACAGTACTTGAACAATCCACTTCAGGTAATTCAGCTTGTGTAAGAAATTCGGTAATGTCAGCTACCGAAATACCTGCTGCAAGTGACACTTTCGATGAAGGCTTTAATAAGGCTAGCGTCTATATAATTCCATCCGACCCCAGTTTGTGACCCGGAATAATCACCAATGAGATAGCTAGAATATTGGTTAAACGTGGTCCGCCCTTGATAGACATCAGTTTTAGCTTTCCTAATAATAAAGATTAGAGAAAGTTTTCGTGCAAATACTTTGTAAAAAGTCTAGCAAATGGAGAAAAATTCGAAGGGACTTGGCTTATTTACTCTATTTCTAAAGATACTGTATTTTGTTTTTGTTGTAAGTTGTTTTGTAAACGTATTGGAAAGAATTATTGCGATTGTTAAGTATTTATCTACACAATGCTTGGCATTTCAACTTACTTACTTATCTTCACGCACAATCCCTGACGGGGTAGCCAGAGAGAACAGATCGCCAAGTGTCACGATCCTTACATACCTCTTTCGCTTCTTTCAGATTCATTATCTTCTTCATACGTGCACGTCTAGGTATCCGAGTACTCTTGACCCTCTCCTCTTCGAGCAATTTGCTCACATGGTCTTCGAAAGTTAGTCTCGGTCTACCTCGACACCTTTTAATATTAACTTTCGCGCTATATATTTTCTTCACCATTCCGTCTACACTCATTCGCTCAACGTGTCCAAACCATCGAAGCACGCCCTTATCAATTTTTGTGATAAGGTCATCTTTCAAACCTGCCATATTGCGAATCTTTTCGTTTCGCTTTCGGTCGGCCATGGTAACGCCGCACATTCTACGAAGAGATCGCATCTCCACTGCATTCAACTTGCTTTTATGCTTCTTCTGCCATACCCAGGTTTCGCTGCCATATAACAAAGTCGGTACCAACACTGCGTTATGTATTACAAGGCGTGCACTCTTCACTACGCCTTGCCTTTTGACTAACGCAGTCAGGGCACCATTGACTTTGTTCCCGGCAGCGACACGCCTGTCCACATTTAAATCACATCTTCCATCCCGGCTAAAAGCACTCCCCAAGTATACAATTTCATTTACCTCTTCTAGACATTCCTGATTTACCCATATTTCACACTTCGTTCTCTCTTCGTCCCTTTCAAATACCAGAACCTTAGTTTTATTAGCATTCAAACGGAGACCTTTAATTTCACATTCCTTTTTCATACACGTGACTAATGCCTGCAGTTCTGCCTCTGATGGTGCAATAAGCACTGCATCATCAGCATACAGCAGACAATTTACTTTTATGTCACCCAATTTCACACCCAAACAGCTATCTTTCAGTTTCTGTAAACAGCTTGTCTGTACAGTATGAACAGCCAGGAAGACATGACACAACCCTGTTTTACGCCCGATTGGACGCTAAACGTGGGTGACAGGTCATGCCCTACCCGCACACAGGCTTTACAGTCACAGTAAAGTGACTGCACAGCCCTTAGCAATCGACCATCCACACCGTATCCCGGCAACAGTTCCCACATTTTCTTCCTTACAACCTTATCAAATGCTTTCTCAAGATCCACAAAAGCACAGAAAATCTTCTGGTTAGCAGCCAGAAGCTTTTCCGTGATCATGCGGAGAGAAAACATTTGATCTGTGCATCCTCTTCCAGGTCTAAATCCGCATTGTGCCTCCCATAGAAATCTTTGCGATTTCTCTTGCATCCTACGTGTCAAAACCTTCGAGTAAACTTTACTTGCTAAACTGGTCAAGCTGATCGCCCGATAGCACCCGCAGTCAAAATGTGAACCTTTACCTTTATATAAAGGCACAATGACTGCGGATCGCCAATCATCCGGGACATCCCCCGTCCGCCAGCACAAATTGCACAGCAGATAAAAGCTGTCCCAGACGCGAGGCCCACCATACTTGACTATTTCAGCAGTAACTCTGTCTAGTCCCGCAGCCTTACCACATTTCAAACTTCGAATCGCACGTTCAATCGCTTTCATACTGATGACCTCAGTGTCATCGAGGTCCGGGTCTGGCGTACCAGTCACGGCGTCATCCCCGGACCCCTCACTAAGATCATCACACGTATACATTTCTCTATAAAATTCGCTTCATCGCTGCATGACGTCCGATTTTTCTGTGAGGACGTCATTAGTTCTCAAAAGCACTTTGTTCATTTTTAAAGCCGTCGCACCACTTCGGGTCCTTCCAACCTCTTTCCAGAAGAGTTTGGAGTTCTCCTTAAAGTTGTGCGACAACCTCTCGTCCGCTTCCATTCTACACCTTTCACGCACTTCCTCAATCAATGCTTTCGTGTGAACTTTCTGCAGTTTATATCTTTCTTTCATCTTCTCTCTCATATCCTTATCATTACTAGAGGCCGAGTAGTCTAACCATGCTTTCTTCTTCTTCTTTACAGCTTCTTTCACTTCATCATTCCACCATGCATCTCTTCTTTTACTACTGCCTCTTTTTATTGTTCCACAAACTTCTTCCGCTGCACTTACTATTCCATCCCTAAGGTTCTGCCATGTTCTTTCCACACAATCTTTTCTGCCATCGATGGTGTCAAGCTTTACGGCTACCCTTGCATGATATTTGTCCCTAGTATCCGCTTCCTGAAGCTTCCAGCTTCGGATGCGACAGACCGACTGTGGTTCTGTTACTGCCGTCCGGTAGCGCCAACCCGCGAACAGACCCCTAAATCTAGTAATCACTAGATAGTGATCCGTTCCCAGGTCAGCACCCCTGAACACTCGCGTATCCATCACCTGTTTTCGCAGTCGGTCATCCACCAGGAACAAATCGATCATACTTCTCTCATTCTTTCTTTCTCTAGTATACATATGGATTTTCTTGTGATTAAACATAGTGTTTGTCACAAGAAGACCCTTTTCCTTTCATACCGCCAGTATAAGCTTGCCAGCCATTAACCCTTTAATCGCCAAACTTTTCAAGCACCGACTCGTACCCTGGTCGAGCGGTACCAACCCATCCATTCAAATCACCACATACAACAATTTTTTCGTTTCCCCTAGCCAAATCTAGAACTTCTCTTACATTCTCCCAAAACTCCTCCAGCTCAGCCCTGGACGACGAAGCTACCGGCGCATAAACAGCTTAAAGGAATAACTTCGTCAGTCCCAATTTTAAAGCGAACCCAGAGAAGTCTTGAGTTCACAACCTTATATTCAGCCATAACATCGACCAACCGAGATGACAGCAGCACCCCCACTCCCTGGCAGGCGCTCTCGCTCTCCGGGACTCCGGACCATAGAGCTAACGCCAAGCCAGGGAGCTCTTCAGTACCACTGCCCTTCCGTTTGGTCTCCGACATACACACGACATCTAATTCTCTTTCTTTCATTATTTCGATCAACTCATTTGTCTGCCTCCTCTAACATTCCACGTGCCAACTCTGCACTCTGTCCTCCACCTTCCGCCGTGTCGGGCTGTGCGTGACGGGTGGCGGTCCCCATCGCCGCTTTGCGCGCTGCATTCCACACCAACGGGGACTAGCTGGTGTGCGTCGCCTTGGGGGGACGCCGTAACCCTCGTTGGCATGGGTGCGCAGCTGTGTAGAATTGCAGCCCTGAAAAGGGCTGGCAAGGGTCGCGACGAGCACGCTTCTACAATGACCCCCTATTGGCATTTCAAGGTTCTTCGAAATTACTTTTCCAACATGATAGTGGAAATTTTCTAAAAGCTGTTGAGATGATTGCCTCTTTTCATTCAGTGATGAGACAGCACGTTAGCAGAGTGAGTATCTCCCAAAAAAAATATGTTAAAATGACCCACCCATTATTTAGCCGTGCAAAAACAGGATGAAATATTTGAATTATTGTCGTCTAAAGTAAGAAATAATATTTTAGAATTGGTTGGCAGTTCAAGATATTTTTCAATAATATTAGATTGTATTCCAGTCACTAGTCATACTGAGCAAATTAGTCTTGTTCTGAGGTATGCTGTCCTTAAAACAACTTCAAAAAAGGTTGAAGTTAAGGAAAGTTTTATTGCGTTTAATCCAATACTGGACTCTACAGGGAAAGGGATGTATACATTTGTGACAGAAATTTTTAAAAAATTAAATTTAGAAAAAGAAAAATATTAGGAGACAAGGTTTTAATAATGGGGCAAACATGAAGGGACAACATGTTGGGCTTCAAAAACGCATTCATGACGCGAATCCGAGAGCCCTTTTTGTACCTTGTGCGGCTCATACTTTGAACTTAACAATAAATGACGCTTCTAAAGTGTCAGATGCTACAATAAACTTTTTTAATCTTGTGCAAGAGTTATATAAAAATTTTTTGTCATCCACAAAAAGGTGGGATATCCTGAGAAAAAATGTCCCTGGGTTAAATTTAAAGCCTCTAAGCATAGAAGTATTAGGCTTAGAACCGCAGTAGACGCACGCAAAGTGAAGCCATTTCAAGTTAGCCTTTAGGTCCGCCATATACATACGGAATTCCGTTTCGGGATTCCGTTTCGGAATTCCGAACGAGTCGGCCACACATATACGGAATCCCGTTTTACCCGCAAAATTTCGAACGGAAAAATACCGTACGTGTGTGACGGGTCATAGATTTTATATGAACTTGCTGCGTTCGGAATCTCCAATCGGAATATCGAAACGGAATCCCGAAACGGGATTCCGTATGTATGTGGCGGGCCTTAAAGGCTAAGTACGACTTTTGGTCTTTTGGCGCGTTAGTACTTGTTAGTACTCGAGTCCACTTAGTCGTGTAAACAGCTCGCATAATTTTTCAAAAAAATTACGTACTGTACTATGAAAGAGTGTCACAACTCATCACATAATCACGAAAAAAATGTTAAAATCTCATTTCACGGTTAAGTACTGCCTAGCATCTTATATTTTTGTAAAAAACATTCATCAAAATAAAATAATAGATAATTAATTTGACAGACGCCAATATAATGAAAATGTTGCTAGGCATAGTAAAATATTTTACCCCATTTTTTCTTCTTATTATCATTATAGTTATAAAAAAATGCATATTGAAAAAATACAAACATACTGCCAATAGTCTCATTCACATATAAATAGGTATTTTTATTTGCTAAATACTATTATTCCCATTTGCCACGAAAATAAATGTGTTGATATTATTTTGTTTTGATAATGTGCCTTTTTTTACCTTTTTATGGTATGTGTTTCATGATAAATAACATAGCCTGATTGTTTTCTTATTCTAATTTACATATATTTAACATTTTTAATTCGATTCTTTTATGAATCTAAAAAAGATAACACTTCGCGGATAGCGTCATCAAAGCGGCAGTTGTTTAGAAAACAAATGCAGTTTCAGGGTCATTAAGAGATGTTTTTTTAAGTACTTGGATATATTTTATTTTATATTATTTAATAAATATTTTTAATTTCATATTTTATTTGAATAGTTTATCTCCTTCCGAATCATTTTTTGTTTTAATGCAAAACATAATATCCAATAAAGTATTAATAATAATCACTTGAAGCTGACCGCACTCTTAAGTCTCGTGGTTCCTTCTAATATTATATCCATTCTGTGAAAGATATAATATGTTGTAACCTTTACGTTGAAACCGATTTAAATTAAATATATCACGTCGATTCTTAGAATGGCAAGAATCGAGATCAGTGTATGTTTTAATATGCGGGTGAAGCCGCGGGCCACAGCCACAGTTAGTAAGGAATAACTAATGAAAAAATATCTGACAGCTAAAATGATTGTCTGACAACTATTCACTTGTTAAGTGTAAGTGGGACTGGATTGGGAAAACTGGAAGAAATAGACGTAGGCATTTGCCTCCTCCATTTCTTCTACTTCTCTATATATCATAGAATAAGGCCATTGAGTATTATACAAAAATTAATATTTACAAATAATATAACGTTTTATGGAAGATCAATAACAAATATTTATATAAATATATAAATGTACTACTTCTAACAGAATAATATAATTACATAATAGATTTGTGAATAGTACACAAGATAATACGGATATGAATAATTTAAATATTATATAAGTTAACAAAAATAAATAATGTTACATGTTTCTCTTTGCAAACAGTTAAAAATAATTATAAACGCAACCTAAATATTAATTCTATGACGATGTCTACTATTACATTTTCCCCAATTTTTGGGGAAAACGTCGTTAACTTGCAAACATTACTCTTTTGCTTGTCGCACATGGGCAAACGTAATTACAGGCCGCTTATGCACACATTCATTGTGTTGTTGCTTCAACTTTGAACGGAATTTTGAATGACACTATCAGTCTAAGTGTAATTACTCTAAGCCTCTAAGTGAGACAAGATTGTCCAGCAGAATTGATTCAATAAAGCCCCTTAAACTTTATTTAATTAAGGTTTGCGAAAGTTTTCTAGAACTAGCTGAAGATAATTCCTCTCACATTGATCAAGACATAAAGTGGGTTCCCTCTTAACGTCTGTACAAAAATTTCAATTTATTTTGTGGAATTATTATTTGGCATGACGTTTTATTTCACATAAATATTGTCAGCAAACAAATGCAAAGTGCTACAATTAATATTAAAGTATGCCAAACCTACCTAAAAAATTTAGTTGATCACTTCCGGCAATATAGATCTGACCAATTGTTTGAAGAAATTCTTGTACAAGCGAAAGAAATAGCACTCTCTCTCGAAATTGAAGAAGACTTTCCACCGATACCAACGGTCAGGAGGAAATTTAAACCAAAACTGTTGACTATGAACACCGAGATAAGACCCCTCATGATCCAAAAACTGCCTTTAAAATTAGTTTTTTCTTAAAAATTATAGATCTAATATTAAGCTCTCTAAAAAACCGATTTGATTTATTAAATGAGTATGATAATATTTTCGGATTGTTTAGCGACATATTCAAATTAAGTGACAGCGATATTTTAAAACATTGTTCTGTTCTTGAAGAACGACTGACAGACCAGGATAATAAGGATATAGACTCCAATGATTTGTTTAATGAAATTAAAGCGTTATAGTTGTTTTCATTACCTGATGATACTGACCCCGTAAGTATTTCACAATATATATTTGAAAACAATTTAATCTCCACCTTTCTAAACGTAACCATTTCACTAAGAATTCTTCTGACATTACCTGTATCTGTAGCTTCTGGCGAGCGATCTTTTTCATAGTTAAAAATCATTAAAAATTATGTAAGATCGATAATGCTTCAAGAAAGATTGTCTGGGCTAGCGATATTAGCAATTGAACAAGAAATTTTTGATGGTATATATTTTAGCGATGTAATTAATGAATTTGCAGTAGCAGTCTCGAAAAATATCGCTGCTACAATAGTTATTTTGTATTTTTCTATTGTACTTAACTATCATTTTTGATTTTATAACGAAGTTTCAGTTTTAACAGTGGTAGAGCCACGCGGCATCTTTTGCTGTCGCACGGATGGGCCGTCTCGAACCGGGGTGGTACCACGACCTCACAGAATACCAGCGTGAAGTAGAGGTTTACCTCTGCGTTTCGCTTGGTGAGTGCAGGTGGCCGGAGGCCCTTTTTACTGGAAATGAGGTATTCCATCTTAGTCTTCACGGGTGACAACGCATCTACATTTTGATTTGTAATAGAGGATTGATGTAGATGTGTCGTGAAGCGACAATTAATAAGAAGAAAAAAAAAGAAAGAACCTAACCTAAGAACAACAAAACAACAAAAGTAGACCAAGAAAATAATATATTTAAATTTTTAAAAAGGTATTTACAATCTTATAAAAAAAATGAAATATGATGATGATGGATGAAGTGAGATTACAATTAGATTAAAAAAAAAATAAAGATAGGAGTATAGCAGAATATAGTATTATAGTGGAGCCTAAAGGTTGAAGTGACACGCTGCTTTTGTAGAAGTAGGCACACGCGGAGTTTGAGGTTTCTTAGCGGCGACGGCACGCAGCGCCTGGACTGGGCACACGCAGCGTCCGGAGCCGGCGCACGTAGCGCCTGGGGTAGGTGCGCTCAGCACTTGGAGCAAGCAGTCGCAGCGCCCAAAGGTGCGCAGGCAGTAGGTGCACTCGGCGCCTGGAGCAAGCAGTCGTAGCGCCCGAAGGTAGCGCGGCAGTAGGTGCACTCAGCGCCTGGAGCAAGCAGTCGTAGTGCCCGGAGTAGTGTGGCCCCGCGCTTGAAGTAAACTTCGCCGACGACTTCACGTGTAGATGGAGGCTTGCAGGATCCCGGGGCAATGCGGCCCCGGGATAAGGCCTTTAGTAGATGCTTCTCGTTTGAGAACTGAAGCGAGACTCCCTGTATTCTCCAATTGTTCGGCTTTTATACCTTTTTAGAGAGAACGAGAAATTATTTAAATTAAAAGGAAATTTATTGTATATGACCTAGAGCCAAAGAGTATTTATGAGGAAATATTAAACTAAGAACATCAGACCAGTGACGAATTTGAATAAAAGTTACCATAACAACCATATAAATAATGGTTGTCAAATCTAACAATTTTTGATTTCAGGCTTATAATTGAAAAACCATTACATTTAAGTAAGAAATGAGATATTATTCATATAGGAAAAACTAATGCGCGGCAGCGCGCACGAAGCCTGAAATTGCAGAGTTACGGAGAACTCAATAAAAGACCGAAAAAGGTAAGACTCCATTGACAGCGATTTTAAAAGGTGCTGATAGTGTGAAAATACGAAGTGAAAATGATTTGTTATTGTGTAAAAACGTTACAGGATCCTATGGAAATAAAGGTGATGCAAAAGATAAATGCAGAAAATCAAAAACAGAATGGAAAAATAGTGTAAAATGATATGTTAGTAGTATAACTGATAGCGTGAAAAGTGATGCAAAATGTGAATGCAGAAAATCAAAAACAGAATGGAAAAATAATGTAAAATAATATGTAAGTAGTATAACAGATGTCTACGGGCCGCAGCAACCACTTACCATCAGGTGGACTGTGTGCTCGTTTGTCACCCTTATCCTATAAAAAAAAAAGTTACCTAGGTATTTTTTATCAGAAGTATCTGCATAGCATATTGCATATTTTTTAAAATATCTAAGTATTAGTAGAAAGTGGTACTTATATAGCCATTAGGCAATATTTCTTTTATTTGTTCCTAAAAAGATGTGATTTTTAGTTTTGGGTTATTTTCTAGTATTTATAAACAATGTGTCTGTATCCCATTAGTAAATGCTTTAAAATGGGTGTGAACAAGAATTTATTTTAATTTGTTTTGTTATGATTTTATTCTGTTTGTTTCATTTTCATATTTTAGTCTACTAATAAATCAAGCACCTACCTACCTTCAAAAAAAACCATGTCCCAAAATGCCTTAAGAGGCGCCAAAATCCTTTTTTGCACACAGGCGCCAGTAGCTCTTACCCCCCGTACATGGCCTTACACCCCTGGACATGAATGATTCATTTATGAAGCGTTGTCTTGAATAGGTGATTACGTACCAACTTTTTAAAAGCATACTTACTGGAAGTTTTTCGATGTCATCGGGCAAGGAGTTCCAAAGACGTGTAGTCTGAACTGTAAAGGAGTTACCATAGAACTCGGTGAAGTGAACAGGAATACATATTATTTTGTTGTTAAATAGAATTATTCGATTTCAACCAAAATCTACATTAATAGATTTTTTACGTAATAATCATTAGAATTGTGTCAAAGTTATGATATATTACAGAATTATAATAATTATAATCATCAATACAACCCCCTAAGTTCGTACAATTCCTTTGAATGAGTTTTTCTGGAAATAGCCATACATTGGAATTATACGAACATAGACGGTTGTACTGATGATTATAATGATTATGATTCTGCAAATACATACTCGTTACGCTCGCGAATCATATTTTGTTAAACATACAACCTGACACTGACCTGCAAATTGCAAAAAACGTAAGAAAATTTGAATTTCGCGGGCCACCCTAGAGCTTCCACCTTAAGAAAGTAAGAAAGAGATTTAAATCTATTACTTAAATGTCTTTGCACAGACTAACTAGTAGATTCTACCCGAATTGTCTTTGTTTCTTAACAAAATTCTGTCCGCTCTTTTTTATACGTCGATGTTATGGAGTGTAGAGTACAAAGAGAACCATCTTACGAGGGGCGAAAGTTGAAAAAGTGTCCCACTATTTACTAAAAATAGAAGTTCCAAAACCTACTACAATAGCGCTGGCGTATGAAAAACTACGATATGAAGATTGCTGTTGTAATGGAGTGAAGTCAACTGAATTCAAATATTTAAAAAATTTCATGATTAGAGTAGTTAGTAAAATGCCAGTATACAAAATCTATACAAAATCCAGCGGATTGGTCGGTTCTTGTTTATTTCTCCATCGTATTCTAATTACTTTTGGCGCTTTTTTAAATTTATTCTATGCTACTGCAGCGCTACCCTCATTGGACACGTTTTTAGGGACACTTTTCATATATAGAGATGGTTCTCCTTCTCTCTACACTCCATAGTCCATGTGAAAGACGTTGCCAAACAAATGTCATTTGTTTTTTTTTTTAATTCATGGCTTTTGATGGAATTCTGCTTATCTATTCTATATCTTCTATACATATAATAAAAATGTAAATAGCAGATGTCTGTACATTTTATAATTTTGTAATAAAAGTGATTGAGGGGTACTAAAAATAAGTAATTAAATACATTTCTACCATTTTTAGAATTTTCTGTCTGTCTGTCTGTCTGTTTGTTTGTTAACGTATCACGTATAAACTACTAATTTATATCATAAGAATTGTTAAAAATATATTGGTAAATCCAATTAAGCATGCCTTCGCATTAAAAATAACGTATAGCATGATTAAACGGATTTTTTTAAAACTAGTTTAAATACATTTCGACAGCACTATCGGCTTCAACACCCTCGTAACCCATGAAAATGACACCCATGATGAAAAAATTTATACCTATTGCAGCCGCCATCTTGGTTTTACATTTCTACAGCACTATCGGCTTCAACACCCTTGAAAACCATGAAAATGACACCCATGATGAAAAAATTGGTACCTACTTCAGCCGCCATCTTGGATTTACATTTCGACAGCACTATCGGCTTCAACACCCTCGAAAACCATGAAAATGACACCCATGATGAAAAACTTTATACCTATTGCAGCCGCCACCTTGGATATACATTTCGACAGCACTATCGGCTTCAGCACCCTCGAATACCATGAAAATGACACCCATGATGAAAAAATTGATATCTATTGCAGCCGCCATGTTGGATTTACATTTCGACAGCACTATCGGCTGCAACACCCTCGAAAACCATGAAAATGATATCCATGATGAAAAAATTTGGTACCTACTTCAGCCGCCATCTTGGATTTACATTTCGACAGCACTATCGGCTTCAGCACCCTCGAAAACCATGAAAATGACACCCATGATGAAAAAATTGATATCTATTGTAGCCGCCATGTTGGATTTACATTTCGACAGCACTATCGGCTGCAACACCCTCGAAAACCATGAAAATGATATCCATGATGAAAAAATTTGGTACCTACTTCAGCCGCCATCTTGGATTTACATTTCAACAGCACTATCGGCTTCAACACCCTCGAAGCCCATGAAAATGACACCCATGATGAAAAAAATGATATATATTGCAGCCGCCATATTGGATTTACATTTTAACAGCACTATCGGCTTCAAAACCCTTGCAAACCATGAAAATGACACACATGATGAAAAAATTGGTACCTACTTCAGCCGCCATCTTGGATTTATATTTCGACAGCACTATCGGCTTCAACACCCTCGAAACCCATGAAAATGACACCCATGATGAAAAAATTGATACCCCTTGCAGCCGCCACCTTAGATTTACTTTTCGACAGCACTATCGGCTTTAACACCCTCGAAAACCATGAAAATTACACCCAAGATGAAAAAATTGATATCTATTGCAGCCGCCATCTTGGATTTACATTTCGACAGCACTATCGTTGTTTCGGCAGAATAAAAATTTACAATAAACCCGTAGTCTTAACGCGCGTGCTTGGCCTCGATATCAAGGGCACCTTCCCTCGCCCCCGCTCCCCCCCCCCCCCCCGGCCGCCGGACGCGTTGGCGGGGCCTTTCTCGCCATTATGGTATGTTTTCTTGTGAGCTATACGGACGTCTGTTTCGCGCTAGTTTTGTTAAAGAAAATAAAACCGCGTAAATCGTTGCAAACAACGGGATCGCGATTAGAACGTAATAACTCGTTAAAATTCGCGTGCAACTCTTCAAGTGATTTACCTCTGAAAGACTACGAGTAGCTGTCCCATTTCGTGACAACTCAACGCGAGTGCCAACGGAAGGGGAAAGTTCGAGGATACCAGCGCTGCCTTCTCCCGGACGTCGTGGCGTCATCCAGATCGGTTCCCGTCAACACACCAGCACATACAATTACACACACACACTCACAACACTGCCATCAGCCGGGCCGGTCGACGGGATTCTTCGGCGCTCCTGGGGCAGGTAAGTGCATTTATCCTAGTGACCTTTCCCCTCGTGTGTTCATTGAAACTTTGACCCTCGGCGTAGAAACGCCCGACCGGCATCTGCCCGTGGCTCCTTCGTCTATGGGCCACGAGGGATCCAGCAAATGTTAAAGCAGGGCAGCTGCCGGCCGTAACATTTGGTAGCAGAACGCGGTGCTGGGATCGATTCCCGGTCGATCCACCGACCATAGTATTCGACAAGAAGTAAATAATTGGTGGCAGGAGCGTTGGGTTGATTTTGTGGCTACAATCACGCCCGTCCGTAATAATACGTTTATTAATTTTATTTTATTTTAGTTTATTAATTTAATATTAATTACTTCCGTAATAACGTAAAATACCTTTTATTATATACGTAATAATAAAATCCCTTTCTTTGTTAGCTTGCTTGTTGTTAGCGGGTAAATTTGAAAGACCACGCCCGGTTCGTGTGAGAGCGGGAGATTGCGTCATGTAGGTAGAGGGTTATTTTTGCGTAATCGGTTAATTGTCGTTGTCGGATGGTAGCGTGTTACTTATAGAAGGGTTGATTTCTGAGCAAGTCATTTTTGTTGATATGTATCTTTGTATTGTAAATTGTATTTGAACTAAAGAGTGGTAATTTGTATTTACGTAATCTAAATTAACTTGATTTGACCGCATTAGTATTTGTTATTGTTCATTGATTTACCTTTTCCTCTGTACTAACTTGTGTTTGATTTAATAATAGCGGTTCTTATTTGTGTACATTCTATTCAACTCGATTTGATAGGAACTGCATTAGTTAGCCGTTAATCTTTTTGTATTCTTTATTTGTTATTCTTGTAATTGTGCTCGAGCCGTGTCGTAATTTGGATTTAGTAGCGATGTCCTCGCCCAAGATGCTAATCCGTTGCCTGCGGACTGAGCTGCGCTGGGCTACCAGCGCACACGCGTTGATAGGCCGACCGGATCGGGTCTACAATCTGAGGAAGAGGCTTGAGCAGGTCGATGCTCGAAGGGCGGCCGTGGAGGAGGCTTACTCTGAGCTCGAGGACTTGGAGGTGGAGAAGGGAGTCCTGGAATCTTGCCGCGCGGACTACGAGCAGTTCCTCGCGCTAACGGACGACCTGGTCGAGGCGGGGGCCAAGGATGCGGAGAGGGAGCGCGAAGCTCGGCTGAGTAGCCTTCTCGAGGAGGACTTCTTCTTCTTCCCCGCGGAGGCCGTCTTCTCAGCCAGAGCTGCTAGGACGACTTCCCACGCTGGACCTGCCAAGGTTCTCCGGGGTCCTCTCGGAGTGGATGACCTTCGTCGGCCTGTTCGACAGCCTGGTGGACGCCCGGAGGGACTTGACCCCCTGCCAAAAAATGGGGTACCTCCTGGCTTCACTAGAGGGGGAGGCCCTGAGCGTTGTCGGCCACCTTAAGTTGTCGGACGACGCCTACCAAAACGCCAGGGACCTCCTCGCTGGAAGGTACGCCAACGTCCGGCGGATTGCGGACGATCATGTTCGGAGGCTGCTGAACCTCCCGCTGCTGAAGGACCGGACTCGACTACGGGAAGACATAGTGAATCCAGTCGTCGTAGCGTGCAACTCGTTGCGGCGGCTGGATTTGCCTGTGGACGAGTGGTCGTTTCTGCTCCTTCACATAGTGCTGTCCCGCCTGCCCCTCGACCTTCGGCTCCATTTTGAGGAGAGGTTCGGAGGGGATGGCGCCTCTTATATGCCCCCCTTTAGGGACCTGCTGCGGTTCCTGGAAGAGCAGTGCAGGCTGCTGGAGAACGCAGCAGGCGCCGTCGAGGTCCCCCCGGCCGCCTCCCGAGCGGTGCCCCGGGAAAGGCGGAGTCAGCCGGCCAAGGCGGCGCCCACCCCCCTGAAGCCGAGCGGAGCCCCCGCGGGAGGGCGCCCCCCCGTGCCCTCCTATAGTGGCCTAGCGGCACGGGAGGCGCCTCCCTGCGCCTATTGTCGAGCATCCGACCACCGGCCGGCGTCGTGCCCGAAGCTGTTGCGCAAGCCGGCTAAGGCGAGGCGAACCATCGCCAGGGAGCGCCGCTGGTGCTTCTCGTGCCTGGAGAGGCATTTACAACGAGACTGCCCGCACCAGCGGCCCTGCACGCACTGCCAGGGCAACCACAACATCCTCTTGTGCCTGGGTGCGCGCGGCTCGTCCTCGCAGGGTCCTGCCAGGCCCCCGACTCCCACGGGCGGGGGCGCCCAGCCACGCCCACTGTCGGGCGACGTTCGGCGCTCACCGGTGGACCACAGCGCCCCTCCTTCTGAGGGGAGTCCCTCCCCCGATCGGTCTGGGAGTCGTTCCCCCAGGGGCGGGGGGGTCCTCACCCCCCCTCCGCGAGTTGATAGTGGATGCGCGGCCACTCAGCGGTCAGCTAGACCGTTCTCACCCCCGTTGGCTGAGTGGCCGCGACTGGAACGCCGCCCGCCCCCCTTTGGCCGGTGCCGGTACTACCGGGTTCCGGAGACTGCATATCGACCCCGGGCCTTGGAGCCGAGGATCCCCGAGTTTCCCCCGGTCGGCCCGTTCGGGGAATTCCAGTCTAGGGTCTTCGAGACGCCGTCGGAGTGCCGCGCTCGGGGCCCCCGGTTCGGGTGCCGGCCTAGCAGAGGCAGCTCCAGATAGGAGGCTGCCGCCCTAGCTCCCGCCATGGCCGCCTCCACTGAGCCTATAAGTCGTCGGCAGTCCACCTGTCAAACTGTTCTATTGGCGACAGCCTCAGTGAAGGTTTACAACCCGAGCGGCGAACACTTAACGGTTCGAGCTCTATTGGACTCGGGTTCCCAGCGTAGTGTGGCCTCTACTCGGTTGGTGGGAAGACTGGGGCTCCCCTGGAGCTCTGAATCACGTCCGATGGTAGGTATCGGAGGTGCCGAGCCTCCTGCTCCTAGGGGACAAGCGGAGTTGGTGTTCAGCTCTGACAGCGAACACCTTCGTATTTTAGTCAAGGTAAATGTCCTCGACGACATTGTAGGGTTCCTCCCTAACGTTCGTATAAATGACAGCGCTGTGCGCTGTGCGTCGGCTTTGAGACCGGCAGACCCTCGGTGGGCCCAACCTGGGCCGATAGATTTGCTACTCGGGGCCGACACGCTGGGTGCCCTCTTGTTAGGTGAGATACGAGCTCTGCAGCCCGATGGCCTGTCAGCCATTTCCACGATATTTGGGCACAGCTTTTTTGGACCGGTTATGTGGTCTTCTCCCCCTCCGACGGCCGACCCGCTCTCCGTCGTGGGCGTGTCCCTATCGGACGCCGTCCAGCGGTTCTGGGAAATTGAGGAACCACCACATGCAGCTCGAGTCGACCCTCTGGACCGTGAGTGTGAGTTGTTCTACCAGAACAATACCGGCCGGCGGGTTGACGGTCGTTTCGTCACTCGCTTACCCTTTCTGGACTCCCGCCCCTCTTTGGGTCAATCCCGTGCTCTGGCCGAGAAGAGGTTGCTTTCCATGGAGCGCCGCATGCGGCGTGACCCAGCCTTTCGCGACAAATATGTCGAGTTCATGCGCGAGTATCAGGAGCTGGGTCACATGTCACCGTCCAACTTCGAATGGCGTTCACATGAGCACTACTTCCTCCCTCACCATGCGGTCTTGAGGACCCCTGAGAGTAAGATTCGGGTAGTCTTTGACGGTTCCGCCCCCACCTCAAACGGTGTGTCCCTGAATCAGTGTCTTCACTCGGGTCCTAAACTGATCAAGGACATATCCGACATCTTGACCCAATTCCGTCGACACCAGGTGGTTTTTGTCGCGGACATTCGGATGATGTTTCGCCAATCGGTGGTACATCGTGATGACCGCCGATATCAGCTGATATTGTGGCGCGAGAAGCCCAGCGATCCCATACAGGTATTTGAGTTGAACACCACCACATATGGACTCCGGTCCAGCCCGTATATCGCCATGCGAACCCTCCTTGAACTCGCTGAGAGAGAGCGCCTGAGATACGCTCGGGGAGCTTCTATTTTGGAGACTTCGGTCTACATGGACGACATTTGTACGGGCGCTTCCACCGTCGAGGAGGCTCTGGTCTTGCGAGACGAATTAATTGCCATCCTGAAGTCGGGAGGCTATGAGTTGCGCAAGTGGTTGTCGAACTCCCCACACATTTTGAGGGACCTCCCAGGAGAGGATCAACAAGACCCTCACCTTTTCGAGCACCCTGAGAATCCTAATTTGTTGACTGTGCTGGGCATTCAATATCAGCCTGTTCAGGACACCTTCACGTATAGAGTAAAACTTGACCCACCTCCCAAAGCATGGACCAAGCGCTCCGTACTGTCTACAGTAGCTCGCACCTTCGACCCGAATGGATGGATCACCCCGGTCATCTTTTTGGCTAAGTGCTTCCTTCAAAAGCTCTGGCTGTCCGGGTTGGGTTGGGACGAGCCCATTAGTGGGGCCCTCTTGCGAGAGTGGCTCTCCATGCTCTCCTCCCTTCCGGACATCAACCGGGTTTCCATGCCCAGGTGCTTCCTCCCTCCAGGGAAATGCAGGGCTACTCTACATGGGTTTTGCGACGCCTCTGAGAAGGGCTATGCTGCTGTCGTATATTTGCGGACTGTGAGTTCCTCTGGGCATACTGCAGTTCATCTCGTACTCGCCAAAAGCAAGGTTGCCCCCATTAGATCCCGTTTAACTATCCCTAAATTGGAACTGTCCGGAGCCGCTCTTCTCACGCGGCTCCTCAACCACGTTCACTCGTCCTTGAAGTCTGTAATCGACCTTACGGACGTCTACGCATGGTCGGACAGTGAGATAGTACTTTGTTGGCTCCGAGCCGCACCGCACAATCTTGAGGTCTTTGTGGCGAACCGCGTGTCTCAAATCCAGAGTTCTGAGACTTCTCTCCACTGGAGACATGTCCCCGGGGAGTTGAATCCCGCCGACTGCGCTTCCCGCGGCTGTGAGGCCCCCGCGCTGGTTGCCCACTCATTGTGGTGGGGTCCCGGTTGGTTATCTAACCCTCAATCCTTCTGGCCCCAGGGTAATTACTCCGCACCTACTGAGTTGCCGGGCCTACGGGCCCGAGTAGGAGTGGGCAAGGATAAGCTCACTCGGGATCTCTCCCTTCTGGAACGGTACAGCTCTCTCGATAAGCTCTTAGGAGTGACTGCTTGGCTGCGCCGTTTTGTCCACAATTCGAGAGATCCGTCCAACCGACTCTCTGATTGCGTTTTGTCTCCTAGCGAGCGTCGGGAATCCCTGATGCATTGGATCCGCATGGTCCAGATGGAGCATTTTGAGCCCGTTATCGAAAACTTGAAGCGTGGCTCCGTTATCAAGGGCGCTCTGGCCCGCCTGAACCTCTTTCTGGACGACGCTGGGATGCTGCGCGTGGGCGGACGTTTGAAAAACTCTCAACTGCCGTGCGGGGCTCGACACCCGTTGCTGCTCCCTAAAGACGGCGCCCTTGTCCGGATGTTGGTTACCCACCACCATGTTAAGAATGCCCACGCTGGGTGTAACGCCCTGTCGGCTATTTTGCAGCGGGAGTTCTGGATTTTGTCTGGCCGACGCACCATTCGGAGCGTCATCTTTAAGTGCATCCCCTGTTATAAACTGAAGGCCCCGCAGCCTCTGATGGGTGACTTGCCGCCCGACCGCGTCAGGGCCATCCGACCATTCGCCGGGGTCGGAACAGACTTCGCTGGCCCCTTCCTCGTTAAGTCCTCTCACCTTCGTAACGCGCGTTCATGTAAGGCCTATCTTTGCGTCTTCGTGTGCCTCTCCACTAAAGCCGTTCACTTGGAACTGGTGAGCGCCCTCAGCACGGAAGCCTTCTTAGCCACGCTTGGCCGTTTCGTGTCGCGGCGCGGCTTGCCGGACTTGATCCGGTCGGATTGCGGGACGAATTATAAGGGCACGGATAGGTATCTCAAGGAGGTCGTCGAATTTCTGTCCAACCACCGGACTTATTTAGGCAATGCTATGTCGAAAAGGGGCATCCAGTGGAAATTCGACCCTCCGGCGTGTCCCCACTGGGGCGGTATTTTCGAGGCGGTGGTTAAGGTTGCAAAAACGCATCTCCGTCGCGTTATTGGCGAAGCTATTTTGACCTTTGAGGAGCTCGCCACTGTATTCTGTAAAATTGAGGCGGTACTCAACTCTCGGCCCCTCTGTCCCCTCTCCTCTGACCCGAATGATTTGGAGGTTCTAACCCCGGGACACTTCCTGATTGGCCAGCCTCTTAACGCTCTGCCCGAGTATCCCTTCAGGGAAACGAGTGCTTCACGGCTTAGCAGGTTTGCCCTTCTGCAACAGATGACTCAACGCTTTTGGCACCGATGGTCTCTGGAGTACCTACATCTTTTGCAGCAGCGCGTTAAGTGGTCTGACAAGACGGAGCCTCCTCGGGTGGGAGACCTCGTGTTGATTAAAGAACCAAACGCGCTGCCGTTGTATTGGCGCCGGGGGCGCATTGTTAAGCTGTCGTATGGAGCGGATGGGGTGCCTAGAGTGGCCGAGGTTTTGGTCGGAGATTCGGTCTTGCAACGGGCCGTCGCGACCTTGTCCCGTTTGCCAATCTACTCGCGGACTTAATGCCTTATGTCCGGGACGGGGGGTTGTTTCGGCAGAATAAAAATTTACAATAAACCCGTAGTCTTAACGCGCGTGCTTGGCCTCGATATCAAGGGCACCTTCCCTCGCCCCCGTTCCCCCCCCCCCCCCCCGGCCGCCGGACGCGTTGGCGGGGCCTTTCTCGCCATTATGGTATGTTTTCTTGTGAGCTATACGGACGTCTGTTTCGCGCTAGTTTTGTTAAAGAAAATAAAACCGCGTAAATCGTTGCAAACAACGGGATCGCGATTAGAACGTAATAACTCGTTAAAATTCGCGTGCAACTCTTCAAGTGATTTACCTCTGAAAGACTACGAGTAGCTGTCCCATTTCGTGACAACTCAACGCGAGTGCCAACAGAAGGGGAAAGTTCGAGGATACCAGCGCTGCCTTCTCCCGGACGTCGTGGCGTCATCCAGATCGGTTCCCGTCAACACACCAGCACATACAATTACACACACACACTCACAACACTGCCATCAGCCGGGCCGGTCGACGGGATTCTTCGGCGCTCCTGGGGCAGGTAAGTGCATTTATCCTAGTGACCTTTCCCCTCGTGTGTTCATTGAAACTTTGACCCTCGGCGTAGAAACGCCCGACCGGCATCTGCCCGTGGCTCCTTCGTCTATGGGCCACGAGGGATCCAGCAAATGTTAAAGCAGGGCAGCTGCCGGCCGTAACAATCGTCTTCGACACCCTCGAAAACCATGAAAATGACACCCATGATGAAAAAATTGGTACCTACTTCAGCCGCCATCTTGGATTTACATTTCGACAGCACTGTCGGACATTCTCGAAAACCATGAAAAAGACACCCATGATGAAAAAAATTATACCTATTGCAGCCGCCACCTTGGATTTACATTTCGACAACACTATTGGCTTCAGCACCCTCGAAAACCATGAAAATGACACCCATATTGAAAAAAATTATACATATTGCGGCCTCCATCTTGGATTTACATTTCGACTTGGATTTACATATCGGTTTCAACACCCTCGAAAACCATGAAAATTTTACCCATGACAAAAAAATTGATACTACTTACTTTTAGTACGTACTACTATTATTTATTCTGTGCTTTTAAAATATTGTAATAAAAAATCTGTTATTATTATTATAATCAAGTATTTAAGAAATTTGATTATTCGAATATTGTGTATTTGTACAGCGACCTTTTTGAGCCGCTGCAAACAACCGAAATAATGTTCACTCACGACGGCGACTGACGGCGAACCATAGATAAATATAAATGTAGCAAGCTAATGCGGCGAACTGATATATACAGTAATCTATGGCGATGGCCAACTGAGTTAGTGAGTAAACTACTCTGTGGCTGCAGCTCCCCATTTGCAGAAATAATTCTATACGAGGCTACCAAATCAACGAAAATTTCGCCATTTTCGAGCCGAAAAAAATTAATTATAGCTAAACAAAACAAAATTACACTGCCATTTACATTCAGTGGCTTCCCACATGATAGATGAAGAGATTAATAAATAGATTGAGTTAAACAATTGATATTTACAAAAGTTATAGTGTTTACAAGCCTTGGGGACATGATAAATCCACACCATAAGCCACTAAAACCCCTTTTTTTATTTAAAAATAGCAATTAATCGATTTAAAAAATATATTAATAAGTTCAACAATCATTTATCTTTCTAACAATGTGCTTTTTATATCATTTATATGTGTAATATGATTGCTGGATACGATTTCATGCGACAAAACGGTGGAATTTTGATTTTTAGGCGTTAGTAGAACATACCCACGCGCTTTGCGCTCGGCATGCAAAATTATAAAGTGTACCTTCTGGTTACATTTAGTCTTTATTTCATTAAAATTTGTTCATTCCATCAAAAGTTATGATAAATATTCTGAAGTTTGGGTAGGTAAGTATAGGTACGAATTTGCTCAACGGTGGCTTTGGTTGAGTCATCAAGTGCATTTTTGACTAATATCATATCATAAATCATAATTAAATGATGTAAAATAATGTTCTATAATGTTATAATTATGTATATCTAAAACGCAGTAAACAAAAGTATTAAAGACGGTATTAAATATATAATACAAAAATATATTAACCTTATTAACAAAATCTAAAGCACAATAGTTAACCAATTTCATTGATATATGGTGGTGTTGTGCAAATGTAATGCACATGGCCGGTTGTGGTTTTTTCCTGTAGATGAGTTTTCATATTTACTGCTAATCTTTATATTACTCGCTGCCCTACTGTGTGTTGACAAACTCAATTTATTTTTTACCGCTGAGTACTCTATGTGGTAAATCAAATTTTAAACGAGCTATTAACAATTGTGTTGGTTTTGGCGAGGATCAAACTTTATTTCTTGCTTACTGTGCAGGCACTGATTTATAAGTTTTTTACGTTTTATATAATGTATCAATCGCGTCAATTAATCTCTTTTATTTTTGGAATTGATGTTAGCAGCGCCACCTCTCTTTAAATATATACATATAACAGAAATGATAACATGTTGTGTCTGTTTCTGTACATTGTATAGTATATTTTTGTGGCTAAAATCATTACGGGGAACTGAAAATAAATAAGTACATTTTTATAATTTTTAGAATTGTCTGTCTGTATGTTTGTCTGTTTTTTTATGAACGCATCACGTCTAAAGTAAACATTTTTTTTTTCAAAGAAATCGTTAAGCAGATCATAAAGCGTATCTTCGGGTTATATTTAATCTTTGTTTTATTAAAATTGGTTAATTCTATCGAAAGTAATGATTATTATTTAGCCTATATTAACCTACATTAGGTTCGAATTTGTTCAATGGCGCCATAAAATCTCTAAAAAGATTTGTGTGTAAAAAAACGTTCCATAATAATTAATATATTTATACTTAAACACAAAAAAAGATGTTTTCCGTTCCATAATAAATAATATATTTATGCTTAAAACACAAAATGCAATTAAAAAAAGGATGTTTCCTCACACAAAGGACGTAATAGATGGAGTTGTACAAATTACAACCTTTTCTGAATTGCGGTGTTGAGATTCTCCGCCGATGAATCGTATTGAGACTTACTGAAGAAATTTGCATCAACTCAAGCCAAACAACCGAGTCCGGCCAAAAGTAACACAATTGTAACGAAATGTCGTGATATCGTATTTATCAAAATCAGCGCTGCCGTATTGTAGCGCTTTGGTAACTAGATTTAATGCTTATTTGGAATGTATAGCGCGCATTTCGAATTTTAGCACCTAGCGAGTTAATCCAGTGCTTTTTGGTGTATTTAGCACACATTTCAAAATAGTAGCGACTAGCGGGTTATCTAACTCTTTTATAGCAGCACTCTTAGTCCATATTACCGATAATAATAACAATGACCTTTATTTTTCCCACATTGCAGTTTATCTTTTTCAAACATATTTTTTCTACAAAACAAAGAGCATGGGAGACGAGTCCAAACTAGGATACCCTGTGCTATGGATCTCCCGGCTCCTCCTTTAGGATGATCAATTTGATTTTTTTTACCGACGACTATAAGCAATAATAAATAATCCCCTTTATTAAAGTTTTCGTTCATGGTTTTGGCAACGCATTTATTTTGCTTTATTCAGTTTCAGTCAGTTGTTTAGAGCACAGCTAAGTTAAAAGTTACTTAGAAGTTACAACACAAAGAAACTGTGCGGCAACCGCAATCAAATGCTGACATCTGAAACTAAGTTGCGAAATACATTGCACTTTAAAACAATTAATGACATTTTAATTGTTCGTACAGTACTAACTACTGTTGCAGCAATTGCCATAATTATAAGACGATGTCCTGCGAAGTATTGATACATCAACAAAAATATTGCCGGAAAAAAACTTAATGTTGTTTTCTTTATTATGATTATATTTTCTTGAATTATAAATTATAATAAAAAACACAACTTTGTTTGTAGTTAATTTAGCCGCGAAATCTAGGGCTTTTTTAAAGCACTGTTTTCATGAAATCTAGCGCTTTTTGTGTTGTCCTAGCGCTGAATGGGTTTTTTGATCTGGCAGCAATGCCGAAAATCCCTCAATTAAGAAATAACTTTCCTTTCAGTTTTAAGCGCGTTCAGTTTCCAGTCACAGTTAGCGTGTGTTATGCGATGACCGTAAATAAAGCGCAAGGTCAAACTTTACGCGTTGTAGGAGTGCACCTCAGTAGTGACTGTTTTGCACATGGCCAACTCTATGTTGCTTTTCCCCCGTTAGTAGCCCCCGTAACCTTTTTGTTTACACCCCGGCTAAACCTATTTCTAACGTCGTTTACACAGAAGCTCTATCATAAACGACTTTGATGATAATGATTTATTTTGTCACCACTTATTGATACAGTAATGATATAAATCGTTTAATATTCTCTTACTTAAACGACAAATTCTTTATGTAAAACCTATATACGCGAGCTACGCCGCGGGCACAGCTAGTATTCAATATTTCAATTTTAATCAATAAGTGAATTAACTGTTCAAATCTCAGAGTAATATGTTTGTATTTATACCCTAATAACTTAGAGTATTAAACTAATAATAAGCAACAAAAAAAAGTTTAACACGGAATTAACATTTTCAGTTTCTTCCGATATAATACATAAGTATTTTTGTATCTAATTTTTAAAATGGAAATCTGAAACAACGTGAACGAAAGAAATAGCGATATCTTTTTCTCGCTTTAATTTTATATGTCCAATCCACACATAGATAAAATTATGATTGTGTGCAAGTTTTTTGGATTTCATACAGAGTTGCATCAACCTGTACGTTCCACTAAGGTGTGTCCGTTTTTTGGTGTTGTGTGAGTGCAAGGAAGTACTGAGTTTTTTCTAGACAGTTGTTTTTTTAGAAATTTCAAAGCGGCATCAGCTGTACATAAATTAGCATCTCGCCGACAGATTGCTTCTACTCTAAATTTAATTGGGGTCAGTCAGCACATCAACAATTTTATTTACCAGTTCAAAATCAACATCTTCTAAACGAATTGTATGATTGAGATCTATAAGAAAGATCTTTATTAATGCAGTTTTTTAAAAGATAAAATCCCTCACGTAGATCATCGGTGAGATTAGTGCGACCACGTTTAAACTCATTAAACCAGTTGTAAACAGTGGCACGAGATTGGGCTGCATCGTGAAAGGCCAATCGAAGTCTATCATAACTTTATTGTTGACTTAAATTACGTCGAAAGTCATAAAAAATTATTGTATAGTATACGGCAACTAACTTGGCAAGGTTTTGGCTATGGAGTGTAGATTAGAAGGAGAACCATCTCTGTATATGAAAAGTGTCCCTTTTACTGACATTTTACTAACTACTCCAGTCATGAAATATTTTAAATATTTGAATTCAGCTGACTTCACTCCGTCTACAACGGCTATATTCATTTCTCGCGTTAATTCAGCTGATGTGACACAGACAAGTTTCAATTTGCCGCCAAATCGTAAACAAATGACAAATTAATAAAATACATACGCAATGCGGCGGGACTTACGCAACTTTAATACTGCTCGTATTGAAGAAGCGATTGAGCAGAACCAGGGCTCCTAAGTCTTTGCTCGAGATCTGTTTGCCAGAAAGAGGCAACTGTCAAAGCTGCAGACAGATCGTGGCAGCGTCGTTCCAGGGCCACCTGAGATCTTGAGTGAGATTGAGAGATTCTATGGGCAGCTGATTTGTACACGTCATCGTTGGAGCCACACGTAAGTGTGAGTAACGATCCAAGAGCGAGTCTTATTCGACACTATTCCGATGATATCCCGGACGACAGTGTGAGCGAGATTAGAATGGCTCTTCAGCACCTTAAAAACGGCAAGGCCCCAGGCGAGGATGGAATTACAGCGGAGCTTCTGAAAGCGGGTGGAAAACCGGTACTTGAAGTCCTTCAGAAGCTATTTAATTCCGTCCTCCATGGTGGCATTACACCGGAGGCGTGGAGCAGAAGTGCGGTGGTCTTGTTCTTTAAGAAAGGTGACAACGCTCTCTTGAAGAACTACAGACCGATTTCCCTTCTGAGCCGCGTCTACGTGCTGTTTTCGAGAGTCATTACGAATCGTCTCGCGCGCAGACTTGACGACTTCCAGCCTCACGAACAAGCCGGTTTCCGAAAAGGCTTTAGTACCATAAACCACATGCACACCCTTCGGCAAATTGTACAGAAGTCCGAGGAGTACAATTTGCCACTATGTCTGGCGTATGTGGACTATGAGAAATCCTTTGATTCCGTAGAAATTTGGGCGGTGCTGCAGTCCCTTCAGCGGTGCCAAGTTGACTGTCGGTATATCGAAGTGCTGAAGTGCTTGTACAGTAGGGCTACGATGGTTATCCGAGTACAGAAACAGAGCACGAAACCTATCCAATTGCAGAGAGGTGTAAGACAGGGTGGGGTTATATCCCCGAAACTCTTCACCGCTGCATTGGAAGAAGTTTTCAAGCTTCTGGACTGGAAACGATACGGTATTAACATCAATGGCGAGTACATCACTCACTTTCGATTTGCCGACGATATAGTCCTTATGGCAGAATCGCTGGAGGACCAAAGCATTATGCTCAATGACCTCAATAGTGTTTCCCAACGGATAAGTCTTAAGATGAACATTGACAAAACAAAGATCATGTTTAATGTCCATATCACACCTATGCCGGTAGTTGTTGGGAGCACTAAGCTCGAAGTTGTTGACGAGTATGTTTACCTGGAACAAATAGTCCGACTAGGTAAGTCCAACTTCGACCGAGAGGTCAATCGGTGGATTCATCTCGGCTGGGCAGCGTTCGGGAAATTACGGCACATCTTCTCGTCAGGTATACCTCAAAACTTGAAAACGAGACTGTACAACCAGTGCGTTGCCAGTGATGACCTATGGAACTAGGGGTGGTCCTTCACTGCTGGCCGGATGAGGAAGCTCAAGGTCGTTCAGGGAGCTATGGAGAGGGCTATGCTTGAAGTTTCTCTGCGGGATAAACTTAGAAATGAGGATATCCGCAGTAGAACCAGAGTGACCGACATAGCCCAACGGATTAGTAAGCTGAAGTGGCAATGGGCCGGCCATATAGCTCGAAGAACCGACAACCGATGGGGTAAGAAGGTTCTCGAGTGGCAGCCTCATACCGGCGGACGAAGTATAGGGCGTCCCCCAACTAGATGGAGTGATGACCTGGTAAGATATGCAGGAAGTCGATGGATGCAGGTGGCTCAGGACCGTGCTTTGTGGCATTCCTTGGGGGAGGCCTATGTTCAGCAGTGGACTTGTGAAGGGCTGTAACGATGATGAATGATGATACACAATAATATTGGCAAGGAGTTCCATTTTCAAAATATGATCTTATTTCTTTTATTATATCGTTTACAAGTGGTCAGTTCTAAAAACTTTCTTCTTTAAGTATCGACCTCGTATCAGCAGTTTCGGACAAGTGAATACCTCATAATTTGACTGAGGCCCAAAAACTCCGACGTGTTGATTGGTCGTTGGATTGTCGTGAAATGGTTCAAAGATTCAACGTAGGTAACTCAAATGCTGTGTTCGACATACTTACGGGTGACGAAAGCTGAATTTATTGTTATGATCCTGAAGACAGTCTGCTGTCTGGGCGTTTCCTTCCGAGGAGTTGCCAACTAAAGTGAAGAGAGGTCGAAGCGTGGGAAAAAAGATGGTGGTCTCGTTTTTCGAAAGGACAGGTCATTACGCAACAATTATTTTAGAGGATCGAAAAACAGTTACTGTAGAGTGGTACACTAACAAACAAACAATTGTTTGCCACTTGTCTTGGAAGAAGTTCGAGAAAAACGACCTCGTAGTAGGATCCTCCTTCATCACAACAACGCCTCGTCACACACCGTCAAGCAAACAATCGACTACTTGGCGACGTCAGACGTGGAATTACCGGGTCACCCGCCGTGTAGCCCCGACCTCGCACCTTGCGATTTTTATTTATTTCCGAAAATAAAAGAAAAACTTCGAGGTAAACGTTTTATGGACGCCGAGGAAGCAGTGGCTGCATTTCAAAATGCCGTCGAAGAGACCCATAAGGACGAGTGGGCAAAGTGCTTTTCTCAGTTGTTCCATCGGATGCAGCGATGTATTGATGTAAATGCACACTATTTTGAAAAGATATAATAAAACTTATAACTTGGTAGTTTGTTCAGATTTTGTTTTTCTAAGAACTTTCACTGTCACCCTCGTACATAATAGCTTACTAACTTACTTTTTATAGTTGGAGTACGATCTCGCGTTTTTTACATCTGGCCAGGACATGTATCAATCAGTGTTCTAGTGTTCTGATTCGGTGGTCTCCTCCCTAGTTCCAATCACATTTTATGATTTTTTCCAAAAAATAAGAACTTATGGTTAATAAGAACTTACAGGGTTGTATTGGTAATTTTAATGATAATAATTCTGTAAACACATAATCGTTACGGTCGCGAATCATATTTTGTTAAATATACAACCTAACCCTGACCTGCAAATTCCAAAAAACGCAAGAAAATTTGAATTTCGCGGGCCACCCTGAAGCTTCCACCCATAGATAAATATATATGTAGCAAGCTACTTCCACCGTAATAACTGGCTTTATGGCTCTGGGATCTAGCCCTTCTAAGCCTGAAGTTACAATATATTATAATAATTATCCTTCATAGTATACTGTTTCACAATATGTTGATGCGTCACATTGTGCAGCCCTTGGGAAATTTTGATGGCAACTTGAGCCAGCAGACAGCTGACGATTGGCGATGGTATATCAAGGCGCCTAAGCAGACAGACACCTTATTTTGAGAATCACATCACCATCAGAGCACTTGCTTTACAGTTTCCACTAATAGTTCACATGCGCAGACACTTAATACACAAAATCGCACCACTTTTACATATCAAAGTCCACCTCAAACCATTATTTAAACAATAATACAGATGCAGCAAACCACCGCCAGTAAAGTTACCGCCAAAACTCCACTTAAAAAAATAAGGAAAAAAAAAGAGTTGCTTCGACACAGAGTACATGCTTCGAGCATAGAAAAATTCTCGAAGATGATGTTGTAATATTTGACAGATTTCATAGCGGCGAAATAAATTTGTTCGAATAGTTTAAAGGTTAATATTTGTTTCTGTACATACTGTTAAATATATTTTATATAAAATAAATAAACCAAATCACAGATATTCATAAAAGAAGAAAAATGTGTGTTAAAAATGTGAAAAAAAATTAAAGAGCAAACCATTGATGCATTGTTTTGTATATTAATATAATATTTTAGAAACTGATAAACTTTTATATATTTAAAACTATCTTCTCAATTAAATGACATTATGTAACAAAAACTACAACTCAGTGTCAACTAGCGACATCTGGTGAGTGGCAGATTATTAGTATTTGCCCTCATTGTTTTCTGATCGAATAGCGGCAGTGCTCCACAGACTAATATTACGCCAGTATATTCTAAGTTCCTGGTATATAGTGTATTATCTATGATTCTAAATATACGAATATGATGAGTGCTCTTGAATTTTGAAGAAAATCAAGAGCGCGCTTATGCTTCGTTTTACACAATACACAATGTGTTCCGTTCCGTTAACGCCGTGGACGCCATAAAAGTTATTTCATTTTATTGCAATTGCATTAAATATAGGTACCACATTGTTATAAAAACATAAATAGATAATTATTCCACAGGGTTGTTTATGATCATACTCATTTAAAGTTAAAAATAATAAGAATACATTATCTTCATTTTAATGAATATACGCAAATGACTGAAAACAAAGATTTATTTGACACTCCTTTGCTTAATAATAACAATTATTCTCTAAGTTAATCAATTTTATAACTACATAATATGTATAAATCTATAACATGATGTTTTAAAAAAATAAAGATTAGCATTATTTTAAACTTATGGTCTTAAATTACACAATTTAATAATTATAAAATATTGCATTCAACTGCATTAAATATGAGTTAAAATGGGTATTTATTTAGACAACCTTAAATATAGATTAGATAGATACCAAAATACAGAAGTTCACTCTCAGTTTTGTAAGGCAAAGGGGGTTTACTGTTTTTAAAATATTAACAATATTTTATTTTGCTAAAGATAACATATTGCTGCCTAGCACCAATCAGCCATATAAGTAAAGTCTTGGAACAGTTTATGGTCTGTGGAACTCAATGGACGTGGTTCCTTTGGTGGGGTGAGTACGGGTGCTTCTGAAGTGAATTCACTGTCAAAATTACTTACATCTTCTAGATTGTTAATGGTTGGCACAAAAGGTGGCTTAACTTTGCGAAGTAGTAGCTGCTCCCAATTAACATTACGGAAGAAAGCTTGTTTTTTAACATCTTCTGCATCTCTTTCAGATGAACCTAAACGTCTTTCTGGATTTTTCCTTAATAAACGGCGCATTAGTGCAATAGCTTCTAAAGATAAAGTTCTAGGATAACGAATTTCATCATTAACAATTGAATCAAATACTTCACCTTCATCTTCACCAGGAAAAGGTGATTCACCAACTAACATTTCGAATATTAAAACTCCAAGACCCCACCAATCAACTGCTCTTGTGTAAGATGTTTCTGTCAGTACTTCAGGAGCTAGAAATTCTGGTGTGCCACAGAATGTTCCAGTACGGTCTCCCCACCCCATTCCTTCTTTACATAAACCAAAATCGGCAATTTTGACATATCCTTCAGTGTCCAGCAGTAAGTTGTCTAATTTTAAATCTCTATAAATAATGTTATTTTCATGTAAATACTGTAGGCCTAATACTACACAAGCTGCATAAAATACTGCTCTAGGTTCAGTAAAAACATCAGTATGTATATGCATCATAAGGTCACCTCCTGCTGCATATTCCATTACAAAACACACATGTTGTTCCGTCTGGAAACATGCAAACAAATTTACCAAAAATGGATGCCTTATAGCATTTGCTACTTCAAAAATTCTCTTTTCAGATAATAATGAGTCTACTTCATCTCTAGCAATAATATCACTCTTTTTTAAAGCTTTAATAGCAAAATATTCATTAGTAGGTTTGTACTGCGCTAGAATTACTTTTCCAAAGTGGCCACGTCCCAGAACACTAAGAAGTCTAAAACTCTCCATTGACATTTCACCGGATTGTCTTCGGGAATCTATTTCCTTTCCTAACGTTTCTATTACAGAAGATGAGCGAGATGATGACAACCGCATATTACTTGTAATTTCGACAATTTGATCTTCATTGCTAGGATATTCCAGAAGAAGTTTAGGGGACGGAGATGGCGGGTATTCTACTAAAGGTGTGTTACATGAAGGTGTTTGTGGATCTTTAGGAACATAATTATCTCTAGTATATGAATCTTCTAAAAATGCAAATGCTTCCTGTAGCTCCTTTTCCATTCTTAGTGTAGATACATTAGGAGGAGGATGTAAAGGCAAAGTAGGCTTTGGTGGGGGTGTAACAGGCACTTGTGGGGTAATAGGCGAGGCTGGTAAACCAAGGGGCCTAACACCTGCCATGCCAACTAAGGTGGCATTTGGATTATCAATCTCTTTATTATCAAGAGAAGTTGTTTCATAAATATGCTGATGTGGCTGTGAAATATGAGCTGTTTGAATGTTCTGAATTGATGGTGATGAGCGTTTCAAAAGCCTTCCAAGAATGACGGCAGGAATATGCATTTCTCCATATGGAGGACGAGGGATATTTTTGCCTTGTTGTTTAATTATTTTTCTTTGACGTTGGAGTTTTGGTTTTCTTGAAATTATAGGATTCAAGAACTTAATTTCGGCAAATAATAGACCTTGTGGTTCAAGTTCTAAAGCCATACCATGTCGGATATCATCAATGAATTCCTCTAGTCTCAAAACTTTCACTCCACATAGGCCTCGCCAATCTTTCCAGTGAATACCAATTTCAAGTTCTCTCGACTTGTCAAGTTTAATTGTGAACCTGGAAAAAGACATGAAAACATTGTTAAAATATTGATATAGTTTATATTTTAAAAATTACGAAAACAATTAGATAATAATTATATATTGGGAACATTATAACTACCATGTAGTGGCGGTATAAAAATATCCACTATCCCATAATATCATCCCGTGGGTGTAGTAAGATACGAAAGAGTGAAACAAATCAGATTGTTAGCAGCGTCTTCTTAATAACAGCTAAAATTAAAAAACTTCAATTGCAGAGCCGCTGACAAACGTGGCAACTATCTCCTATGAGGCAATATATGGGAGAGGCCTATGTTCAGTAGTGACTTTAATAGGCTGTAACAGTAACCCAAGATTCAATCCAAATAGTGCAATCACATTTGCAGTATATGATGGCTTGGTAGTCCATTAACCGTTGCGGCACCAATTTTCGACAACTTTTAGCTGTGGCGGCGAACAAATATTTCATGACACGCCTATTGTGCCATCCGCCATGTGTAAAGGTAATGTTCTTTTTTATGCTTATTTTTACTTGTTTAGACCTAATTAAGTTTATTTGACATCAAACATAAGTTACAAATGGAAGGATACTTGTTTTTAGTGGGTAACTACGTGTTTTTTTACGCGTTTTCTTTGAAATTGAGAGTAAGTGACTTTTTTTATGAAGAGATTACAAACCTTTTGTACTATTTTTTGTTGTTATAAAAAAATCATTTATATAAGTAGGTACAGCTAAATCACCCTAGAAACCTTGGTTTTTATTAAAAAAAAATTATAGGTTAAGGGTGACAAACGAGCACACAGTCCACCTGATGGTAAGTGGTTGCTGCGGCCCATAGACATCTACATCTATCCTCGTTTGCGAATCAAAATGCAGAGGCGTTGTCACCCGTGAGGACTAAGATGGAATGCCTCATTTCCAGTAAAAAGGGCCTCCAGCCACCTGCACTCACCAAGCGAAACGCAGAGGTAAACTTCTACTTCACGCTGGTATTCTGTGAGGTCGTGGTACCACCCCGGTTCGAGCCGGCCCATCCATGCGACAGCAAAAGCTGCCGCCTGGCTCTACTAAATTAAATTTTCACCAAATAATAACATTTGTAAATATTAAACAATGAAGAACCTTAATTTGAAAAAAAAAAGGTATATCATTTATTGATATTTACATATGTTAAATATTATTTAATGTTATACAAATGTAAAAGTAAAACGTCTAATTAGTAAGAATAGCAAAACAAGTGTTTTCAAAAGGAAAAAAACGCCTGCGCTATACGGCAGCGGATTGACAAAAGACTATTTATTAGCAAACTTTTTTTATGCATGAACGATTTCGAACTGTTTCAAGCAAAAATAAACGTTATACCATATTACAAGAGCACATGGTACTTTGTAGATCTATTCGGCCATATGATAGTAATAAGACGGCAGTTCAACCATTTTAAGCAAAATTAAACAATAAGACAAACGCATTGTTTTTTTTAACAGGAGACTTGAGTTTGTGAGCGATCGCAATGAGTGCTATTATTTGTTACTTATTAGACAATTTTTCCATAACATGATTTAAAACCCACAAAGTAAAAATAGTACCATGTACACGTTAAAAAAAGGTTGTGAACCCCTAAAAATTTCAAATTTTCAAAATATCCAGAAACGAAGCTGCATGCATGAACTACTCGCAAAATAATGTATATTTTGTTCTGAAGAAATTTGGATAAAATTTCAAATATGGACCATCGATTTAAATGCCCATATTTCTTTTGTAGATAGTACTCACTAAAAGAAAGTGTTTTGCAAAGTTTCAATATGCGGAAACGCGTACTTTTTGAGAAAAAATTTTTATTGAAAATCAATTATTTTTGCAATATTTATGTCAATTCGTAAGGTAAAACTGACACTATTTTGTATTGTCATTGTCATCATCGGTAGGGATGTCGATTCTTTCCGAAAAAGATCGATTTTTAAATCGATTCGAATCGTAAGCTGATGTATCGATTCACAAAAAAATCGATGTCTAAAATATCGATATTTTTTCATGTTTGCATTTATAATGTAAATATAAATCTGTTTTATGAAAAACCAGAAAGATACCATAGTAAATAATCTCTTATTGAAATTTGTTTTATTTTAATTTATTTATTTTTATTAGGGCAGATAACAAATAAAATAGGTTAGGTTCAATTTATGTCAAAGAATCGAATTGATTGACCCCGACTCCACCTGGTACGAGTCTGTCCTACCCCTAGAGTGGTTATAAAGAGCCGGAGGCGCGTAGGGGGAGCAGCCTCCGCCTGCTGTAACAAATCGTAGGCATCGGACGAGTCGGAGCGGAACATTTCAATATAAACAGTGATGATACTAAGCTTGCTGGTTGTTTATGCAATGTTAAAATTTCTATTGGAATACTTAAATATGTCTTGTGAAGTTTCCTCCAGTAGCAGTTCATCTTCAACATTGGCTAAAAAAAGTAAAGGAGAAGAGACAGAGTCAGCTGTATCTCATGAAGCTCATTACACGCTCTGGGATTATTTTAATGAAGTAGCAAATTTAAAAAAACCTAGCTAGTTTCACCATGAAGAAAGAAATGTGATTGCATATGAGATTTATTTATTTTCTAAAGTCAGTGCGAATTGCTTGTGATTGTGACCCTTAAATATAGTAGGCAGCTAATGCTACACAATACCCTAATTTATCAAAGTTTGCCTAAATCTATCTTTCAGCAGCCTGCAGCAGTATGTACAGTGAAATAATTTTTTCTGAAGCTGGCCTTGTTTATGAAGACAGGCGAAACCGCTTGTTAGCTTTCAATGCAGAGAAATTAGTATTTATTCATCATCATATTTTCTAAGTTTTAAAATGAAAATTTTGTGATTACTGATTATATTTGTTAATTGACCTAACAACTCAATCGTCCACGATGACTACAGTCCCCAAAAAAATTATTGCCTCACCTGTCCATGGTGACGAAAGTATATATATGTCACGTATACGTACAAAGTATGTATATAGTCACGAAACGACATCTTTTGGTTTAAATGTGTACAGTGCAAAAGACAGCTGTTATTAATACAGTAAAAAATTATAGATGGTGCTATAATATAATAAAGGGCAGTGGCAGAAAAATAGTTGACAAAAATTATTGCATCTAGAAATAAGTTATATATAAAATGAGTTTTATTATTTTCTATGATTTTTCAAATAAAAATGTATTTTAATTAAAGCCACAGAAAAAAACAAACATTTTTGGGAATATCAAATGACTTAAGGCGCAGGTTGAGCAAAATGTCGCACTAGTCGTTATTTGTGCGGTTTTTAGGAGCTATCTACTTTTTATTTAAAAGATATATCAACAAATAAAAAACACATTATATTTCTACATAATCTTGATTTCATAAGAGCTATATTCAATTTTTTTTAAAGGAATAAATATTAATATAATCTCCTTACAACGAAACCACATAAATGTGAAATTATTATTGATAACATGCATCTCCTCGTAAAGTAAGTATTATTTTATTTTGCGATTTACACCAATGGATAGGCAATTTATTGAGGAACATTTCTATTGTAAATTTTTTTTCAAAAGACCAAAATTTGATTTTATTAAGAAATTACTTTAAAATCTGGGCGTATTCACTGCCCACGGGCTTGCTCAAATCAGTGAGCCCTGAGCTCTTCAACGTGAAGCCCGTGTCGTCTGCCAGCGCACACGCTCACGTCATGTCAGTCGATAATATTATTACTTATTAGGTTATTTATAGGTAGTATTATTTGTTTGTTTTGGGTATAATTTTTCGTATTAGTTATACATATATTTGTTGTGTTTTTACTGCGCGATGAAGCTTTTTGTGTGTATTTTCTTTGAAGTAAATACAAATAAAAAAAATGAAGCACCATTAGCATGTAAGGTTCGTATCCATAATTAAAATTTCCACAAATATTATAATTTACAATATAAAAGGCTAATTCAATATTATCAGTATAGTATACAGTTAAAAATAATTCTAATACCCAACCGCAATATCTTATTAGGTATAGTACTGCCTCGTTAGTCTAGTGGTTGTAGTAGTGCGACTGCCGATCATGAGGTCCCGGGTTCGAATCCTGGGTCGGGCCAAAAAGTCAGTTATGAGTTTTTCATTTATGTTCTAAGTTATAATTAGTATTACTAAGTTATAGTTTTTTTGCTAAAATATAGTATATTATTTATTGCATGTTTTTTCTTCTTTTTCAAAAAATAATTGAGTATATAAGGTGTTCTATACTTATAATTCGGTAAAAAGTATCTAAGTAGGTACTAATATTACCTACCTACTTACTTTTTACTACCTACTTTTTACTATAAACTAAAAAATTTTAAAACTAAATTTAACTAAAAAAGACTAAACTGACCATTTATTTTTTAACTCAAAACAGGACATGGGTTTATTTATACTCTAAAAACTATAACTTTATACAATTAGTGTTCACTACAAAATTATATTCGGTATAGACGGTAATTATTAAATGCAACATATTTTTTTTAATTATTAATTACATTTGTCAGTGGATTAAATTTGCTTTAATAAAGTTGGTGATGATTTTAAATAAGAATAAAATTCTGCTCAATTTTTTTTTATTGTTATCTTTCAACATCGCCTTTAGTACTGGAACCGTAAGTGTTTCTTTCAGACGTCCACAACTTATTCAAAACAAAAAAAATACTCTTTCTACCGGAGCATTTGTACCAGGTAGACATAAAATATATTCGATTAAAAAAATTATGTTGAAGATTGTTGACTTTGAATACTTCCATCCAACGAGTTACGGGACAATTTTGTGTCCCGGAGCTTTATTTGGGGACAATGGGACAGGTGACCGAGAAAAGGGACAGGTGACCGAGAAAAGGGACAGTCCCGTTCAAAACGGGACGTATGGTCACTTTACCTATAACCCGGCGACGGTTCCGTGGCGCAGTGGCTTAGCAATCAGTTGTTGCGCTGGGGGCCGCGGGTTCGAATCCCGCACGGAACAAATATTTGTAAGGCCTATAAATAATTGTTCCGGGTCTGGATGTTTGTCCTTGTGCAATTTATGTTTGTAAACTGCCTCCACGACTCTCATTCTATATTACTCTCACTCTGCGAAACATCCTATTTATTTGTTTATTCTTTATTGCACCAAATATTTGTACAAAAGGCAAGCTATCTATCTATTTACCTATAATGAGTAGGTATCTTTTAAACTCACAATTTTCAATGCTTCATTTTTAAAATATAATTAATTATAAAATTTCATAATTAGATAATATATGAGAATACATAATTCTAATATAATGCAACTAATATACCGAATAAAAAAATTAAAATACATTTATCGTTGTACGCTGTGTGTATTTCCATTAAATAGTTTATTGATGTTGGAAAAATACTACGTCCGTACAGTAGGTGGCGTCTTACACATTTACGCGATCCTATATTGTAGCGAGTCGACGCGCCACACCAAACGCTCAAGGTCGTTCGCATGGAGTAGCCCCTTAAATCATTTTACTCTATTCAAGTGTTGTCATTATAGTCATATTCCATACTATTTTCGTATACACTTTGTAAGACTACCAACACAACATACAAACACAAAATATTTTTATATTAAGTTATTATTAGTAATAACTATACTACAATCAGTAATAATAAAAGTGATATGGTTGAAAAGAAGTCTCTTACAAAGTACCTCCTGCAATAATACGTTATCTCAATCATAGTAATATGTAACAATTCCATTTAATGTTATGGCAACACTAGCTGACAAAATGTCAATGTTTTTTTACTGGCTTTACGGCTCTAGGTTCTAGCCCTTCTGAGACTGTCACTGTATGACACAAATGCCCTGGAGCCATGCCAGAAATATACATTTATAGTATGCAAATATATAATAGAGATACAATAATCTAAAAACTCTCAATTATGTTGTTAGAACACATTATGTTGAGAATGTAGTAAGCTAACATCAAACAACCACAGGACGCATGACTTTTTTCAAGCGACATAAGACATAACCAAAAAAGGTTTAAATCTAAATATCTTTGTTTTGACGCCTTCTCAGGACAAAATTCTTTGACAGAGTTATTAAGGGAGTGACGCTTAACATTTTAAGATATTTTTGATATATAGACGCTACCATTCATTCTCAACTAATTTTATGTATGAAAGTCTGCCATTGTTCTTTGTCATCTGTGAGAGTGAATTTTATCTGTATAATAGTAACAAAATATTTAGCAAAAAAAAGTTAAAATTAAATTTTGCCATTTTTGTTTGTGGGCTGTTAAATTGTGAGAAATTCGATTAAAAAGGTGATAAATTTTCTGTTTTTATACGTTATTTCTAATGTTATTGTACATTAAATTAATTTTGAAGATATTTTCTTCAGGAAATATGTATCATTACGACAATTCATAAACGTTTTCATATGATAATTTAGCTCGAAATTTTAATCACTATACACAATCACAGTTTATTGATTATATGTTGTTTAAAATGTATTCTAATCAGTTTTTTGTGTTAAATGAATGCTAAACATAAAAAAAATATTCACTATTAAAACGTTGATAGCCATTTATGAACGAAATATATGTTGAGATGTGTCTAGCAATTATTAAGACTTATTTTTATTTATTTATTTACTTATTTATTCAAAGAACAATGCCCATTTTTCACCTGACAATGTATAGAAATGAAATAAATCTTAAAATTCAGCTAATTGAATTGTAAATTAATTACGCTTATCACTATGTTAAAAGAAACGCAGGAAAAAAAAATATTTACATATTTCTGTAAGTTTATTCTACGTCAAGGGTAAACGTATTATATGTTTTGAACGCATCTCAACTACCCTTTTTCTAGGACGTTCCATTTTATACACTGCTACTTTACTTTATTTAACTCTGTTTCTGAGTTTTATACATTATTTTAAGTTTCATTTAATCAGTAAGTATTTATTTATTTGTATAGTACATTTTAATATAAAATAATATAATAATAAAATAAATTAATCATTCAGTATGTCATCAAGTGCGGACGAATGAAACAGATTTTTTTTGGCATTTGACAGTTCTGCAATTGGCATCGGCGCAGTTCTTCGTTGTTGCATTTGCGTCTCGTCGTGTACTATGCCATTTTATTTGTGTTACTTCTTTTTACAACCCTATATGGTATCAAGAAAATATTTCTGCTCCAGCAGAATTTCTGGATGACCTAGTGGTGAGAGATTTAAGTGAAAATGATGATAATTAATAAACCATGCCACTTTAACATAGTGTTTTATTTGTTTATCCCATTTTGTTCATCAGGTGTGTATGTAAGTATATGCCATAGGCCAATGAAACGTGTTTGGTTGATAAGTGATCATTTTTACAATACAAGATGATCTAAATGTAGTTAGTTAGTATTTATGTGTGCTGAAGAAATAGCAGATAGAGCTAGACACTCAATTTATGGTGACAATCATCGAGAGTAAGCGGTGACTTAGGGGCAGTTGGTTTCAAGAAATTCACAAAGTAAAAAAGACGTTTTAGACCATAACTAGATAAGTATTGCTATCTTAACTTCGAGCGTTAATAATAAGTTATAGCACATTTATTTCTTTATTACCTATTTGGTTACGGCAAATCCTAACCTAAAAAGTGACATTAGTATATTTTGGGATTCGTAGCGTTTAAATCGTAAAAATAACTATATGACATTATTTTCTAAGCTTACATGTAGTTTTTCTACTATACTTTATAATAATACATCAACTTTCACTATCAGGTTTTTAAATGTATGGAAAGTGGGCATGATTCTTTATATTGGGTATTATGTATATTGAGTATTTAAGATATTATTCATATTGGTGTCATTTTAAAGGTAATATCATGTAGTATTATAATATAAAATTATTGTCTTATTTACTACTAGCTGTGCCCCGCGGTTTCACCCGCGTCATCACGTGCCCGAGGTGCGCGACATGACAAGACACCTAGTTCAAGCATTTTATAATTGCAATTAAATATTTTATTTGATAGCAATGTATAGAAAAATTAGCATAATTAATGGAGTACTTTTATCTGTCCGCATATGTATGATGTAGAGCGAAGTTAAGTTTTATCCATTTTCCCTCCCCCTCCCGGTTGAGCGGCCCCCCCTTCCCCTTCACGTCCCAGAAAGTGTCCCGAAGCGTGGTTTTTTCCAGTTATAAAGAAAACCATACACGATACATGAAAAGTGTGTAGGCATGAAATGATTCTTGATAAATTTGCTATCATACTCTTATACTTATCAATCAATTAAATTTTCAAAATATTTTTTTTTTTTATAGGAGAGGGGGGCAAACGAGCATGCGGCTCACCCGATGGCAAGTGACTACCGCCGCCCATGAACAACTGCAACACCAGGGAGGGAATTGCAGATGCGTTGCCGGCCTTTTAAAAAGGAGTAAGCTCTTTTCTTGAAGGTCCCTAAGTCGTATCGGTCCGGAAAAATCGCTGATGGTAATCGATTCCACAAGGAAGTCGTGCGAGGAAGAAAACATCTTCTAAATCGCACAGTGGTGGACCGCCAATCATCCAGATGGTGTGGATGGTATCGGGAGTTCTGCCGCGATGTGCGTTCGTGAAATTTGGCGGCTGGGATTAATCCGAACAATTCCTCAGAGCACTCCCCATGGTAGATGCGAAAGAAAATGCAAAGAGATGCAACATCTCTTCGCAGCGCCAATGAGTCGAGCCGATCGGAAAGAACTCGTTCGTCGACGATTCGAGCCGCTCTGCGCTGGATGCGGTCAAGTGGAAGGAGCTGGCACTGGGGAGCCCCTGCCCAGAGATGGGAACAGTATTCCATGTAAGGCCGAACCTGCGCCTTGTAAAGTTGCAGGCGGTGTGCCGGCATGAAATACTGTCCCGCTCTGCTGAGCACGCCAAGCTTTTTAGAGGCCAATTTGGCCTTCTCTTCCAAATGACCACAAAACTGCACGTCACTCGATATGTCGACGCCGAGGATTCCGATACTGGCTGAGGCAACCAGGGGAGTGCCTTGAAACTGAGGAGATACGACAAAGGGGTTCTTTTTAGCGGTAAACGCGCAAACTTGTGTCTTCTGAGGATTAAACTGGACTAGATTTAGTCGCCCCCAGTTCGAGACTTTGTCCAGCAAAGACTCGACTTCAGACACAAGTTTATTCCGGTACTCGGAGACGTTTTCCCGAGAAATATTAGCACGGCCGGTGTATAGAGCATCACCAGTGCTGTCATCCGCATAGCAATGAATGTTACTAGTTAGCAACATATCATTGATATGCAGAAGAAACAGCGTTGGTGATAGCACACAGCCTTGTGGAACACCAGCGTTAATAGGCTTGTAGTCAGAACATGCACCGTCTACAACAACCTTGATGCTCCGATCTGCAAGGAAGCTGGTGATCCAATTGCACAATTTCTCGGGAAGCCCATAGGAAGGGAGCTTCGAAAGAAGCGCTTTGTGCCAAACCCGATCAAAGGCCTTCGCAATGTCCAGACTAACGGCCAACGCCTCCCCCTTGGACTCTACTGCCTCCGCCCATCTATGGGTCAGGTAGACCAGAAGATCACCAGCTGATCGACCCCGACGAAAACCGTATTGGCGGTCACTAATCAGCTGGTGATCCTCAAGGTACCGGATGAGCTGGCAGTTGATAATGGATTCCATTATTTTGGAGAACAAGGAGGTGATCGCGATAGGCCTATAGTTAGACGGGTCTGAGCGGTCGCCTTTTTTAGGGATCGGGTGGACAAAAGCTGTCTTCCATGAATTCGGGACTACGCCTTGGGAGTAGGAGTACCGGAAAAGACGCGTTAGGACCGGTGCCAACTCCGGAGCACACGTCCTCAGCACAATTGGGGGGATACCGTCAGGCCCACTCGACTTCTGGATGTCCAGGGAGAGAAGTGCTTTGCGAACCGAGCGCTGTGAGAACAGCACGTCCGGCACAGAGCACTCACACCGCGGGATGGTCGGCGGTGTTTTCCCCCCGTCATCAAGAGTCGAGTTGGACGCAAAAAGGGAGCCTAAAAGGTCGGCTTTGTCTTTTGCGTCATGGGCCAGTGAGTCGTCCTCCCTGTGCAGAGATGGTAGTGATGGCTTACAGAAATTCCCTTGGACAGCCTTGGCGAGAGACCAGAATGCACGGGTTCCCGAAGGAAGGCGAACTAGTTTATCGCCAATTCTGCCTATGTGCTCTGACTTTGCCTTGGCAATAACTCTTTTGAAGGACCTGGAGGCGAAGTTATACTTCTTTTTAAGTGTGCTGGTGTTTACATCCCGAGTCGCCGAAGCCGCAGCCCAGGCTTGATAACACTCCTGCTTACTGCGTAATGCAATCTTACAGGAGCGACCAAACCAAGGCTGAGATCTGCCTCCGTAGGGTACCACAGATGATGGAATAAATAGTTCCATTCCCTGTAGCACCACATCAGTGACAGAGTCAGCAACAGCGCTGGTATCATCCGGCGAGAAGCAAACCCGCCCCCATGGGTAGGATGCAAAGAAAGACCGCATTCCGTCCCAATCCGCCGACCTGTAATGCCAAACACGGCGGCAACCTGCAGAACGCAACCGCGAAGGGAGCGTGAGTGGCACCATACTCCGGATTAAACAGTGGTCCGAAGAGCCGAGAGGGGCATCGACGGAAACCTGATATCCGTCCGGATGAGAGGTCAGCAGAAGGTCCAACAGGGAAGGTGTATGATCCTCCACATCTGGAATCCGCGTAGGCGAAGTAACCAGTTGTGTCAGACCATATGCCAAGGCAAAGTCATAAACAGATCTCCCCGCATGATCGGTTAAACGTGAACTGAGCCATTCGGCATGGTGGGCGTTAAAATCGCCAAGGATCACGATCTCTGCGGATGGGACCTGTTGTAGCAAGGAATCTGTAGCCATTTGGACGTGGGCGATGAGTCGGTCTGTTTCGGCATTACCGCTATGGGACCTATAGAGGCACCCGTAGACGCGCGGGTGGTCGTCGCTGTCTACGCGTAGCCAAAGGATGGACAGGTCCGAACCTTCAAGACTGCCGAGGCGTCGAGAACAGATGTCCTCTCTGAAATACACGCAAACTCCAGCCCGAGGCACAAAGGAGTGCTCCAATTTGTACCCAGGGTAGGAGAGATACGAAATATCAGCCGGAGAGGAAACCTGCGTCTCGGTCAGGAAGAGCAAGGCCGGCTTCGCCGTCTCGAGATGGTAATGGACGGCGTTTAGGTTAGAGTGAAGTCCCCTGATGTTGCAGAAATTCACGGATAGCGTGGCAGGGGTCGCCTTGGTATTGTTGCTCTGTTTACCCCGAGCAGTTATGTTTTTGAGCGGAATTTTGCCCCCCCCAGAATACGCGGGGCAGCCTGAGCACCCACGCTCAGGATTGGAATAACATGGTCGTGGATGCTCAGCGAGGGATTCTCCAGGGGTACTGGTACCCTCCTGGGGTAGTCTATTGTGTAATTCCGCTACCATGTTGATGGGGGGGGGGGGGGGATTGGGCCTCCGGCCACCTGCACTCACCAGACGAAACGCAGAAGCAGAGCTTCTACTTCACGCCGGTATTCTGTGAGGTCGTGGTACTAACCCGGCTCGAGCCGGCCCATACGTGCAACAGCAAAAACTGCTGCTTGGCTCTACCACCGTTAAATCATACCAACGTGAAATAAAAGAATTCAGAAATAAAGATGTAACTAATCATTGTCATAAAATTACTCAATTAATTTTGAATTTATTTTAGCTATAATGATTGAACTAAACTCGCTCATAGAAGCTTTCAATACTGGCTTCTCGCAGTTCTCTACGGGCGGCTAGGGTTTATGCGTCGTTCGCGCGCCCAGCCAAGTATTGAATTATTTTAATTTTACATTATCTCTTAAACTATGCGTCCAAATAACATGGTATAAAGAACGAAGTTTATCTTCATAAAATTGTCTTGATGATGAAGTAACTTTTGTTCGTAAGAATAAATAGGCTATGCCTAATAATAACGCTTATATATCACATTTTAATTTTCAATATTTTTTTGTCACTAAATACCTAATTATGGCTTATGTATAAGAAATAGACATATGGTATCGCGGATTTTTTTTTAGACAGAGTAAAGATCTATATTTTTCTAGAACATTATATTTACTTATCCCTAACCATAACACCAGCGTACGCGGATAAATCATTTCGGGAGCGCTTTTTCTTATGACTTGCTTAACAAATATCCATATTTAAGGCTAGCTGAGTGATGTAGCTTAATACTAGATAAGGTATATTATTCACATGACTCTGGCTATAATATACAAAAATAATTTTTCAAATCGGACTGGTAGTTCCAGAGATTAGCGCGTTTAAACAAACAAACTCTTCCGCTTTATTATATTAGTATAGATATTATATTTTTTCGTAAAACTCGAAATTAAAAAATAAATACAATTTTTTAAATATTCCCATTTTTAAGCTTTATTTTCAGCCTGTATTTTTTTATTGACTAATTTTCTTTTAACAAAATAAAATTTTGAATTCTTTGAGTCTTTTGAGAAGATTTTTTATTTGAAGAATTTGAAGATTTGGCTGGATAGTAATTTAGGCCGAATACCGGATAGTTACCAAATATCCGTTTCATCTCTGAAAATAATATATTGTAAATTGATTTTATTTTTAAAAATTCGTGCAGGGTTTCTTGCTGGTTATTCTCAGCACAGAGGTTTTTTCTAAACCAGTGGTAAAAGTAAAAAATTATTGTCAAATTTTTTTTTGTGATCTATCTCTATATATAAAAATCAATTGCTGACCGTTGGTTTCGCTAAAACTTGAAAACGGCCTGAACAATTTTGATAAATTTTTGTGTTTATGTTATCCACTTATCCACTCAGGATCTCATGATGGATTTGATTCACTATTGGACTCAGTTGGTGGTACTGTTGTCGATATCCAGAAATCATCCATGCAAAGTCAGGGCAGACTGCTAGTATAAAATAAAAATGATTGTATTCTATTCTACAAGATCACATGCAGATGGTAGCACCGAGCCATCTTCTCTATTGAAATTTAGATATTTTTCAATAGTCTCGTGAAACATCTTTGGTAGGACAATAAATGTTGCAAAAAGCTAACTTATTATTTCACTCCAAACTCCTAATATACTTAATGTTAAATTTGAAAAATTATGTGGCTTTTGTTTTTCCCAGTTTGGTAACTTGCAATGGACTCTCTCCAGTGTCAAGTATTTCAAGAAAGTCACAGAGTATTCGACTACTTTCCGTTTCCGTAGATACACTTAGCTTTATGTTTCAAAGTTACTTAAGAAGTTATTTTCGAATGAATTAACATATAATAGTTTTACAAAATTGTTGCTAATATAATAAAATGGATATAGATAAGTGGCAAAAGTACTATAGTTCAATGTTATTAATGGATATGAAATCTAATAGTTTGTAGAAAAGGAGTGTAAACTAAATTTAACAAAGACTTAAGATTTATAGGACGAAGGATGTTATTAGCTTATATTATGTGGCCTAAAAATATTACATCATTTACAGTAAAAGGAAAAACTTAATGATAAGTTAAAGTGACTTATTTTACACACCCTACAGTGTACCCTATGTGAAACTGAAGAATGGCTTATAAGCAAGAAAGATTTAGTCATTATACAAATATGTCACAACATGGCCTATTGATAAGATTAGGTGAGTAATCATACAAAAACAATCATAGGTATTACGTTTCAAGGAAAAGAGAGATAAGAGTTGAATTAGGATTGTGTTATAAGTACAGATCGAAATAAAAAAATGAGTAAGTGATATTGTGACAATGGATGAGAAGGATTTCAGTAATTACGTTATAAATTTATAATATAATGGAAGGAAAATTAAGAAATGTGTATATAATATGACATTACACCAAAAAAATAATTTTATATTTTATACAAAGATGTACAAACTAGTAGTACTAATTATTGGTAAAATATAATGAAATAAATAAATAATCTCATTAGCAGCAGATGCCCACGTTCAGTGGTGGATTTTATTGGGCAGCCACCTTACTAAACTCAATTTTTTTATAGGAACGGTGATAAACGAGCACACAGTCCAGCTGATGGTAAGTGGTTGCTGTGACCCAGACATTTACATCTATCCACAATAAAAAATTAAAATGCAGATGCATTGTTAACCTGAGTACTAAGATGGAATGCCCCTTTTCCAGTAAAAAGGGTCTCCGGTTCTCTACACACTAAGTATTAAGCTGCTATTTTACGCTGATATTCTCTGATAGCATGGTCCTTCTCCATTCAAGCCAACCCATTTGTGCTACAACTATAGTACTAATATAGCTGCAGCATGGCTCTATCACATATAAAATAATAAAATATATCAATAGGGTTTTTTTACTACCATGCATTACATTTAACCAGTGCCACTTTTACTATAAAGTCTTACCTCTGGTCCCAGGCTTGTTGAGAACATGGCCTCCAACTTGTTTGGGCCACTGTGTGATTGTCCAATTTTAGAACAGCCATAATTTCATTGCTTGTATCTTCTTTGATACTGTAGGTATATTTCATAGAGTTGCGAATTGTAACACCCTTGACAAAAGATTTAAGATCTGAAGGGCTAGCTAAGGGGTCACGTCGGCTACGACCAGGGACATCTTCTAAGAGATCTTGACAACCCATTAATCTCACCTCAAGGGTACCAGTAACTTGAACACAAGGGCTGATCATTGGGGTTGGTGACAAAAACTGAGCTCTTGAACCACTTCCCCAGGATAAACTAACATAACCAGGGCTTGAACCAGTACTGCGGAGCTCATGTCCTAATTCAATAAATGCTGGACACTCAACTGGAAGTTCTTGACGCCGCATGTCTAACGATAAACGTAATAAATCTAGCTTTTGTGACGACTCTAGAAGACTTGTCTGTGCTTCTTGCAATGCTTTCTTATCAGTTACCTTTTTGTCACTCTGCAAAAGCCTGATGGCATTTTTAGATCCTTCAACTACTGCTGCCTCTATACGTAATCGATTCCTCAATTCCGCTATTCTTTCATCAAGCAATGGATCTATACCACTCATGTCTGTGGTACGGCCATCACCATTTGAACCAGCATTATCCTCTTTTTGTTGTTTACTCATTTTTGAAATGCGTAATTTAAGGTACTCAATTTTGTCTTTAGAGTCAGCTAGCATCTGATGTGCTTCTGCAAGGAGCTTTTTGTCACGAGATTGATTACTACTACTTATACTTTGTATCATGTTCTCAGCACCTTGTTTAACTTTAAGCTCAATATTCAACTGTTTTTCAAGTGATGCCAATTTGCGGTCTGCAGTCCCCTCTCCAAGTTGCCGCTGCTGCTGAGCCGCCTCAGAAGCCAAAATAATTTCTTCATCATAAGATAAATCCTCAGGAGAGTTGGGAGTAGACTGACCTCGAGAAAGTAGTAGCTGAGACTCAAGTTCTTGTAGGTCAGATTTGAGTTCATTTAGTTTTAAATTAGCTTTTTTTACAATATTTGCTACGTCGGAGAGTGATCTGCGATCGGTAGCAACTTCACGTAATTTTTCAGCGCCTTCTTTTATCTTCAACTCTTTACGTATCTCCCTACGTATGACATCCTTGAGTTCCTCCAACTTAGACGGCAAAGCTATTTCTGGAATACATTCCGTCTTTATTCCATATTTGATACCCAATTCATAAAGGACAGGGTGTCGAATATAATCGCCGTGATAATAACCTGGCTCTGCCATAATTGAGGATGCACAGAGTAACGTCAGTTAACCATAATTATGTGAGAAAATTATGCTACTATTGCTTTTTGATCACAAAAATAACGTAAGGATATTATGGTGATTAGTGATACTTATAATATGCACAACTATATATGAAATCATGATGTTAAAGCATTTAATACTAAAACATTTGTTAAATATATAACAAATACAAAACAAAACAAGTAATAAACAAGTCGTACAGTCAATGAAACCAACGAAATGATGTTGAAAACCCTACCATTATACCATAGATTTATAGATTATAGATGATAGATGACGTAAAACAGAGTAAAATTAGCTAAAGTCGTTTTAATATGAACATTTAGCTGTGAGACGGTTAGAATTCCTTGGATTATTTTTTTATTTCTGGAACAGGAGTGTAAAACTATTTTTATCGTGGATTTCTTCCAAGAGCTTGTTAGTTGTAATAATAATCGTTAAAGCGAAACATTTAATCGTTTGAATGCACATATTATAGTCATCACAAATCAGTTAATTATGAATTTGACCTGTGTAGAAAATTATGCTTTAAACTCTTTGCTTATTGTGCTGGAAAAATTATCAATATTCAATAATAATTTTGACAATATTTAGCTATGTAGTACTAAAAAGTATAATTACACGTGTATCACGTGTGTATCTCATCGTTCTACTTAATAAGCGCCATGCACGTAACCGTAACGCTGATACAGCGAAATGCATTGCATGATATTGTACTGGACTCCGGACTCTTGTTTCAACATCGAGCATTGCATTTTTTTGCATCCTCTGACTGCATCCTTCGTAATTGGTGCAGTTGGTGGGATCACTGTAAGTTAGAGTTAATGAAAAGATGACAACCTGAGTGGCGATACAGAACCTACAAGCAAAGCAAAAGACCAGCAAAGAAATCAAAATGTTAATATGATTATGTAGACTTATCTAGAGAGCAGAGGCAGATTAAACGTCGACATCGACCTAGGCTTACATCATCGGCGCCCCTCTGACGACAATTTATTATAAATTATAACTACTTACGTTGCATATTAAACTTTATTATAATTTTTGTCTTTGAAGGAAAAAGAGAAATCTTCTGTCGGGCAAGGTGTTCAGCCTGGAGAGCAGCCAACGCTCCGAGTGGTGTCTATAATTGAATTCTGTGATGTTAATGCTGTTAGCCTTTTTGGCTTTTACACCTTCATCTGCTGCTGATTCATAAAGGTACCTATATGTATAAAAAGGGAAAGGCAATGATGATGACGACAATAATGACGGTGGTTTATGATTTGGTATGTTACCAATCATCAGGACCCCTCTGTGAGTTTTTGAGCTATCTCACCGCAGTCCCAGTAACATCTACAGCTCGTGTCAATCAATGTTCTAGGCGGTGAGAACTGCCCAGGTACGCGGGTGTACGATGTGGACGTGGTGCACGGGATTGCGTTGTGCCTGCCTACGGGTGCAACGCGTCTCATCCGTTGTACTATTAGTGTTTGACACATTGGATGTATTGTGTAGAGTCGTTGTGTGACGTACCTGCGACGTTTAGGTTGTCAAAATCGAGTGAAATTCTTGGTTCGATAAAAATGTTGCGGAGTCTACGGAGACCGGGTACAACGTTTGCGATTGGAACGTAGTTGGCTGCGTTTGCCACTTACGTGCTTAGTGCTTTAGTGCTGATACACAGCTCCTTGAATTATTCGGATAGGAAATTCACAGTCTCTGCGGGTACAACGTTTGCGATTGGAACGTAGTTGGCCGCGTTTGCCACTTACGTACTTAGTGCTTTAGTGCTGATACACAGCTCCTTGAATCGGAGAGGAAATTCACAGTCTCTGCATAAATTGGAATTTCGTTGATACCATCGAAGCTCCGGTGGCTTTGTGGATGGAGTATTTTTGAATTTTTGGAGCTCGTATAGGTGAGTTCTATACGTATGAGCGAAGGCAACATTTGTTTGGGACATGATAGGTCCAACGCAAGTTTTGTAGATGTGAAGTTTGTGTTTTAACAACATTTTGGTCTAGCTGGACGGACATAACTAACTCCTTTTCAATAGCAGTACTAAATGCCGAAGTATTTCGGAATATAATAACGTAATTTAGGCTTCTAAGAGTTTCGTTTGTGGCGCAACGACTGCGCCGCCACATAATTTAAAATATACGAGTAGTTTATTTGCAAATTAATTAAGTAGGCAAGATACGTGTACCCTTAACAGGTGGGTGTGAGTGAAATGTAATGAGAGTGAAGAAAGCAAGAAGGCTAGGATGTGTTCATTTTAAGAATAATAAAAACATTTAATAAGGGTCCTTATTACTCCGAAATTGTTATACTGTTCTTTTGTACGTTCAATACTTAATTTTGCAGCACGTTATGGAGCCCTTTTTATCAAATACATATTGAGAGAATAGAAAAATTGAAAAATTACAAATAATCCCTGTGTGCAGTTCACACGCGGTAGAAGGGAAACCTTCAAATCAATGAAATATAAAATACTAGCTGTTCCCCGCGACTTCACTCGCGTGTTAGGGTTTTTATGTTTTTACGCTGAAACCTAATTTTTTTTTCTAAAATAAAAGTAGCCTAAGTAACTCCTAAATGAAATGAAATTAGCTATCTGCCAGTGAAAGTCCCGTCAAAATCGGTTCAGCCGTTTCGGAGATTAGCCGGAACAAACAGACAGACTGATAGACAGACAGACAGATAGACAGACAGACAAAAATTTTAAAATACAGTTTTTAGTTATAAGTACCGTATTTACTTTCATATGCATTTAGTTGAAAACTGTAATTTTGACATTACAAACGGACACTTCAATTTTATTTATTTGTATAGATAAACATTTCACAGCAAATGATTTATTTAATTTGATAATTTTCAACCACAAGTGCGGCATAAAATATAAGATAGTAGTTAAATTTTATAGCAAATAAATGTTACAATCCTTACTTATTTTTAGACAAGTCGAGCCTAAATTTTAGTGTATTAAATCAAAATAACATTTTCTTTCGACTAAAATTGTTTTGTAATAGCGATATCTAGTGAAGTTCATCAATTTTTGTTCGATAAAATTATTTTACATTTACAAATACAATGAATTCTGTAGGTGAAATAATTTTATAGGACAAGGAAACAAAAATTGACTAACTCTTAAGGTGTTCAGTACAATAGACTAATTTAATATAAATCGGTAAGATCTTAAAATGTGGATTGTTAAGAATGGTATGGATGGAGTATAAATTTATTCAAGATAAATAATTTTATTTATTTTATAGTAAATTTACAATTTTTTAGTTCTTCGTTTTAACATTTAAAATTTATATTAGTCATTTTTATAGCACCGCAAGCAGAGGAGGCTGAGATAATATGAAACACTTTATGCTGAACTAGCTGTTTCCGCGGTATGCTATGAGCCGCACGACATGACACCTCGCTTATTCTCTTTAGGTTCTCATCGAGTTATTAGACGTCGTTCGCGCGCGGAGCAATGTTGAATTATTTTAATTTTTCATTATCTCTCAAACTATGCATGTAAAAAACATGCTATACAGAGCAAAGTTTATCTTCATAACATTGTCTTGATGATGAAGTAACTTTCGTTTGGAAGGATTAATATGCTATGCCTAATAATAACGCTCGTAAATCACTTTTTAATTTTCAATATTTTTTATTACAAAATACCTTATTGTGGCTTATGTATAAGAAATAGTATTATGATATCGGAAGCTTTTTTTAGATGAAAGAAAGATCTATATTTTTGTAGAAAATGGTATTTACGTATCACTAACCATTACGCCAGCGTACGCGGATTAAGCAGTTCGGGAGCACTTTTTCTTTCAACTTGCTTGAGGTGTAGCCTCATGCTACTAAGTATATACTATTCCTCGTGAATCTGGCTATCATATACAAAAATAATTTATCAAATCAAACTGGTAGTTCTAGTGATTAACGTGTTTAAACAAACAAAAAACCTCTTTCACTTTATTATATTAGTATAGATTTTAACACATTCTCTTGTATAGATTTATATATTTGCCTCTCTTTAGTGTCGTTTCGTTTAATAAATGAAACGAAAAACGTTTCATTTATTTCAAATTACTTCAAAAAGTTTTTGAAATCCCTTAACTATCGTTATAGTATTGAGAACGAATCATATAGTGATGCTTCGTGCAGACACAAAATGCTAAGTCTTTTAACAGACATAAAATGTTTGCTTAGTCGCCTTGAGATATTATCGCCAGCTGGCTCTAGTTGCTGTTAAAATCTCCCAAAAACGACGCAATGTGACGCATCAACATATTGGGAAGCAGTATCCTATAAAGGAGTATTATCGCTTGATATTAAAAATCTATAAAACGAAGATGGAATGGAATAAAGATATGGCTTAAAAGCTAAGCATCCATGTCGAAATCTTAATAAAAAAAGTCATTACAGTAGATAATACTAATCTGTGCATTAGTTAGTATTGTTTAGGTTTAGTAAGGCTCATAAGGGCTAGAACCCAGAGCCGTAAAGCCAGTTAAAAAAATTAGGATTAGTATACACCATAGAGATATACACACTACACAGGGTACTAGTGTTCTGTGCACTACACAGTAATCTATCATCTATGGGTTTAGCTTTCAATATAATTTCAATGAAGATAGGTCATTGTTTTAATGGAAAATAATGCCAGTTAAAGTTGATATAACTCCACCGCCTCCCGCAAACTCAAAACAACCTGGTGTAACGAAATCTCTTCTATATAACGGCTCTAAATTTCAAGGACATCAAGCATCTAAAGGGAATTCCTATGAAGTTGAAGTAGTTTTACAGGTTAGTATCTAAAAACAAAGTACGCAAATAGAAATTTTCCAATACAGTTTTTGTTTTGTGTTGCCTTTATTTATTATACTGTTGTTGGGTCTTTTTTTACCATAACATTTCGATGAGGACATAGTTCTTAAAAGAAATACTAAGTCATTTAATCGTTAATTTGGTCGTCAAAAGAGTTAGACTAACCATTTATTTATGGTAATATTGTTTCTTTTTGCAGCATGTCGACGAGGAAAATTCTTATCTTTGTGGTTACTTAAAAATTAAAGGGCTTACAGAGGAATTTCCTACTTTAACAACATTTTTCGATGGTGAAATTATATCAGCTAAATATCCCTTTCTAACTCGAAAATGGGATGCTGATGAGGATGTGGACAGAAAACATTGGGTGAGTGCATTATTTGTAACTGTTATTAAGTAGTACATCTTATTGTTTTGGCTGACATCTAAGCCATAATTAATAACTCTCAAACCATACACATAAATCTTTATTCATTAAGTAAGTATCTGAAGATTGTGGAGAGATTTTGTCAGACATTAAAAGCATATTAATATAATATACAGCTGACTTTTTAATTCAAAATTCGACGGACTTTTAAAATATTACAAATTATATAAAACGAATAAACGAACATACACTGCTAGCTAAAGCTTGAAGCTATTCAATTATTAAAGTAAGTAAATGAAATAAAACTCTACTTGAAAATGTATGATGCAAAAGGTTTAATATTATATATAATTTTTCTCTCCATGTACCTAGTCAGGTCATAAATTCTGTCACATGTTTAATATAAAATAATTGAAACAAGTTTATTCATTATGTAACCATTTATATACCAAAATGAACTTAATAAAACATAGATTCTTATGACACTAAAGTTTATTCAAAATGAACTCCGTGATTTTGAATACAGGCCTTCAATCTGCGTGGCCAGTCGTCTATCACAGCACGAACGAGGTCCATGTCAATATCGGTGGCTGCCTTAGTTAAGGATGTCTTGAGTGACTCCAAATTGGGATGAGGCTTTGAGCACGCCTTTTCCTCCAAGTGTTGCCATATCTTGTAATCTAACGGATTCAAATCTGGACTGGAGGAGGGCCAGTCTTCATGCCGGATGAAGTCAATTTCACGCGCCGCCAGCCAGTCTTGTGTGCTCTTCGCTCTATGAGCTGGCGTCGAATCTTGTTGGAATACCCAGTGCCTGTTATTGAACATGGTATGAGAAACAGGTTCCACAAGGTTTGTCAGGACTGTATTTTGATACACAACTGCATTCATTTTTACACCTTTCTCACAAAAATGTACCTCTGTTAAGCCCCAATAAGAAACTCCCAACCATACCTTGAGCGAGGATGGAAAATGACCTCGTTGGACACTCGGAATACTGTTGCTCGCTTCTTCGCTACTGTGTCCGTACACCTTATTTTGTTTGTTGTAGCTATCTTCTATGGTAAAAATTTTTTCATCCGAAAAAAGAATTTCCCAATATTTTTTTCCTGTCTACCGTTTCAACAAAGCGCAATGTCTCTTCAGTCTCAGGTCCATTAGACGAGCATTCAAACAATGTCCTGTTTTTCTTTGTTATGCCCGAAGCCCTAAGTCTTCATTTAACACCCTTTTCACCGTGGTTCTGCTTAACCCCATCTGAAGGGCCAACAGTTTCTGCTTACGTTTGGGATTTCTATGAATTCACGCCTTCACAGCTTTTATCACTGCTGGAGTCCTAACAGACCGAGGGCGACCACTTCTTGACCTGTCATCTATACTAGAGTCTTCATTGTATCGTTTGATGGTACGATAAATGAACCTTTTGGTTATTTTCAAATTTTTCTGTATGTCAAAAATTTGAATTTGCGCGTAACCGCAACGATCCAACGCAATAACTGCAACACGGTCTTCTTTAAGCGTCCACTCCATATTTAAAAATGAGTAAAATTGTAAAAAGTATACAGTTTTATTTTCATGAACAATTCGAAATTCGAATTCAATAAACTATTTTGTGGCCAGCATTCTAAAAGAAAAGTTTTTACTGTGTGACAATACTTATGACGTGACTGTGTATATTTAACTGAACTGTTCCTAAATAGCTGGACCCATTTGATGAAATTTTGTGTATGTGATTAAATTGATTTGAGAATAGTTTAGATTCACAATTGGAACCGGTAGGTGGTACTGTTGTCAACATCTAGAAACCATAACATATAATGCATTAAGGCACAAATAAAAATATTGATATCTGAACTAAATATCAATCACTTCAAAATGAAATTTGAATTGAATTGAATAAACAGGCATTTTTTCGCAACTCCACGTCTAACCGTGTATTTTGCGCGTGTGCAGGATTTTTTTTTTATAGAATAGGGGCCAAACGAGCATGCGGATCACCTGATGGTCTTCATGGTGACTACCGCCGTCCATGAACAACCGCAACACCAGGGGAATTCGTGCGAGGGAGAGAACTTCTTCTAAATCGCACAGTGGTGGACCACCAATCATCCAGATGTTATGGATGGTAACGCGAGTTTTGTCGCGATGTGTGATGGTGAAATTGAGCGGCTGGAATTAGTCCGAACAATTCTTCAGAGCACTCCCCGTGATAGATGCGATAAAATACGCAAAGAGATGCAACATCTCTACGCAGTGCCAGTGTATCGAGCCGATTAGAAAGAACTCGGTCGTCGACGATTCGAACAGCTCTGCGCTGGATGCGGTCAAGTGGAAGGAGCTGGCACTGGGGTGCCCCGGCCCAGAGATGAGAACAGTATTCCATGTGGGGCTGAACTTGCGCTTTGTAAAGTTGCAAGCGATGTGCCGGCATGAAATACTGTCTCGCTCTGCTGAGCACGCCAAGCTTTTTAGAGGCCAATTTGGCCTTCCCTTCCAAGTGACCACGAAACTGCACACTATTCGATATGTCGACGCCAAGGATTCCGATACTAGCTGAGGCAGCAAGGGGAGTGCCTTGAAACTGAGGAGATACGACAAAGGGGTTCTTTTTAGCGGTAAACGCGCAAACTTGTGTCTTCTGGGGATTGAACTGGACTAGATTTAGTCGCCCCCAATCCGAGACTTTGTTAAGCAAAGACTCGACTTCAGACACAAGTTTATCCCGGTACTCGGCGACGTTTTCCCGAGAAATATTGGCACGGCCGGTTTATAAGGCATCACCAGTGCTGTCGTCTGCATAGCAATGAATGCTACCAGTTAGCAACATATCATTGATATGCAGGAGAAACAGCGTTGGTGATAGCACGCAGCCTTGTGGAACACCAGCGTTGATAGGCTTGAAATCAGAGCATGCACCGTCTACTACGACCTTGATGCTCCGATCAGCAAGGAAACTGGTGGTCCATTTGCACAATTTCTCGGGAAGCCCATAGGAAGGAAGCTTCGAAAGAAACGCTTTGTGCCAGACCCGATCGAAAGCCTTCGCTACGTCCAAACTAACGGCTAATGCCTCCCCCATGGACTCTACTGCCTGCGCCCATCTATGAGTTAAGTAAGACTAGAAGATCACCAGCTGATCGACCCCGACGGAAACCGTACTGGCAGTCACTAATCAGCTGGTGGTCCTCAAGGTACCTCATGAGCTGGCAGTTTATAATGGCTTCCATTCAAGAGAACAAGGAGGTGATGGCGATAGGCCTGTAGTTGGACGGGTCTGAGCGGTCGCCTTTTTTAGGGATCGGGTGGACCAAAGCTCTCTTCCATGAATTCGGGACTACGCCTTGGGAGTAGGAGTACCGGAAAAGACGCGTTAAAACCGGTGCCAACTCCGGAGCACACCTGTTCAGCACAGTGGGAGGGACTCCATCGGGCCCACTCGACTTGCTGCCGTCCAGGGAGAAGAGTGCTTTACGAACCGAGCGCTGTGTAAATCGCACAACCGGCATGGAGCAATCACATCGCGGGATGGTCGGCGGTGTGTTTCCCCCGTCATCTAGAGTCGAGTTGGACGAAAAAAGAGAGCTCAATAGATCGGCTTTCTCCTTTGCGGCATGGGCCAGTGAGTCGTCCTCTCTGTGCAGAGATGGAAGAGATGGCTGACAGAAGTTCCCTTGGACGGCCTTGGCGAGAGACCAGAATGCACGGGTTCCCGAAGGAAGGCGAACTAGCTTCTCACCAATTCTGCCGATGTGTTCAGACCTTGCCTTGGCAATGACGCTTTTGAAGGACCTGGAGGCGGAATTATACTTCTTTTTAAGTGCGCTGGTGTTTACATCCCGAGACGTTGATGTGTCAGCCCAGGCCCGGTAGCACTCCTGCTTATAGCGTGATGCTATTTTACAGGAGCGACTAAACCATGGCTGGGATCTGCCTCCGATGGGCAACACAGAGGATGGAATAAAAAGTTCCATACCCTGAAGTACCACATTAGCAACAGAATCGGCAACAACGCTGGGATCTTCCGGCGAGAAGCAAACCTGCCCTCAAGGGTAGGATGCAAAAAAAGACCGCATCCCGTCCCAATCAGCTGACCAAACACGGCGGCAAGCTGTAGATCGCAACTGCGATTGGAGCGTGAGTGGCACCGTACTCCGGATCAGACAATGGCCCGAAGAGCCCAAAGGGGCATCGACGGAGACCTGATATCCGTCCGGATGAGAGGTCAGCAGAAAGTCCAACAGGGAAGGTACATGGTCTTCCACATCTGAGATCAGCGTAGGCGAAGTAACCAGTTGTGTTAGACCATATGCCAAAGCAAAGTCATAGACAGATCTACCCGCATGATCGGTTAAATGAAAACCAAGCCATTCAGCGTGGTAGGCGTTAAAATCACCGAGTATCACGATCTCTGCGGATGGGACCTGTTGTAGCACGGAGTCTGCAGCAATTTGGACGTGGTCGATGAGTCGGTCTGTGTCGGCATTACCGCTATGGGACCTATAGAGGCACCCGTAGACGCGGGGATGGTCGTCGCTGTCTACGCGCAGCCATAGGATGGACAGGTCCGTACCTTCAAGACTGCCGAGGCGTCGAAAACAGATGTCCTCTCTGACATACACGCAAACTCCAGCTCGGGGCACAAACGAGTGTTCTAATTTGTACCCCGGGTAGGAGAGATACGAAGTATCAGCCGGATAGGACACCTGTGTCTCGGTTAGAAAGAGTAAGGCCGGCTTAGCTATCTCCAGATGGTAGTGGACGGCGTTAAGGTTTGAATGAAGTCCCTTGATATTGCAGAAATCCACGGTAAGCGTGGCAGGGGTTGCCTTTGTCTTCTAGCTCCGCTTGCCCCGCATAGGTTTCGTCTTGAGCGGAATTTCGCCCCCCCCCCCCCCCCCGAATACGCGGGGCAGCCTGAGCACCGACGCCCAGGAGTGGAGTAGTTTGGTCGTGGATGCTCAGCGAGGGATTCTCCAGGAGTATTGGTAACCTCCTGGGGTAGTCTTTTATTTAATTCCACTACCATGTTGAGGGGGGGGGGGGGGGGAATTGGGCCTCCGGCCACCTGCATTCACCAAGCGCAACGCAGAGGTAAACCTCTACTTCACGCTGGTATTCTGTGAGGTCGTGGTACCACCCCGGTTCGAGCTGGCCCATCCGTGCGACAGCAAAAGCTACCGCTTGGCTCTACCACTGTTAATAATATATTTATTCGAGCCATGAAATCTCCCCAAAGAAGTTCAACAGTCCTTTGATGTTGCAAGCAACTTTGAGGAGTGATCCCGGCGTGCCGAGATGTTTAGCTCTATGTGCAGTGACTTCCGGACATGTCGGCAACACGTGGGCTGCCGTTTTTTCTTCCCCCATACATAGGATACATAGGAACATATTTAAGAGCCAAACAGGCTCTCATTATGGCAACAAGTCTGACTATTAGGGCTTCCCAGCACCCCCCCCCCCTGCAGGAGTGCCGGGAATACGCCGTCAGGTCCTTCCGCCTTGAAGGTGAGGAAATTGTGAATGGCCCAATGGATTTTGTCCATCGTTACCATTCCCTGAGATAAATTCCAGTCTTCTGCTGTAGGTGCCAGTACATCTTTATGCCGGAAGTGCGGTTCAATTAGGATGCGTTGGGTTTCCGGCGATGTTGAGTAGCTTTCATTGGGTTTCTTAAAAAGAGATTGATTCTTTTACATGGTAGAGCCATGCTGCAGCTATATTAGTAGTATAGTTGTAGCATGAATGGGTCGGCTCGACCAGGGAATGACCACACTCTCACAGAATACGAACGTAAAATAGCAGCTTAACACTGCTGTGTTTCGTATGGTGAGTGTAGAGAACCGGAGACCCTTTTTACTGGAAAAGAGGCATTCCATCTTAGCCCTCACGGGTGACAACGCATCTGCAATACTGAATTTGACTGTATTTTCTTATGTGTTACCTCAGTGAACTGATATTGATGGTTTTTTTTTATTTGAAAGTTGGTGCCTTTCATGTGGTCCAATTGTTGATCAAGGTCTGACCAGTACTTTTTGAGCTATCCTTAATAATTTATATTGAAGTTGGTAGTACAAAATTTGTTTAATTTTACCACTTGTGTTCCATGGCTTGTAAAAGTGTCCTCTTCTTCTTGTGGCAAGGGCCAGAAGACATCATAACCTTTGATAGATGGTGGTGTAACATCTTGTATAATATGCTAGATATAAAATACCAAGCAAAAAACACCCATGTGAGACATCCGGTATCTACTGAAACCACCTGCCAGGACAATTGCAGCAAATTTTTCCTTTAATGGGAGTGGCCCTTGTCCTGCAGGACTGTTATGGATTAATAAAGAAGATATTTAATTTATTATTTGCAAAGAGATTTAAAATATATATATATACTATAGAGCGGGCATTGGGAAAATTTATATACAAAAACTTTAAGCTCGTGCGTGTGTGATGCCCTCTAGCTAAAAATAGCAAAACTACACTATCATTTATTAAGACAACATTTTAGCTATTCCCCAGTAGGTGACGCTTAACCTCACAGAACTTGACATTTTTTGGACATACTTACTCAGAACTATGGTCAAGCCTAAGAGTATAGTAGGTCAAGCCAAAGACAATTTTTTTTGAAGATGGTAAATATAACTTAGAGTCATTACTATGTTCTTATACAAAAATTAAAAAAATATTAACAATTAAAATATCGAATTATTTGTATGAAGGTCAAGTGAGCGCTAGAGTAACGACGATTGCAAGACGATTTGTCGATAAATGAAATGTTTTGAGAAATTATCAATTGATGTGTAGTGGCGGTGTATGAATATTCATATAATTCCGTGAGTTTCGTAAGAGGCGACTGATCCACTGTTAAGTTCCACGGTACACATACCTTGTTACATTGTACAGCTAGGTTAGTGTATTTTTGTTACTTTCATAGCGTAATGTCTTATGGAATTTTGCTATGGGGGTAATGTGACTGATATTGAAGCTATATTTGTTTTGCAAAAGAGAGCCGTACGGGCGATTTATAATCTAAATTGTAAAGAGTCCCTCAGAGAAAAATTTAAAGAAATAAACATATTAACTTTGGCATCGCAATATATTTATGAAAATGTAATATATGTATATAAAAACATTAATAGCTTTAATAAGAATAACGATATTCATACCTTAAACACTAGGAACAAACATAAGCTTGTAATGCCAGTTACTAGACTCCACAGAGTTAGTAATTCATTTATAGGGCAATGTATACGCTTTTACAACAAAATCCCAGAACATGTTCAAAGTTTGTCAATAAACAAGTTTAAAAGTTTTATTAAAGAAAAACTGTACAAAAAGGGTTATTATAATATCAAGGAATACATGAATGAAAATAACCCCTGGGAATAAGGTGATCGCCACCATGCTGGTTCTATGAAAATTCATTTAAAATTATATAAACAAAATTATTGTTAAGTGAAATTATGTTTAAAAAAAACGTCCCGCGGGGTTTCTTGCTGGTTCTTCTCAGGACAGAGGTATTTTCCGAACCAGTGGTAAATAAAATAATGACTTTCAATAAATATTATGTAATAATCCATATTGAATAAAAATCATTCTGTTCTATTCTATTCTATTGTTACACAGTAACAAGGTATGTGTACCGTGGAACAGAACGTGGCAACTATGACAAGTATACCCTCTATGAGGAATATAGTGGAGGCCTATGTTCAGTGGGTTTTTTTAGGATGTAACGGTGTTTGTTGTAATAGTGATAAGAAAAAAATGTTGGAGGAAAAAGGCGAGCATTTTTTCTAAATTTAATCTCGGTGAAATGCTGATACTCCGTGCGATGTTTAGGACAGGGTTGCAAAGGTGGGTGATATTTGTGGCAGCAAAATTCTGTGCTCCCCTTTATTTCCATGGCCCATGACCAGCAGTGGAAGGAAACTGTAAGGAGAGGGAGGGATTAATTTTATTATTTGAAACAATATTTTTGTGTGTAAAAAAAGTCACCAAACATCATCAAACAATTTATTAAACAAAAGTTGCGTAAACAAGTTCAATGGTTAGAACAGTAATAAATAACAAAACCAAACAATTCCATTGAAAAGAAAAAAAGAAAATATTATGTCACTTCTACAAATAAAGCAAATCTAACGAATCGTCAAATGTTAAAATCAAATAAATACTATAAAGAAAGAAACAATGATATAGAAACACTCAATTTTCATAAAGAAAAGAAATATATAATATTACTAGCTGGCCAGACAGATGTTGTTCGGCCCTCTCCGATGACCCTATGTCCTATAAAAGTTATTAAATTCGTAAGAAAAAATATTGAGGGTCACTTATCGGGATAAAAACTATCATATCTCTCAAGTTGGACCAAACTGCACACAGTGTGCAAAATTTCATTGAAATCAGTTCAGTAGTTTAGGAGTTCATCGCGGACAAACACTGTGACATGTAATTTTTATATACAAAGATTATATTGATATACTGAGTAGGATCCTCAAAAAAAAATTAATCATAGGTATATACTTTATTATGATATCTTTGACCAACGCCATTTTTCTACTGACTTCAAACAGGAGGAGGTACTCAAGTCGACTCTATGTTTTTTTTTATGTGTGTTACCTCATAACTTCCTTCTGGGTGAACTGATTTCGATGATTCTTTTTTATTTGAAAGTTGGTGCTTCACATGTGGTTCCATATAAATTTGATCAAGGTCTGTCTAATATTGTTATTCTTAATAATTTATATTGAAGTTGGTTGAACAAAATTTTTAATTATTGTTGAAAACAACTTCGCCATAATGTTCATTACATATCGAAATTATGACATAAAACGTAATTTTAAAACTTTGTGGAATATGAAAATTTGTGTTAACTTAGTGATCATTCACACCTTGTATTTAATTTTCAGTTAATTCTGTCATTTATATATAGTGATACGTGAACGACACAGTATTTGAAATGGAAATTTTATAAAGTATATAAAATTGTTACGAAGCAAAATATAAGGAATTAACTTTTAAAGACAGTGTAATTACTTACCCTTTATATTTATATAAAAACTAACAAAAAATTCTATTGTACCCACTTAATTTTTTATAAATTTGTAGTTGCCTCTTACACTCACGCGGCGAAGGAAATAACACTAAAGTATGTGACGTAAACTGACGCGTAGGTAACGACTGAAACTCGTCATTTGAAGTAAATTCTGTTAATTTAGAGAAGCGTAATTTAGTAACGAAACTAATTCTAATAAAATATTAGTTTTATAATTTATATAAATAACATTTAAAAAATAATTGTTCTGAGCATTCTTAACTATGGTTCTGACTAAACGTAGTTATTATATAAATAGTCTTAGGTTCTGAGGGTACTTTCTAAATATTACCATACTCTATGGAGCGTTCTACAAAAAGATGACATTTGACTGCCCCTTGTATACTTCAAAGATTTAAATATAAGATCGTTTTAGGAATGTTACCCTTTCGATACCAAAGTATCGATAATGTTGTTGAAGGTTACTAAGCTTCAAATGCTTTAAAATATAATAATAGGGAGTAAAATGATTGTTTCATTGTATAAATCTATATATCATGACTTCCATCATACGAAAAAAATCACTTTAACTTTTTATGCCTCTATTTTATACTGATCCTGCTTTTATATCTTTAAGTAATTATAGTGAAAAATAACCTGTTACAATGTAATAACAGTGAAAAATCACCTGTTACAGTGTAGGTAATAGATAATCTCTATTTTACTTATTCTACAATAACTCAGCTTCTAGATTGACAAATCATTTCAGCTATTAATTGTTTATATATACGCTTTCAAATGGTACTTTCATCTTGTTAACACTTGGGCCCAAGTATGTATGGAGACGTCTTCTTCTCCTTTTATATTATTTTGTCAATTTCATCAGCTGCACTACTTAAAAGACTCTACCCACATCAATAAAAATTGTTATATTAAGTTTTTACCTTATTTCCTAACTCAGGCTTAACCTACAACTTCTTGAATCTAATATCTTTAACAGTACAGTTTTTTTAATGTCACAAGCCTATAGCACTCTCCTATCACTGTAAGCCAGGATCTATAATGGTTTTGTCCTTGAATACCACCAGACGATGACGCCCGGTATGTAAAAGAGAAGACTTGCTGTATTGCTAAACATCAACACAGCAAGTATCCTCAGCATGTTCATAAGAAACACAGCAAATCTCATCATCATGCCTAAAAAAATTTTCCCACCCTTCCACATAAAGCAGGCTACTTAGCATAGTTGGTATATGCTACTCATTTTTGTTGGTATGGGTACAGTATCTTTGACTGTTTTACCTCCTTAAATATTGTAAATGATTAAATCGGCATGCTGTATATTATTTTTATCGATAACCCCAATCGATAAACGTCGTCAATCACTAACTTTAAATAAATAGTGACGCTACAGGATAACAGAGGGCGCTTATTACAATAAAAATAATTTTTCTAGAACAATCTACTAGAAATAATAAAATTTAAAGATTATTCGGTAAATATACGTTATACTTACGATAAAAAACCAAAATCTCGTTCATTTTTTGCTCCATATCATTCATCATCATCATCATCATTACAGCCCTTCACAAGTCCACTGCTGAATATAGTCCTCCCCCAAAGAATGCCACAAAGAACGGTCCTGAGCCACCTGCATCCATCGACTTCCTGCATGTCTTACCAGGTCGTCACTCCATCTCGTGGGGGGACGCCCTACACTTCGCCTACCGGTACGAGGCTGCCACTCGAGAACCTTTCTTCCCCATCGGTTGTCGGTTCTTCGAGCTATATGGCCGGCCCACTGCCACTTCAGCTTACTAATCCGTTGGGCTATGTCGGTTACTCTGGTTCTATCTACTGCGGATATCCTTATTCCTAAGTTTATCACGCAGAGAAACTCCGAGCATAGCCCTCTCCATAGCTCGCTGAGCGACCTTGAGCTTCCTCATCCGGCCAGCAGTGAAGTACCACGTCTCAGTTCCGTAAGTCATCACTGGCAACACGCACTGGTTGTACAATTTCGTTTTAAGTTTTTGAGGTATGTCTGACGAGAAGATTCCCGAACGCTGCCCAGCCGAGTTGAATCCGTCGATTGACCTCTCGGTCGAAGTTGGACTTACCTAGTCGGACTATTTGTCCCAGGTAAACATACTCGTCAACAACTTCGAGCTTAGTGCTCCCAACAACTACCGGCATAGGTGTGACATGGACATTAAACATAATCTTTGTTTTGTCCATGTTCATCTTAAGACCTATCCGTTGGGAGACACTATTGAGGTCATTGAGCATAGTGCTTAGGTCCTCCAGCGATTCTGCCATAAGGACTATATCGTCGGCAAATCGAAGGTGAGTGATGTACTCGCCATTGATGTTAATACCGTATCCTTTCCAGTCCAGAAGCTTGAAAGTCTTCCAATGCAGCGGTGAAGAGTTTCGGGGATATGACATCACCCTGTCTTACACCTCTCTGCAATTGGATAGGTTTCGTACTCTGGTTCTGTACTCGGATAGCCATCGTAGCTTAAAACTGTACAAACACTTCATCACTTCGATATACCGACAGTCAACTTGGCACCGCTGAAGGGACTGCAGCACCGCCCAAATTTCGACGGAATCAAAGGCTTTCTCATAGTCCACATACGCCAGACATAGTGGCATGTTGTACTCCTCGGACTTCTGTACAATTTGCCGTAGGGTATCTATGTGGTCTATGGTGCTAAATCCCTTTCGGAAACCGGCTTGTTCGGGAGGCTGGAAGTCGTCAATTCTGCACGCGAGACGATTCGTAATGACTCTCGAAAACAGCATGTAGACGCGACTCAGAAGGGAAATCGGTCTTTAGTTCTTCAAGAGAGCGTTGTCACCTTTCTTGAAGAACAAGACCACCGCACTTCTGCTCCACGCCTCCGGTGTAATGCCACCATGGAGGACGGAATTAAAGAGCTTCTGAAGGACTTCAAGTACCGGTCTTCCACCCGCTTTCAGAAGCTCCGCTGTAATTCCATCCTCGCCTGGGGCCTTGCCGTTTTTAAGGTGCTGGAGAGCCATTCTAATCTCACTCAGACTGACGTCCGGGATATCTTCGGAATAGTGACGATGACGTGTACAGCTGCCCATAGAACCTCTCAATCTCACTCAAAATCTCAGGTGCCCCGGAAACGATGCTGCCACATTCGGTCTTCAGCTTTGACAGTTGGCTCTTTCTGGCAGACAGATCTCTGGCAAAGACTTTGGAGCCTTGGTTCCGCTCGATTGCTTCTTCAATACGAGCTGTATTGAAGTTGCGTAAGTCCCGCCGCATGCATTTGAAGATCTGTCTGTTCAGTTGCCTGTATGCTGTCAAATCTGTTGAAGAATGTAGCCTCATCTCTCGTCTAACAGCCATGAGATTAAGAGTGTGATCGGAGAGTTTTTGTGTTCTTCTGCGGCGGGTCTTGCAGAGCTTAGCTCCGACCGCATGGACAGTTTCCACGAGCTTGTCATTCATATCGTCCACTTCATTGCAGTCTTTCTAGGCACTGAAAACGGTTTTGTAACTCGAGCTGAAAGGTTTCGGGACTTTGGATTAGAGCACGAGGGGGACGGAGCGTTGACTTCATCAGACGAGACCTCTCCAACTTAACATTTAGGTTCAGTGTGCCTCTAATCATTCGGTGATCGCTGCCGGTTTTCACCCTCGCGATCACTGAGACATCACTGAACAGTTGTCGTCTGGTCGTCATAATGAAGTCAATCTCATTTTTTGTCGAACCGTCGGTGCTCGACCAGGTCCACTTCCTGTGGGGCCGCTTCTTGAAGAAAGAGTTCATCATAAAGAGTTCCTCTTTCTCCATGAAGTCGGCCAGCTGCTGGCCCCTTGAGTTCCGTTGCCCTATTCCAAATTTCCCTACTTTCAGCTCACCGTTCTCTCTTGTGCCTAGTTTTGCATTGAAGTCTCCCATTAACACCGTATATGGGTTTTGGAGGAATGCATGGCTCTAGAGATATCCTCATACATTTCCTCCACCTCCTCATCGGGGTGTGCCGAGGTTGGTGCGTAAACCTGTATGACCTTCAGCGAATACCGTTTGGTGGTTCTGAGTATAAGGTACGCAACCCTCGTCGACACACTCCCGATCTTTACAACGTTGTTAACGAGAGACTTGTGGACGATAAATCCGACACCTCCTTGGGACAGATGGTCGCCCTCCCGGTGATAGAGCAAGTTGCCGGATTCGAGGATTACCGTGTCCTCCCCCTCTCTTCGGACTTCGGATAATCCTATAATATGCCAGCGCAACTTGTCTATCTCTTCTTCCAGCTCCACGATCTTCTCGTCAGTCCTCAGGGTGCGTGCGTTGTACGTTGCCAGGTCGAGTCGTCGTAGGTGGCAACCGAACCTCCACCGGAGATTCTTAGCACCCCCTGCCCCGTCGTTACCATGGTCGCCATCGTAGCCAGGAATAGCGGGGCCGCCAGGGACTGGGGGCCGTCTCTTTGTTACTCTCGTCATTGGGGGGTATTTGCCATAGTTGCCACGCTTGGCGAGCGGGTTGGCAACCGCAGTTTTTTTATTGTAATTTTGGCTATTATCAGGAAGATGCTGCTGCCCATCTCCCGCCTGTTTCCCTTTGTCGCCTTTCAGGACACCCACGGGAGGATATGGGGTAGTGGATATTCTTGACCGCCACTACACGGCAAATCGTGCTCCATATCGTGACTTACAATATCTTAATGCACAACCGGGCATATTTTCTATAAAAATATTTTTTAAAGATATGAAAAGAATGCGTCTTGACTTTATGACGATGTCACTAAGACTAACGGAGATATATCCTATAGGACATAAGTTACAGACGACAATTTTGCTGCTGATCTCCGGTCTATTACTACTACTACTTAAATGTCTTTGATTATTTGACTGATCATCGCATGGGTTGTAGTTAATGTGTTTAACTTTATGATATGAGGAATATACCTAGTAAAGAGTAACATGTTAATTTAATTTGAAATAGTGGCATATGTAAACTCATGTTTCAAGCATACAAAATACCTAAACCTATACAAAAACTTCACAGAATGTATGTTTTCTGTTTGTGTGTGTGCGTGATACTTACCGATTTTGAGTTTTAGTGCAGATTTTTATTTGGAGCTAAAATATTTTCAGATATTTTTCTGACAACCTAATTTATTAAAAGTTTATTTGTTTCTATAACATGCACTTATTTCCTAGGTGTGTAAATAATTTAAGTATTTTTTTATTTTGCAGAGTAAATTTGACTTGTTTGTACCATATTTGAAGACATTTAACTCCGACTCTTTTGATTATGACTCTCTTGCAAAAGCTGATTATGTATTCATGAGATGGAAAGAACATTTTTTAGTGCCAGATCATACAATTAAGGACATAAATGGTGCTTCCTTTGCGGGTTTCTATTATATATGTTTTCACAAATCTGCTGCCACAATAGAGGGTTATTACTACCATAGAAGTTCTGAGTGGTAAGGAATAAATTTTGTAATAAGTTACTATTGTAAAACTATTTGTACAACATATAGAATTACTATAGAGCGATTTTATATATTTCTCATCATATATTATATTAAGTATTGAATAATTTACAGGTATCAATCTTTGACATTAAGCCATGTTCCAGAACACAGCATTCAAATTTATGAGTTCAGATGAAATCACAATATGGAATCATTTAAATTTGGATAGATACTTGTTTTTAATAGTACTTATATATTTTTAAGTGATAATTTCATAATATCATCGAAAATAAAAAAGTACCATTGTTAAGTTTGTGTCTAAACCAGAGAATTGCTTCATTAAAAGAGATTATGTTCAGAACAAAGCAACTCAATAATTATTGTCGATACTCATAATAAAAATGTATTTATACTGTTCTTGCATATACATTAACTTAAAACTTGTATGTTGTTTTATTACAAGTGATATATTAAGATCACATTAATTAGTGATTTTTTGTTATATATTTTATATTATACCAACATGACTTAAGTAGTTTTCATTGTGATATTTTGTACAACATATTTACCTACTTGACTTAGTTGGTTTTAATTTCATAGCTTAGTAAAATATTGGTGACATTTATTTTGTAAATAAAAATGTCAATTTCCCAATATTTTTTGTTGCTTTTTTTTAAATATACTATTTATGGTGCAGTCAGTAGAGATAGATAATATTTTTTTTTAAATTTAACATTTTACTTGAAAGGCAAAGAAGTATATGCAGGGACAGATAATCTCAATAATATATTTGAACAAGATTATTAATAATTTCTAAGAATGAATAGTTCATACAGTATTCAGTAAAATCTGTTTTTTTTTTCCCAATAAAATGTCTTAATAATATGATTACGGACTTTCATTTAACAGTAAAATAAAAATGCAATTTGTCATTTCATTTCAATCATTTTAATATAACATTGATATTTACATTAAAATACTGGCATTGATATATTTTTAATTATGTATCCATAAATATGCAGAAAAATTACATTTTAAAAATATATATTTTAGGGTAATTTTCAAGGATTTTATATGATTAAAACCTTATCTATTTGTACCTACAAAACAGTTTTTAGTTGCAATATTATCAATAAGTTTTAAAGTAGAAACATGAAAAGGTTTAACTTTCAGGGACTATGTAATAACTAATTAACCAATTTTATTCATGTTTATATTTGTTACTGCATATTGAGATAACTATATTGCCCCTGCTCAGCTATAAAAGCATTTCTAAATTATGTAACTGACATTCATTTCAAGAAGTTATGAAAATATTGATATTAAAATATTTTTGTTATGCTAAAAATACTACTTTACTAACAAGTGACACACTGGTTTAAATATTTAATTTTAGAATTATTAGTGTTACACCAATATCTTTTATTAAAATATTTTATTCAAATGTTAATTTCATATGTATAAATGATAAGATAATAATTTAATTCAATACTACATGATTCTAACCAACATCAAATAGTTCTGTATTCTTAAAATATATTGATACTGAAGTAATAGAAAAACATTTATCTAGAGTCTAGAGATATATCTTATAAATATTAGTATAATAAAATTGTATTAGTGTTATAAAAATCTAAATGCTTAAACTAAACTTTGGTGGGATCATTTTATGGGTACATAGTTTGGTTATTTGTGTAGGTATAAGAAATCAATATTATTTACTAAAAGATCACATAAATATTTTGGTGTTGCTTGTTGCACTTTTTGTAATTTATTAAGAATAGATGAATTAAATATTGAAAAAATAACTGCGAACGTATGTTAAAAATTCTTATGTATGTACTGCAATTGAAATTTATCTAATTTGGCAAGATAAGCAAATAAAATACTACATAGACTTGCAAATGTTGAACCCTATTGTAATCTTTCAAGAAACTGGAAGCAAAGAGTAACACTTGACAGTTGTTTTTGTGCTGCAGTTGATTTACTGGTGGGCTTTGATATATTGAAATATATTTTTGTTATTTTTAAATTCTATCTATACGAAACAAATACTTACCTATATCTACAATGAAAACGTAATGTATAAAATAGTATGCGTTCATCCACAGCTCTATCTACAGTAAGTACCTATGTAATAATTATTATAATTTTGATAGATATTCAGGGCAAGCCAGTGCCAATTTATATTTGTACGATATTAAAAGACAACACAAGATTTGCATTAGGTACTTTCACAACAACCAATATGAAGCATAAATATACATCGATAAAATAAACATTAAATTAATAATCATTGATACAACAATTTACATAATACAAAACAACGATAATACTAACTGAACAATTTAAATTTTAGTAGCAAAATAAAACGCTTATTCAGAAAATGTATTTACAAGAACTTAAACAACTAACAAAATAATTAACTATGACTGTAATATTTGGCTTTGAAATAAATAGGCTAATATATTGAAAGCTATGGACGAAGGTGAAACAAAGTTTTCTAATGTTGACACAAAACTTAAGGAATATTCATTTTAAATACCACTGTTTATTTAAGTATATTATTAAAACATTTTCCCATAGCTTCCATTATATGTCGGGTAACATCAATTTTGTCTAAGATGTTAAGGAAAGCAAACTATCTCTTCGTTATGCCTTCGCTGCTAAACCAATGTCTTAAACCAAGTAAACTGTATAGATCTTGGTTGTTAGCATGAGATCTTACTGGACTAGCATTATGTCGGGTTACTCTGTGTGGGTATCGATAAAGGCCAGAATAGCTTTCTTGCAGGCGTGGAGACAGTTGAGCGTAATCGGAGTAAGGATAACCGTGAGGTCGAAAATAATTGTGTGAGTATGTATGATGATGACGCCTTGGGTTTCCATGCATTGCATACACTCCACCATTACGTTTTTGGCCCGGCCAATAGTCTTGTAAATGTTTAAATGGATAGTTAGGCTGTGGAGGACGTAAGTGCTGATTAGGCCATGAATATCTAAAGAAAAGGTTCTTTTTTGCATCATAAGTCGGCGGATTTTTGTTACTCGAGACTGTTTCGTGAGTTTGAACAGTTTCAGCCACAACAGAGTCTGTTGGTCTCGGTTTGTTTCGACGGTACTGAAGTTTTGTACGTGTACCCAAAATGCTGTCATCTTTCGACGAGCTGTTTTTATTTTTACTAAAATTGTCGTCGGTAGTAACCTCGGCATACCTGCTTATTAGTTTTATAGCTTCACCGATATCTGAATAATCATGTTCTGGATTTAACTTGGAATTATCACTTTCTTTTTGTAATACCTGTGAGCCAATTTGTGGAGTGATATCAGCAACGTCCGAATTGTTCATGGTAATTGCATCGTTGGATATGTTAAGAGGATTTTTGTCCGTTGAGGAAGATATGTTCGGGTTTTTATTTTCATGCTCTGCCTGATAACTTTGCTGATTTTGAAAAGAAGTAATTACTGGATCAACGCTTACATGTCCAAATACCTCTTCTTTTTGGCCGACTTCCGTTGAATTTAATGATTCTATCTCACTCGAATGCATCATCGGGCTGTCACGTTTGGGCTTTTCAGGGTAACCTAGAGAATTTGTCAATGCGTTGTTATTTACAACATTAGTTCCTTTTGTTGCAATTGTATTGTTAGAGTCTTGCGATTGTTGGAGTTTTAATAGTTCTAATTCAGCTTCTATGCTTGCGTCATTGTTTTGTGTCTTTTCTTTTTTGTCAATTTTCACATAATTGAGATCCTGCCCCTGAAATATAATATATATAGTTAAGTAAATCGTATCGTTGCAAAATTAATAATGATGTTATAATGACATATTTGTGTGTATCTCTCTCTCTCTCTCTTTTTTTCTCAATCTCAATCACTCACTGCAGTCCATTACAAAAGTCTACTGCTAAACATAGGCCTCCCCCATACATTGCTACAAAGTATGGTGCTGAACTACCTATCCATCGACCACCCGCATATTTCATCAGGCTTAGACGGGTCGCCCAATACAGAACCCAGTACGAGGCTGCTACTCAAAACCTGGCCGGCCTATTGCTACTTCTGCTTACGGATCCGCAAAATATGTTAATATATCTCTTCTAGAAGAGAGATATTTCAAGTATATGCCTTTCCATCGCACGCTGAGTGACTCCCTTTTCCACATCTTCGACCAGCAGTGAGAAAGGACCACGTTTCAATTCCGTAAGACATCACGCACTGTTTTTTTTTAATAGAATAAGGGTGACAAACAAGTCCACTTGATAGTGGATGCTGTGGCCTATAGAAATCTACATCTATCCTCGATTAAAGATCAAAGTGCACATGCGTTGCTATCCCTGAAGAATAAGATTTAATGCCTCGTTTTTTTTAAAAATAGAATAGGGTTACAAACTAACACAGTCCACCAGATGGTAAATGGTCACCGTGGTCCATAAACATCTACATTTATCCTCGATTAAGAATTAAAATGCAGATGCGTTATCACCTCTGAGGACTAAAATGGAATACCTCGTTTCCAGTAAATAGGGTCCCCGGTTTTCTACACTCACGTCATACGAAATAGTAGCATTAAGCTGCTATTTTACACTGGTATTCTGTGAGAGCGTGGTCCTTTCCTGGTCGAGCCGACCCATCGTGCTACAACCATAATATAATTGCAGCATGGCTCTACCACATATATATGTAAGATTCTGGAGAATATCGGATAAAATTTGTCGTAGTTTCCCAAACAGCCCAGTCGAGTAATTTTGTCCCAGGTACTCTTCAACGACTTCGAACAATGTTTCCAACTTAGTAGTTGTAACGGTAGTCCGTTATAGGTGTAAAATGAACATTATTCATTATTTTTGTATTGTCTACATTTATCTTAAGACCTACTCGTTGGGCAACATTACTGAGGTCGTTTGTCACAGTGCTGAAGTCCCAGGGATTCTGCCCTAATGACTATGGTCAGCAAATGTGATTATTTGTCATGCCTAATGAGTATTTGTCATTTAATACGTCTACTAGTGCGTAGTTACTACTTCGTAGTTAAATATAAAGACAGTGGAGCTGTTTGTCATGTAATTTGTGCAAACTTCTCTTTCTCCTCTTCAGCCCGTAAAAGTAAACTGGACATGGGGCTCGCACAATGTAGGAAGAATCTGCCCCAATCGTGAGGCTTGGCAGTACCAGAAATCTCGCACGTTTGATGTTGATGCCCGTCCCCTGTTCTGGTTATTTGGCGCCATATATCGGAAGCCAGAACTTTCTGATATTTCCAACAGTTGCCTTTTACGCCACCCACGAGAAGAATGTCGCTGATTATTTATCTTACGCCACCGTCATACACCGAAAGGGAAGCGTAATTCTTTTTTACATTTAGTGTTATGTGCTATCGGATCCCATAAATTAGTCGGTCGAAAATTCGAATTTTGAATTTCACGCCTGTACATTGTATTTATATTTCTTATAATTACATGATTAATAAACAGACAGGCATTGAGCTGATTCCATGAGTGTAAAGATTTTTGAGTACAGATTATAAAACAATTGAGCAATCTTTTAGAATAAAATAACGCGGTTCGAAATTAACCTTAAAAATAACACTTCAGAGCATTTACCTTTTCTGTCTGATCCTGAGATTGTAATGGAGCAGCTTGCGGATCATATCCAATAGGAATAGACAATTGAAGTGGACCTGGCTCTTCGTCACCGTAGTCGTACTGCACATCGCTGCCACCAGGAGCAGATGTGAATAACGCATTTAGGTGTTCCAGTAAAATGCGCTCGTGTTCGTCTTTGTCAACAGTCACCACCTGCAATGTAAAATTACGTTGTTACTTTTATTAATTCATCGTTGATCTTAGGCTTGTTTTATTGTATGAGAGGGGGCAAACGAGCATACGGCTCATCTGATGGTAAGTGACTACCGCCGCCCATGAACAACTGCAACACCAAGGGAATTGTAGATGCGTTGCCGTCCTTTAAAAAAAGAGTAGGCTCTTTTCTTGAAAGTCACTAAGTATTATCGGTCCGGAAAAATTGCTGGTGGTATTCGATTCCACAAGGAAGTTGAGCTAGAGAGAAAACCTCTTGTAAATCGCACAGTAGTGGACCGTCAATCATCCAGATGGTATGTATGGTATCTCGAGTTCTGTCGCGATGTGCAATGGTGAAATTGGGCGGCTGGAATTAGTCCAAACAATTCCTCTGAGCACTCCTCGCGGAAAATACGATAGAAACGCGAAGAGATGCAATCTCAAATCTTCGCAGCGCCAGTGAGACAAGTCGATCAAATATAACTCGGTCACCGACAATTCGTATCGCTATGCTGGATGCGATCAAATGGAAGGAGCTGGCACTAGGGAGCCCCGGCCCAGAGATGGAAACAGTATTCCATGTGCGGCTGAACCTGCTGCTTGTAAAGTTGCAGGCGGTGTGCCGATCATTCGATATGTCGACGCCGAGGATTCTGATGCTAGCTGAGGCAACAAGAGAAGTGCCCTGAAAATGAGGAGATACGACTAAGAGTTTCTTTGTAGCGGGAAACTTAAGATTTAGTCGCCCCTAATCCTTTATTCAACAAAGTCTTGACTTCAGACACAAGTTTGTTCCGGTACTCGGCGACGTTTTCCCGAGAAATATTGGCTCGGCCGGTCTATAAAGCATTACCAGTGCTGTCGTCCAGCACTGGTGATGCTTTATAGCATAGCAGTGCCACATTTGACATGTGAGATGAGACCCGTCATATCTTAGTAGTTTCCGTCAATGCTCTGCAAGTTTTCGGTAGGATAACTTTAGTCAGGGTTACTTCAGCTTTCTATATACCTACTCAAACAACTTTTTAGACAGCCCCGTAACTTACATGATGAAAGCTATTACACTAAAATATAAATTTTACTCGAACTTAATGTTGTAATTTTTTTCTAATTCTTTGTCTTGGAAAGGTCAACTTGGAAATAACGAAATTTAAACATTTACCCATAGTTTATTATTATATTAATTAACCACAGTTTTCAACAGACTTCAAAAAAGGAGGAGGTTCTCAATTCGACTTTATTTTTTTAATGTGTTATACATTAGAAATTTTCTAGGTGAACCAATTTTGATGATTCTTCTTTATTTGAAAACTGGTGCTTCTCAAATGGTCCTATATAAATGATCAAGATCTGACCAGTAGTTTTTGAATTATCCTTAATAATGTGTATTTAATTGACTTCGACTACATTGATGATGTTCTCATTTTATTTATATTGGAGTCGGTTGTACAATTTTTTTAATTTTACCACTTGTAGATTATACAGTCACAAAAATAATTGCTATAAGCTGGTATACTAGTAAAACTGTAGTTATTACTTTGGCCACCTCTAATACTTAGTTTAGCTTAATGAAAAATAAGTTTTAATTACCTGAACGCAGCCATTCCGATCCAGCCGCTGTCCTTTAGGGCACACGAGCGGTGTGATGAACAAAGATTTTGTGGTGATCCTTCGCGGTGGCGCATTTGGATTGCCACTTTCAGGGCTCTGGAGCCAAGATCGCCAGGCGAGTTCAGCGGCTTGACGGTCAAGAGTACGCGGCGGAGCTCGGGTGGTCGCTGCTGGTCCTGGTATTTCTGTTACTACTTGGACCTCAGGTTTGACCTCCCCTTGTACCTCAGCCTGAACCTCCGCCGCCTCGACCAGTGCACAGGACACCAGCAGCAACGCGGTCCACGTGTACCACATCGCAAACACCTGAAGAGAAAATAATTAGTTATAATATGAATGCCTTATTTTCATCATTGATAAACCAACGTTTGACCAAGATCCCGCGTTGTGTTAAGTAGTGTAAACCCGGAGGTGTACTTATTATTATTTTATTTTATTCTTTGTTAGTGTGTTTATTAAAAATGTTTTTCTATTGTAAGAATAAAATAGTATTATATTTGTATGTTCTATAGATATTGTAATAAAATAGGAATCTAAATAATAAACACAAGTTAGGTAGCAAAGCACCTTTCACTAGGGCGCTTTGTTTTAAAATGCCATATTCTGCTTCTGCGACGCTTTTCAGAAATTGCGGCATGTGCCAAGGCGGCGCACCAAAGGCGACCGTATCTAAGCGAACACACTATAGTGATCTAGTTAAGATGGTAACACATCAGTTTATAAAATACCTATTTATTCTTGCGTTAAGGAATCGTATACTGTAATGGTCAGGAAAGAAGGAAGACTGACACAGGTACAGTTACAGCCCTTCCACAAGTCCACAGCTGAATAAAGAGCCACAAGTGAACAAGGGTTCCCATGGAACATCACAAAACTTGATACTAAGTTATCTGCATCCATCAATTTCCTGCATGTCTTACCAGATCGTCACTCTAGTGAGGTCAGGAAGGCTAGTGCTTCCGAGTGCTTGTTTTTGCCATGCCCGTGGTCTCTGCGCATTAGACACGGGGAAGGTCCGTTCTTTAAGATCAGACGAGCAGCCATCAATAACCACTTAATCTGCCCCTCGGAAAATCTTACATCTCGCTTATAGGCAACATATCAAATTTTTTGTTATTTTTTTATATAGGATAGGATAAGGGTGACAAACAAGCACACAGTCCACCTAATGGTAAGTGGTTGCTGCGGCCCATAGACATCTACATCTATCCTCTATTACAAATCAAAATTTAGATGCGTTGTCACCCGTGAGGACTAAGATGGAATGCCTCATTTCCAGTAGAAAGGGTCTCCGGCCACCTGCACTCACCAAGCGAAACGCAGAGGTAAACCTCTACTTCACGCTGGTTTTCTGTGAGGTCGTGGTACCACCCCGGTTCGAGCCGGCTCATCCGTGTGACAGCAAAAGCTGCCGCGTGGCTCTACCACTGTTAATCTGAACAAATTAGCTCAGAATAGTGGTAACAGATTTGCCCAATGTTATTACGGGATTTTATTGCGTCTCATTTGCTTATTTTTATTTTAGTAGGAGTTAATTAAAATCAAACATGCATGGTCCAAGATTCGTGATAAAAACATGTTTACACAAAAATTATAAAATGTTTGATGTTGCTTGGTGTTTTATTATTAGAATAATATTATATGATATATATATATATATAGTAATTGCTTGATCTATTGCTTGGATTTTAGTTGTTTTTATATTAAGTATTTGTGTTAAACATGGAGACCTCAAAAATTAATGTAATTTTAAAACAAGAGTTCCAACGTGGTTCGCGTTTAATGGAGTCAGCGCGCAATATAAATTTTGCATTTGTAGAGGATACAACTAACGAACGTGCTGTGTGTTTTTGGTTTAATCCCTTTCGTAGTGGTAACTGGTAACTACGACTTGAAAATAAGCATCGAAGAAGACCAGAAACTAAGATATGTTAAAATAAGTTTTTCAAGGATAGGTGCAAAAATAATATCTGAAATAAACACTTGTATTATATTTACATTTAAAAATAAGTATAATGAGGGCTAATAATTTTCTGCTCACCAGATGTCGCTAGTTAACACTGAGGTAAAGTTTTTTGTTACACAGTGTAAGTTAATTCAGAAGTTAGTTTTTAATAAAAGTTTATCATTTTCTAGAGTATTCAATTAATACACAAAACAATGCGTCAGTGATTTGCTCTTTAATTTTTATGCACATTTTTACCTTTTATTTTAATTTTTCTACTTTTATGAATATCTGTGGTTTGGTTTATTTATTTTTAATCTTATTAATATAAAATATAGCTAGTAGTGCAGAAAGAAACAATAATCTTTACATTTTCCGAACAAATTAACATCCCCGCTATGAAATCTGTCAAATATTATACCTCACTTTCTAGTGGCGCCGCCCTGGTGGCAGAAAAAGTCGTGGATGCCCTCATTAACTTAGCTATTTCATTTTAACTTCAGTTTACGATCTTTATCAAACAATCAAGGAATTAGCGTTATGATTTGACATTCGTTTTTCCCGTAATATTCACTCATTTGCACCAAATTAGTAAAATAAAACAGCTCGAGATATGGCTCAAGCACGCATGAAGCTTGCTTCGCTTTGATGAGTAAGTACAGATAGGATTGGAAATAATTGTGACGTGTGATAAAAAATTGATTCTATAGGATAATTGCAAGCGAAAAACAATGGCAAGTACATCGCTCATTTTTGATTTGCCGACGATATAGTGATTATGATAGAATCGCTGGAGGACTTCAGTTCAGCACTACAAGCTCAGTTACCTCAAGTGCATTTTGTGGTCCATAGACATCTACATATATCCTCGATTAAGAATCAAAATGCAGATGCGTTGTCACCCTTGAGGACTAAGACCCTGGAGTGCCTCGTTTCCAGTAAAAAGGGTCTCCGGTTGTCTACACTCAACATACGAAACGCAGTAGCATTGAACCGGTATTCTGTCTGAGTGAGCGTGTTCGTTTCCCGGTCGAGCCGACCCATTGGTCCTGCAACCATAATATAGTTGCAGCATGACTCTACCACGTATCCATCATATCACGTATGTCATAATTTTTACTATGTTCTTGACGAGTATGTTTATTTAAGGCAATTGTACGAAACTGACCGAGAAGTCAATCGACACATCTCGTTACGTATCTTAACTTACAACTAGTGTTGGCTATATGAAGAAGCTCAAAGTCGCTCAGCGAGATATGCTGAGGGCAATGCTCGGAGTTTTTTTTTTTGGATGAATTTATCCGCAGTAGAATCAGAGTAATCGACATAATCAAACTGATCTGTAATCTGAAGCTATAATGGGTCGGACAAATAGCTCGAACAACCGGCAACCGATAGGTAAGAAAGCTTTTTGAGTGACAAACTGGTAGGGGTAAGCGAAGTGTAGGGTGCCCCCGCACTTGATAGAAGATGAAGAAAGTCGATGAATGCAGGTGGCTCAGGAGCGTGCTGCATGGTGAACGTTGGAGGAGGCCATGTTAAACGTTTATATGTTATGGGCTGTAATCATGATATATAACGATGGTGATGGTACATCATCATTACATTTCATTATTTTGTGCATAGATTTTATTATTTTTGAGATATTATAGAAGTGCGTATGTTATTAATATACGTCGTATAAAGTGGTAAGTTTATTAATATGTAAATACGGAAGTGATAATACTGATGTGAACCGGGTGAATCCGATATGGGATTGTGCTAGTGGGGAGAAAAACAACTGGGTAAGATATAATGATTACAAAAGGTAAAATACAGAATAATAAGCGATAAATATAATATTTATCCTTGTTTTTTTACTGTTATTTGATCTTTTAAGATTTCTATACTTTCCAAGGGTCAAATATTCAGTTCATGAATGTTATTCAAATCTTTTAATTTTTCCATTTTCAACCATAAAGATACCCTTTTCCACTTTACTAATCATATATAACGTAGGTATTTTATAATGGATTAAATAATTATACGGACTACTTTTCGTGTATCTGAAAACACAAATAAGATTAAATTTTAATATTTACGATTGAATTTACAAGTTATTCATTAAATGATTTATAGAAAGAGATAGGCGATAGATCATATAAGATCTAGAACCGTTACTGTTAATTAGATAAAGGTTCGGCCTTATTCATTAGTTCAATAGCTCATCCACTAGCATACCTACTGCGTATTGCTGGGGAAAAACATAGTGTTTATATTCTATACCTATACTCCTTGGTACGTAGGTATATGTTTTAACGTAGCACCGTTCTTGTTACAAAGATTTTCAATTTCCATGCATAACTAATTTTATTACAACACACCCACTTACTTACGTTGTAAGTAGATATCTAATTGCATTTTCGAAAATCAATAACCATCATTATCGCATGAATGAAGCCGGTACGAGTAAAGATTGTACGTCCCTTGTATCACTGCTGGGCTTTTTCTCACCTTCTCTCATTTCTGCGGGGTATGGGGCAGTTAGTTTGCGCATTGCACCAGCGGGTGCTGGCGAACTTATCATGTGATCTAAATGTTTTATTCCACAGATATTGATTTTTCTTGAGTTATTGACTGATTATTTGACGGCTCCGTAGCGCAATGACTTAGCAATGAGTTTCAGCGCTAAGGGCCGCGTGTTCGAATTCCGCACGAAACAAGTATTTGTATGGCCTACAAATACTAGTTATGGGTCTGGAAGTTTATCCTTGTGAAATTTATGTATGTAAACTGCCCCCACGATACAGGATAAAATCCTAGTATGGAGGAACATAATCCTACATAACATAATCCTAATGCTTTTTAAAAGAAAAAAAAACATGCAGGTTTCATCGCGATGTTTCCTTAAACGTCGAGCATGTGGTTAAACATCACTTATGCTCGGGGCTACACTAACGAGAAATGCTGTTAATTATCGCGTTGATGGACGTTAAATGTAGGTGTGGCCACGACTTAACGCGTTAATTTGCCAACGGCATTTATTTTTATTTTTGTGTGTGTGTGCGCGCGCGCAGGAATTGTATAATTTAATTCCTCCTTCTCCCTTCCATCATCGGACAGCCAGACGTTCGGCCAGTCTCCATTCTTTCGTTGTTGACTTACCACGCATTCGAACCAAATGGTTTGCTGCGTTCTTCATCATGCGTACAGCAAAGGTGTGGAATAAGTTGCCAGCATCTATCTTTCCATCTGATTACAGTGTAGGTGTCTTCAAGGCAAGAGTGAATAGGCTTTTGTTGAGTCAGTGCGTTTCACCATCTTAGACTGCATCACCACTTACCATCAGGTGGGGTTGTAGTTAAGCGCTGGCTTAAAATAATATAAAAAATTAATTATTCTATTCTATACTTTGAGGCGAGCGTTTAATATCTGTATTCTGTACTACCACGACCGTTTATTTAATCGAAATACCAGCAAGATTGACCTCTCTCTCAGTTCTCTTAGAAGCGGGAAAGTGAAAGCAACAAATGAGCTATAACTAAATCAATAATTTATAAGATTTCTTCGGATTAAAGCATTTTTGAAGTTTTAATCCTATTTTCAAAATACTCTACCTACTTAATAGAATAATTTTTTTTCTATATAGTTAGACGTTGGACAAGCTTTTTTAAGATAATATAATAAAATATTGATGGTCATTTATGATTTTACCATTGGTTCGGAAAAACCTCAGTCCAAGGAAGAACTATCAAGAAAACCAGCGGATTTTTTTAAACATTAATTTACAATATATATAATAATATTTATAAGAATAACAATACAATAAGAATACAATTAAGTAAGAAACATTTAGAAACAGCATGGTAGTGATCACCACATTTCCAGGACTAATCAGTCATGGAGGTACTCTAAAGTAGTATACTAACCCCAAATAAACAGTTTTTATTTAATAAAATTTTAAAACTTTTTGATAGATAGGTCATGCATATTTTCGGGGGCTTTGTTGTAAAAGCACACATTTTGGAGTCGAGTAACTGGTATAATTAGCTTGAGCTTGTTTCTATTATTTACAGAATGTAGGTAGGTTCATCACTGTCTATATAAATAAAATGATAGAGGCTTTTGCGCGCATCACGGAAATACTACTGAATAGATTTCAATTAGGTTTTCTAAGTTTTATTTCTTAGATAGTTATTGGCCTTTATCTAAAAAGAATATTGCGATATCTTCATTTAATATACAGTTATTAAAGTTTTAATAACCAACGACTTTGATAAGCACTACGTGTTCACTGATGTGTGTAAGAATTGCGGACGAAGTTGCGGGTATCAGCTAGTTTTTAATAAAACTACTAACAATGAGGGCATCCACGACTTTTTCTGCCACCAGGGCGGCGCCACCTTATAGTGAGGTAAAATATTTGACAGATTTCATAGCGGGGACGATAATTTCTTAGGAAAATGTAATCTTTAAGGTTTCTTTCTGTATTATTAGTTATATTTTATATTAATTACATTAGAAATGAATAAACCAAACTATAAAATATAACTAAAAGCCGATTTTTTTTAAAAAGCGTTATAAAGTGCAAAAAATTAAAAAGCAAATCACTGACGCATTGTGTTGTGTATTAATATAATATTCCAGATAATGATAAACTATTTTCATAAAACTAATTTCTCAATTAACTGCCACTGTGTAACAAAAAACTTTACCTCAGTCGCTACTAGCGACATCTGGTGAGTGGAAGATTATTAGCCCTCATTGATTTTGTTTTTGTGTACATACATGAAATTTTTGTTAATATACTGAGAGGCCAAAATTAATATATTTATTTCTTTAAAATTTTCTCTAAGAGACTTTCGGACCTAGGTTATATTATTACACTTACGGCTCTCTTCTGCAAAACAAAGATAGTTTTAATTTGAGTCGCATTACCCGATAGCAAGCAAGATTTCATATAGCATTATACTATGGAAATAACTACAACAAACTATACTAGCTGTTTCAACTCAAGGCCTTTAATCTTCTTTACAGCATAATATGCTGCAGAACTAAGTTTGCAAGCTAGGTTAGATATATGGGAGGCCCATTAAAGCTTTGCGTCAACTGAATTTATATATTAAAGTGGACAAAATAAAAATATGCGAATAATATGGTTGACATCAGGGATGACATGGATATGAATAATATTTTACCGGTTCAGATACAGTTGCTCACCTGTACTGTGCTCACCAGATGTCGCTAGTTGACACTAATGTAAACATTGAGTTATATGTACTACGTAGCCATTCCAAACATTGACTATGTTCAACTGAACTGTACTGCAATCCATACAAACTAAATATTGCGTAAATTGATGATTTGTGAATTCCATAAAATAACTATTATTACATTTTATTTAGAAATATGTTTGTTTAGATTAAATTAAGATATTTTATATTAAATTCTTATATTTATTTTATATTAATATCTTATTTTATATCAAATTAAAGTAGTCGCGAAGACATAGAGTAGGACACAATTTTTGTTTGGAATGGCTTCTCTAGTACGTAGTACATATAGCTCAATAAATGTAAAGTTTTTTGTTACACAATGTCGTTTAATTGAGAAGTTAGTTTTTAATAAAAGTTTATTAATTTCTAGAGTATTATATTAATACACAAAACTATGAGTCAGTGGTGTGTTCTTTAATTTTCTGCACATTTTTAACTTTCTTTAAATTTTTCTAGTTTTATGAACATCTGTGGTTTGGTTTATTTATTTTTAATATTATTAATATAAATTGAAGGTGAAATAGTCAGAAAGAAACATTAACCTTTACATTTTTCGAGCAAATTAACTTCCCCGCTATGAAATCTGTCAAATATTATTCAAATGTGCACCAAACCACACTTTTAAGTAGCGCCGCCCTGGTGGCAGAAAAAGTCCTTGATTCCTGTCGCCTCTTACGACACCTACGGGATGATATATGGGGTAGTGGATATTCTTACACCGCCACTGCACGACACTTACAAACAAAAAACAATTTTCAAATAAATTTGTCTCTGTGTACATGTTTGTTTGTTCCGGCTGAACTCCGAAACGGCTGGACCGATTTTGACGGGACTTTCACTGGCATTCTTTATACTTATCACTGTGTTTTGATTTAATGTGAAGTTTCAGCTCCGCCTCTTTTCCGTGAAAAGTTTTTATCACAGTGTTTACATTTTGCAAAGTTACCAAATTAAACTAGACTTAGGACGCATTTTGCCCGGATTTAAACAATTTACACAACACTTTTTATTTAGGTAATTGTAAATTAATGTAATCCCACTAGAATACAGATTGATTAATATGGCTAAGCTATAGAAATAATAAAAACTATCTAAACGATGCAAAGGGACGGGTGCGGCTAGTGCTCATTTTAGACTCCGCCTCTATCCGATTTTTTTTTTATAGTATAAGGGTGAAAAACGAGCACACAGTCCACCTAATGGTAAGTGGATGCTGTGCCCCATAGATATCTACATTTAACCTCAATTAAGAATAAAAATGTAGATGCGTTGCAAAATTATTAATTATTTAAAAAAGCAAAGAAGCATCATTATTAGATACTGTGGTTCATAGACATATAAATTTATTTTCAATTAAAAATCGAAATGCAAATGCGTTGTCACCCCCGAGGGCTAAGGTGGAATGCCTCGTATCCAGTAAAAAGGGTCTCCGGTTCTCTACACTCACCATACGAAACACAGTAGCATTGCGCTGCTATTTTACGCTGGTATTCTGTGAGAGCGTGGTCCTTCCCCAGTTAAGCCGACCCATTCGTGCTATAACTACAATATTGCTGCAGCATGGTTCTACCACGTAAACTCTAAAATTATTATATTTAGTATAATTATTCTAAACTTTTAATCAGGTTCGGTAATGGTTTCTGATAGATTTTCATTTCGGATATCTGATAGTTACGGTTACGGTTACTGAGCTTTATAACATCCATACAATATTTAAATAAAAATATTCAATTTTCCTAAACTCAAGGGTAAAAAAAAATATGTACATAAATAAGTTTAGTTCCTGTTATTCACAATTTAATAGTGCTCCGTGCCAAATAGAGCAGAACGAAACTATATAGACCTATATAGACCTCAGATCAAATTTGTAGATTTTAATAATTTTTGCGATCTACGTATTCTTATAGTGACCATACGTCCCGTTTTGAACGGGACTGTCCCTTTTCTCGGTCACAGTCCCATTTTCCGAGATAGCTCGGAAATTTAAAACTATGAAGTTTGTCAGACACGAACGGCGCGTGACCGACCAAAAAATAACTGAATGGGATAATTTAAAAGCTTCCGCAGAACCTCGCTGGGTGGAAGTATTCAAAACACTTTCTCACCAACAATTTTCAACATATTTTTTTTTTGCATTTTAATCGAATATATTTTATGTCTACCTGGTACCTGGTACAAATGCTCCAGCAGAAAGAGTATTTTTCTATGATGAATAAATTGTGGACGTCTGTTCAAAATCACTTACAGGTTCCAGTTCTAAAGGCGATGTTGATAACAAAGGTCAATATAAAAAAACATGCCCATAATTTTGATCTTATTTTAAATCACCAACTTTATTAAAGCAAATTTGTTCCACTGACAAATATAAATATGCTGAAGCTGGTGAACTGGTGCTTGATATTTACTTTTCACAATTTATTATAAAAAGTAATTATAATTAATGTAAATATAATTATAGTGACCACTAATTGTATAATGTTACAGTTTTAAGAGTACAAATAAACCCATGTCCCGTTTTGAGTTAAAAACTAAATGGTCAGTTTACGTATTTATTCTAGGTACCTACATATTATTATTGGTATGTCTTTTTGACTGAAAGTTAAGATGTTTTTGGGGTCGAATGTATCGAATGTATGCTGGTTATTGTAAAACGGTAATGCAGATGCGGAGATTGTATGTTACTCGTAAGACCATTGAGTTACGACACGCCTTATTGTATAATAACAATGCGCTCATGTTGTAAACATTGTTAATTCCCTTGACCCCAGTCATGAGTAAGGCAACGTGGACAGTTGTTGTACGTACGGCCGGGTAAATATTTTATGCGAATCAAGGACAGTGGCTGTTGACCCCGTCGCGATCTATTGGCGGCATCTGGCAATGATCTCCACTGTCCAGACGTCGACTTTGTTGAAGCGCACGCGCCATGTATATTATGGCATTATCATCTAAGGTACGTGCACGCGGAAGATTTAGGGAGTCAGTAGTCCGTTATTTCGGAGCAATAGTCTCAGTAAGCAAGTCTTATGCCCTTTTTTGAGTTTAAAATGATTGCTCAACAATGCTATATTCTACTCAATGCTTAGTTTATATTGGGTCTAATTATAATTTCTCCGACCCAACGAAATCAGTTCGCTCACATTAAACAGATGCACAAAACTTCCAATTGATTATTCCATTTAGACGTTTATCAGCTCGTACCAATTCCTCGAATGTTGAACCCTACCTTGACATGTATGCGAGAGCGAGACGACAGTCGCGGAACAGAAGTGCGCGAGCGCAGGGTTACACACAAATAGCTTTTAACTCAACTCATGTCGAGTGTTTCCGAGAATATTCGGCGCCAGCTTACCTATAAGGTGTATAGCTCAAAACAACACCGCAGCAATGATACCTTAGAGCACCGTTAATTGCGTCTACAACTCATTAGAAGTAATAGAACTGCTCTGCTATCCTCGTTAAGCAAACATACGTATTAAGATGCGTATCTATTTCCTTTCATTAATACGAGTGCGTGAATCAACGCAATGAGCAAGTAGTGTAGGGAAAGGTACGTTCCCAACTTTCTATAGTCACGGTCGGCCGGGTTCCGTCGCTCGCACCCCAGCGACAGGTGGGATGCGATAATGAAGATGGCATGGGGTGACTCGCTTTTATACAAAAAAATGTAATATGCTCACAATGCGTGCTTCGTTACGAGATACTGTGGCGAAGTAGGAAGGTTTTGAAGTGTAATGTACAGTTGGTGTAGTACAGTTCAGTAACAGTAGGTATGGCGTGATCGCGTTGCAGGAAGAATTTCAAATAATTGCAATTCCTGCAAATGTGAACTTTAATAACTTTAGAATAAACTCGGTTTTCGAATTACAAATACTGTTCAAAAGGTACTAAAACTATTTTAGTTGCAATAGAAATAAAACTTGTTATGATGGGAATTAAGTTCAAAAATGCAAAGCAATAAAAAAAAATGCTGCTCCGCGACTGTGCTTTATACAGTCCATGCGTTGGTGATAGGTCGTTGGGACGTTGGGATTATGATTTTTCAACATGTAGACAAGGTTAGTGCCTACGGGTATTACAGCTACCTTACTACTTAGACATTAATGCCCATTGTCATTGTATGGTAATAGCGGCGATGGCGTCGAGAAAGTGTTGCACACCCGCTAACTGGACAAGCACGATGTCGGACAAATTTGCATATTAGGTAACTGCCGTTTGAGAATCGTGTCTTGCTAAGGATATCAATAATTTACATAGTACAGACTGCTTCGGGAAACATTTGTAAAACTATGTTTTGTAGATAACACAACAGTTGAATATGGAAACAAACTAATTCTCGGTCACTAATGATGATGATATGATAATGTCCTCCTAACCAATTTCGGACACGGCTACAACTTTCGAATACTCTCGAAAGCTACGAGTATCAACTGCACAGAAATATTATATGGGTAGTTCCACAAAATGTACGCACTCTCACTAGCTAACCTCCTCGGTCCGATATAACGCGGATTCAATTCAAGCTAGGGAGCACTGTCATCCAAAAAGGAAACAAATAATTATTTAATGTAGCTTTTGAGAGTTCTTCTTTCACATTTATTTAAAAATAACTCTTAATAAGTCGTTAAAGTCTTAAGTGAATCGTAACTGTTTTTATCATGAGATACATTTCAAAAAGGGTTGAAAAAGATGAATCGAATAACAAATTTTAATTCCCAATTTTACGTACAAATTAATATTTTCAGTAGTTTCTGCTCTGCGTACAAGTCACACAGGACTCTCTCGAAACATAGTATAATAACATTATTTTGTTGATTGTAGGTACTTATAAAGCAGATTACATTTACAATAGCAGACTATTTAGTTAAATAGTAGCTCTTGATGTGAAGCTTTTTGTCGTAAATTTTAATAATAGGGGTTAAAGTATGAAATTAGACTAAAATTTTGTTGCAAGATTTTTTAGGTCAGGCTAGGCACATTATTTTTTTTAAAGGTTTTAAAAAGTGCCAGGATAAATTGTAATATTTATAGTATGTATTTTTTATACCAAAATAAAGGAAAAAAGTAAGTGTAAGTGACCACTTCGAATTAAAATTTAGCCTGCATGGTCCAATATTCGTTATTAAATCTTTTTTATTCCTAAAATATAACATTCTAAATTCAAAAATGTTATGACATTCTATTGTTTGACTTAGTATTTTTTTTTTACATTTAGTATCTATTTGAGTTAAAAATCATCAAAATTTAGTATCATTTTCGAATACTAGTTCTGATGTGGTGATGCAGCAGAGATGGCGCGCAATATCAATGTTTTTGAAGAGAATAGATAGGACTAACGAATGCATAATAAGTTTTTTAACTTTTTGGACGTTAACTTACCCACAATATTGACTAATTTGTACCAAATTGTTAAAATAAAATAAAAAGCTCGAGAAATGGTTGGCTCGTGAATTAACTGATGTTCATAGAGGAGCAAGTGTTGATGTTTGCCATGTTTTGATGAATACGTACAGCAATGACGGGATTATTGACAGAATTGTAACGTGTCATGAAAAGTAGAATCTCTACGATAATTACAAGCGAAAAACACAATGGCTGAACCCAGTTCAAATACCGGAATAATGTCACAAAGCGAAGCTCGCCCATGCAAAAGTAATGGCAACTGTTTTGTGGTCACTGATCCGGTCTAAGTGAACAACTACAAAAAATGATGGCAAAACTCTTAAGAGAAATGACCTCGACTTCTCAATGAATCTTGGCCATTATTACTCCATGAACACGCAAGACCTCACACTGCTCGACAAACAGTTTTATGTTACAAGATTTGCAGTTAGAAACCATACGTCATCCTTCGTACTCGATAGATCTAGCCCAAACCGATATTAAATTTTCCGGAAATTGGACAATTCCTCGCAAGAAAAAAGTTGTTCTCAGGAAGCGTTACGAAAATGACTTCATATATTTTGTAGAGACCCGATCTACAGAGTTCTACCAAAAGGCATATATTCCTCAAATTGATAGAAATGTATAGATAGCCAAGGCTTCGATTAAATAAATATATTTTTTTTTAGAAAATGTATTTGAATTTTTCAGTATAAAACAGCAATTCCGTACTTTGACTCCTAATATTTTAATTATGACACTGACTCATTAGTTAGTGTCGTTCTGAGCTGTGGGTTCGAAACTGACATTTGTGCAAAAAACAAACAAAAGAGACAAGGTTGACTTTATGGTTTGTATAATATTATATTGAAGTTCATGTCGATGTTACTACAATGTAGTATTGTACACCTGCCCATAAAACCTCTCAATCTCACTCAAAATCTCAGGTGTCCCGGAAACGACGCTGCCACACTATGTCTTCAGCTTCGACAGTTGGCTCTTTCTGGCAGACAGGTATCTAGCAAGAACTTTGGAGCCCTGGTTCCGCTCGATCGCTTCTTCAATACGAGCAGTAATGAAGTTGCGTAAGTCCCGCCGCATGCATTTGGAGATCTGTCTGTTCAGTTGCCTTTATGCTGTCAAATCCACTCTTCTTGCAAAACTTAGCTCCAACCACATGGACAGTTTGCACGAGCTTGTCATTCATATCGTCCACTGAATCGCAATCTTCTAGACACTGAAAACGGTTTCGTAGCTCGAGCTGAAAGGTTGCTGAATGCATGGCTCTAGAGATATCCTCATACATTTCCTCCACCTCATCACCGGGGTGTGCCGAGGTTGGTGCGTAAACCTGCATGACCCTCAGCGAATACCGTTTGGTGATTCTGAGTATAAGGTAAGCAACCCTCGTCGACACACTCCCAATCTTTACAACGTTGTTAACGAGAGACTTACGATAAATCCGACACCTCCTTGGGACAGATGGTCACCCTCCCGGTGATAGAACAAGTTGCCGGATTCGAGGATTACCGTGTCCTCCCTCTCTCTTCGGACCTCGGATAATCCTATATATATAGTCCTATAGATAATCTTGTCAGTTCTCAGGGTGCGTGCGTTATAAGTTGCCAGGTTGAGTTGTCGTAGGTGGCAGCCGAACCTCCACCGGAGATTATTAGCACCCCCTGCCCTGCTGTTACCATGGTCGCCACCGTAGCCAGGAATAGCGGGGCCGCCGGGGACTGGAGGCCGTCTCTTCGTTACTATCATATAAAGGTATCATATGGTACCCCTATATTGCCATAGTTGCCACGCTTGACGAGCGGGTTGGTTACCGCGGTTTTTTTATTGTTGTTTTGCTGTTATCACAAAGATGCTGCTGTCCATCCTCTGCCACAATTTCCCTCCGTCGCCTCTTACGACACCCACGGGAAGATATGGGCTAGTAAGTATTCTTATCCGCCACTACACGGGGATTTATTCGAGTATAATCTCGGCTGTTTTCAGTGTCTACAATACTTCCGCAATAAAAAACACTGATCTCATACATTTCATTATCACTTTCATCACTGAACAAATACATTTTTTAGATATTAAATAGGTTTTATTTATTTAAAAATACGACAAATATTTGCAAACTCTCAAAATTGGGCGTAAGACAAAACTCTGACACCTGGTAATTTGAACTATCGCCGGTAAATTGCCAAAACGTTGTTGAAACAGTCAGCTGTTTTTTTTCTATGTACTCTCTTAACTCAGGTAGCCGGTAAGTCCTCCGAACGGTAGATCAATGTAATGGTTAAATATTTCTATCTATCTTTGATTATTGAAGGGGAAAAATGTAACTATAGATATCAATGGTACGAGTACACATTTTAACTTCCAGTATGAGATAGATAGGTTATTGAGACCGGTAGAGAATATATTTCAAGATAAACGGACAGTCGGGTTGGATACCAGTGATTCCATGTTTCCGTTTTTAAATTAGGTAGGCTGGAAACAGTGCTCGACCGACGGTCAGCGCTGACCGTCGGTCGGCGTGGCTATATCAACGCAAATCTATGAACTACTATGAGCTACGCTGACGGCACGCGCGTGATTTATTACGGTCGGTCGTTCGTCGTCAGTCATGACGTACGGTCAGCGCTGGCCGTCGGTAGAGCACTGTTTCCAGCCCTAGTGCTCAAAAACAAAAAATAAATAATCGAGGCAAAGTAGACTATTGAGACGTAATAGAGTCTTTACGTGGTAGAGCCGTGCTGCAGCTGTATTATTCGTCTATTCTCAATCGAGGATACAATATGTTGGTGTCTATTGGTCACTGCAACCATTTATCAATACATGTAGGTACCTAGTATGTGTTCGTTTGTAACCCTAAGTTATTTTCTTAAAACGTTACTCGCACACTAGGCTTTTCTCCTGTATCGTTTTTATAAGATAAGGGTGACAAACGAGCACACAGCTCACCTGATGGTAAGTGGTTGCTGCGGCCCATAGACATCTACATCTATCCTCTATTACAAATCAAAATGCAGATGCGTTGTCACCCGTGAGGACTAAGATGGAATGCCTCATTTCCAGTAGAAAGGGCCTCCGGCCACCTGCACTCACCAAGCGAAACGCAGAGGTAAACATCTACTTCACGCTGGTATTCTGTGAGGTCGTGGTACCACCCCGGTTCGAGCCGGCCCATCCGTGCGACAGCAAAAGCTGCCGCTTGGCTCTACCACTATTAAAGGTATTATGAAGTGTTAAAGGTAGGTTAAATCGTGGAGGTAGCTTACACATGGAAAAACAGTAAGGAAGGCCCGGAACAATTACTTTTTTTATAGGATAGGGTGACAAACGAGCACACAGTCCACCTGATGGTAAGTGGTTGCTGTGGCCCATGCCCATAGACATCTACATATATCCTCGTTTACAAATCAAAATGCAGATGCGTTGTCACCCGTGAGGACTAAGATGGAATGCCTCATTTCCAGTAAAAAGGGCCTCCGGCCACCTGCACTCACCATACGAAACACAGCAGTGTCAAGCTGCTATTTTACGCTGGTATTTTGTGAGAGCGTGGTCTTTCCCCGGTCGAGCCGACCCATTCGTGCTACAACTATACTACTAATATAGCTGCAGCTTGGCTCTACCACGTATAAAACTTGTAGGCCATACAAATACTTGTTCCGTGCAAGATTCAAACCAGTGCCCCTCAGCGCCGTAACTCATTGCACTCTGTCTCTAAGCAAATATAATAGAATGATTATAGATCTTTAATAATAATTTTTGTTGGTCACATTAGTTTGTAGAAACACACACGGGTTGATTATCTAGTTTGACTGGTCTGTATGTTATTATTATTAATAATGATTTGGTTTCGGCAAATGCATGTTTTGTCACTCTCTTGGTTAAGTGTGCCAATGATTGCTGAGAGCAACTCTCGCGTCGACCTAGTGACTGAGTAATATTTGTACCATGCTTTTGGAATTCCGGGGATAATTTTACTATAATGTATATTATATACTACTTCTTACATTTAGATATTTACACGATATAGCTGCGCTAGATCACGCCCGCACAGAACATCAGGATGAAATAGCAACATCATTTTAATTGATTTAAAGTTATTAAAGGTAAAGGCAAGTATACAGTAAACTACTCAAAGAACTATTCACTACAGAGTACAGATTAGGTACAAATGTTTAAATCTACCGATAACTGAATATTCTATTTATTCTATCAACCTACTCAGTACATAGTACAGTTCACATGTGGCATGAAAACTTAGCTTTTCGAACGTCACGGTGAAGTGATTGATAGATGAAGTTTCGACACATTTTTTTGTTTGAGCTCTTTAGTGAATCATGAATATCCTAATATTATTCGGCAATTTCATAGGAAAATACCTATATTTACCTATGAAATTGCCGTCTTGTATAAAATATGTTAACATAATATTTTTAATTCTATTAATCAAAGTAATCACCCATCCAATCGATGCACCTTTGCCAACGCAGTGGCAGTTTATTGATGAACTTCTTGAAGAAATCAGCTGGACGGGAGGCAATAAATTCTTCAAAGGCATTTTGTACTGCCACTCGGGTATTGAATATTTCTCCTGCCAGAAAGTTATCCAAATTTTGGAAAAATTAGGAATCTGTAAGTGCAAGGTCCGGTGAGTACGGCGGATGACGGAGAGCTTCCAATCCCAGCTCTTGTAACTTGGAGACCGTCTGTTGTGCAGTATGAGGTCGCGCGTTGTCGTGCAGGAGCAGCGGGGACGAGCGATTAACTAAAGCTGGTTGGAGACGTGCGATCTCCTCCATCACTGTGTTTAGTTCTTTACAGTACACATCTGTATACTCATTCCTTTTGGTAAGAAGCTGCACACCGGCGCTAGACCACATCACTTTTTCAGGGGTAAGTTTTCGTTTAGGGCATTTTTAGGTGCTGAACCAGGATCCAACCAACTTGCTGCGCGCTTGCGATTGTCAAAAAAAATCAATTTTTCGACGCAAGTAGCAATGTAGTTCAAAATTCCTTCGTTTGTGTGCCTGTTGAGCAGTGCAAGGCACGTCTCGACGTGTACGTCGCGACTGCGATCATTGAGTTCCTGGGGCACCCATTTGTCAAGCTTTTTACCTTGCCAATTTAACGCAATTGGATTAATATTGTTTTGATACTAACCGAATGAAAGATGCTGCTAACTCAGCCGTAGATTTAGTATCATATGGTTCCACAATCGCCTTTAATTCGTCATTGTCGACCAACGTTTTCGGTCGACCACGGGGTTTATTTTTTTCAGATCGAAATTTCCAGTACGCAAGCAGGAAGGGTGCGTTCGTTTGTAGTATTCGCTCCGTAAACGTCGTTGCTGTTGCGTGTTGCTTGCGCCGCGTTGCTGACACGACGGTACTCATATACCATAATAACTCGAATTTTTAACGTACCCATGATGCCGAAAAAGATTCAAATGCGATGAAAACTTAACGCTAATCAATAAACAAATGAGGAATTTTGAAAAAAGAATTCCATGTTTTTAAAATAAAATTAATTTGAAATGAATTCTTAGCCAAACAAAAATTATTTTGATTTGAAATGGCCAGTATTGCAGAATGGCAATTTCATAGGTAAAGACCTATGACCTATTATATTTACACATTTGCATTTAAGGAGGTAAATTTTTAAAATTTTTGTCTGTCTGTCTGTTTATTCCGGCTAATCTTCGAAACATTTGGACCGATTTTGACGAGACTTTCACTGGCAGAGTGGCAGATAGCTGATGTTATAAGGACTAACTTAGGATACTTCGATTTTAGAAAAAGAATTAGGGTTCCGCGCAAAAAAATTAAAACCCACGAAATTGTAGTAAATTCCACGCGGGCGAAGTCGCGGGGAACAGCTACAACAGCGGGGAACAGTAGTAAATAAATACTAGGGATGTTACGGAAGTGGTTATATCGGAATCGAATTCGGAAGCTGAGTTTTTAAATTTTGTTTGTCGGAACCGGAACCGAAATCGGAACCGGAATCGGAGATGGAGGCAGAAGAAATGTGTTAAGGGCAGGTCTATTGCACTGTAGTTTTCTTTTCAGTTTCAATTTTTTTGAAGTCTTCGCATTCAGTGTTATGCACAGACTTTAAGTGACTTTTTAACGAAGTAGTAGTACCTCCCTTTCATGAGTATATCTTCTCACATAGTTAACACTTAGCCGTATTCTCAGAACCTTCATTGAAATAATTCCAAATGGTACTTAATTTTGGCTTCATTGTCCGATTCAAATAAATTTATTACACGTCAAATAAAACACTACTAAAACTAATCAAAAACTCGCATAGGTATAAATGAAGCGCGAACGCAAAACATGCCAGTTGCCAAATAGGAAACAAAACATTAAGTTAAAGAGTAATCGACCGAAGGCACGGGGGGGGGGGGGGGGGGTGAGGTTCCCGGTGCAACAAGTATAAAATTGATTGTACACGATGATCGCAGCCGCTGCCACCACTGTGCTTCGACCTCCGATATATAACTTCCGATTAAAATTTAACGGAACCGAAATCGGAATCGGAGGAGCAAAATCAATCGGAAGTTTCGACCTTTCGGAATCGAAATCGAACCTCCGTAACATCTCTAATAAATACCAACATCATTTTATTTTTTAATAGTAAATTTATAAAACAATACTATTTAATAAATAAAATCCTCAATTCGAATCAAGTAGTCATTGGCATGATATTGTATAAAATCGGCGCCTTGTCGAGGAAGAAAAATCGCAGAATAGTTTTATTTGGGGAAAGGAGCTGGCAAAAGGAACTGATGACAAGGCGACTTCGTGCGTCGTGTAGTTTGTGAATATCCCAATGCACAAATAGGAGGAGCAAATGAATCCAGAGTCTAACTAAATAGAGAAAGAACAGGAAAATAACTAAACTTTAAAATATATGTGCAGTATATATGTATTTATTTTATTTTTATATGTGTTACAATAACAAATAATGTCCTACTGAAAGTAATTTCATTATAAAATAATACAATACAATAACAATACCACTTACAACCGTGGGATTGTAGTCAAGCACTGGCTTATTAATGAGTAAAAAAAAGGAGTGTCCTTGCACTCTTTACCGTGATGTCTTCTCCATTGTTTATTTGTACATTGTCAAATTAAATAAATATACTGACGTCAAAATGAAATCGAATCGTACTCGAATGGCATTAGTTTCAATAATTCTGTATTTTTTTCAAACAATAAACCTCGAAAATATTTGTGCATTTTCGATCGTGTGTATGAGATAATAATTTTCTAATTTTGCCATTTCTTTCTGAAATGGTTATTTTTACAGTGGTTCCGTAAAAATTATTTATCTTCTTATTTTTTTGGTTTACGTTTGTAAGTTTATACGCTAGTAGACATTTTCATGTCTCATACTCCCATTATAAAATAATAATATCATCAATTTTATTGGATTTATATTCTTATTGTGAACCGCACTGCTGAGCATTGGACTATTTTTAACAGACTTGGTCGGAGGAAGTAATCAATTCGATATATTTTTTCAGTATGTAACACAATTAACTTGGATATAGTTAAGATAATAATCGATTTTTGAATATTTATTTAACTATACTTTTAAATTAGTTGCCGATCTCAATACTCAATACTCAATATTTATTTGCATTCCATATTGTACAAATTAATAAATTACATTATCACATGGACCATCTTGGGTACAGCAAACTAGAAAATTAGAACAGAGGAGGACGCAAAGATGTTTTATAATTCATTATTATTATTATATCATTCCTTATTATTATATCATTTATTATTTTTAGTCCATAATTATTCATATTAATCATTCATTTATTTATAGTATTGCATTTGTCATTCAGGTATTCATATAAAGTATAATAACAGTTATTGATTAGAAACACTTTTAATTGTCTTATAAAAATATTATCATTTGTTTCATTTTTTAATGAGTTTGGCAGTTTCTTATAGACAGTTATGTACATTGCGTAAGGGCCTGATGAGAAGAGCTTCATTTTAGAGGGTGGTAGCAATAATTTATTTTCATGTCTAAAACTATATTAGCCGTATTTTTAGTTTCTCTTTTTACATATAAATTAGGGTATTTTCGCACGAATTTGCATAATTCCAATACAACTTAAATTAATTAAATACAACTTAAGGTAAGAAGTTTAAGTTTCTTAAAATGAGAATGACATAATGCGAATTAGCTTTTTCTGTAAGATGAAGATGGTGGGTGCATCTGTACTGTTGCTCCACAGGATAATACCATACCTTAGCCACTATCTAATTAAATATTGAATATATTTGATTAGATCGGATGATAATTGAAGTCTCTTTCGTTAAATAATCGTTAATCGGGATGTCATTAGATTAGTTTTAGTTGTGGAAGTGACATATAATATATTTTGTAAGTATAATATTTTTATATTTTCAGTAACGGTGCGTACATATTATATAACATAACAAATGTTATATAACTCCAGAGTATTTTTCTTTAGTCAATGAACTATGTTTGTTTGGGACGTACTCAGTATCTATGTTTTTTTTCTTTTGTTATTTAAAAGTACAAGAGTTGCTGCAGCAGCTAGCAAAACTTCACGTGTCGACATTGTGAAAAGCACTGCAGAACGTTAAACGACAATGTCATATAACATTGTTATTTTGCATTGTTATTCTAATGTGTACAGTATTGTTATATGTTTCAATGTTGAAAACAATGTAACATAATGTTGACATGTTATAAAACAAAAGTTATACAATATGTTACTTAATCTGTACGCAAACTTAGTAAACTTTTTTATGCCGTTGGTTTTTTTAAATTACTGTTTTAATCTTTAAGCTTGTGTAGTATTCTCCGCTGAATGGCTAAGTATAGCCATTCAGCGGGGAAACGCAGCCAGCGTTCTTGGCACGATACCGCAGGGAGTAGGACTATATGATATTTAAGTTTCTAGTTTTAGTTTTTTTATTATTATTATAGTTTGTAGTGTTATACTACTTACATTTCATTGTACACTAATTCTTCATTCTGTTTTGATATTCTGCATTCATGTTTTGCATCACTTTATACTATTTCTCCATTCTGTTCTTGATTTTCTGCATTCATGTTTTGCATCACTTTATACTATTTTTCCATTCTGTTTTTGATTCTCTGCATTTATATTTTGCATCACCTTTATTTATATAGGATCCTGTAACGTTTTTACACAATAACATATCATTTTACTGCGTATTTTCACACTATTTAGTACTTTTAAACTAGCTGTCAACGAAGCCTTACTTTTTTTTGGTCTTTTATTGAATTCTTTGTAACTCTACAATTTCAGGCTTCGGTGCGCTGTCGCGCATCAGTTTTTCCTATTTGAATAATATCTCATTTCTTACTTAAAGGTAAAGATTTTCCAATTATATTCCTAAAAACCAAAAATTTTATATTTGATAACCATTGTTTTTGTAGTTGTCATGGTAACTTTTATTCAAATTCGTCTCTGGTTTGATGTTCTTTCTTCATAAATACTTTTTGGCTGTAGGTCATTTACAATAAATTTCCTTTTAATTTAAATAATTTTTCCGTTCTCTCTAGAAAGATATAAAAGCCGAACAATCAGTGAAGAAATTCAGTCTTGCTTCAGTTCTCGTATCGGAAGCATCTTCTAAAGGCCTTATCCCGGGGCCGCTCAGCCCCGGGATCCTGCAAGCCTCTATTCTGCCTGAAGTCGCCGGATCCTACAAAACGTTGCTCTGCCTGAAGTCGCCGAGATCCCACAAGTCTCTACTCTACCTGGAGTCGCCGGAACCTACAGACCTCTGTTCCGCCCGAAATCACCGGAACCTACAAACCTCTGTCCCGCCTGCAGTCACCGGATCCTGCAGGCCACTGCGCTGTCTGAAGTCGCTGAGGATCCTGCAAGCTCCTGTCTGGGCTGAAGTCGCCGATCCTGCAATCGCCGCATTCACCTGAGGTCGTCCCCTAGAGACGCCCACGCCTACCCACCTACGCCGTGCGTGCTCGTTCCAGGCGCTGAGAGCACGCTTGGGATCTTCGGACTCAGCTACGACATAAATCTTTTTTTATTACCTTTTTTTTTTTTAAAATAATTTGTAAATCACATCATCCATCCTCACATTCATACTCCATTTTTGATATATAAAATTGTAAATACTCTTTTAAAAACTTAAATATATTATTGTCTTGGTCTATTTGGTTGTTTTGCTGATCGTAGGTTAGGTTTTCCTTCTCTTTTAATTGTCGCTTCACGACAAGTTTTTAAATATAAAATAAAATTAAACTAATTGTTTTCGAATTGAATGTTTTAGCTAAAGATGTGCCTGCAGATACAAAAGCGCAGGTTAACAATTCGGCGGTATGTCTTTTTGCATTTATGTTGCGCGATATCGTCGTCAATTGTGAACTAATTTTGATGATTTATTTTGTTGATTAAATATTATTAGTATTTCAGCGGTGGTTCTATATTATAAATTTGGAATAAAAAATCCAGAACTAACAAAAAATAGCAAAATGCTGATGACATTTTTAATGGAACTATTTAGACGACATTGAGATCGTGATATTCCGCAGTGCTCTCGAAAAGGTGAAAAAAAATATTTTTTAATAAAAGGTCAGCGTACTTCAAACCAGTAAAAAAAACAAGTAATTTCACATTCTGAAGTCGGGGTTTTAATTACACTTCTATACAATATGTCTTAGCATCTACACAGAAAATGAAATTATTTAAGACTTCTTTAATACATTCATATTTTTTTATCAACAAAGACAAAACATGCAAAAATAATAATTTGTACTTATACCAAAACTCGTAAAGGTAAGAAGTGGTACGGTACCGTGCTTTGGTGGCAATCAATGGGGGATATCTATCAGATGGAATACCAGCGTAAAATAGCAGCTCAATGCTGCCGGAGACCCTTTTTCCTGGAAACGAGGCACTCCATCTCGGTCCTCAGGGGTGGCGACGCATCTGCATTTTGATTTTTAACTGAGGATAAATGTAGATGTCTATGTGCCACAGCATCCACTTACCATCAGGTGGACTGTGTGCTCGTTTGTCACCCATATTCTATAAAAAAAAGCCTTTTTGCAGCGTATTGTTTATGATGAGCTGTAATAATAATGATTATGATATGGGCGCTTAGATGATTTATTTGTAAAAAAATTATGCGCTACATCAAATTCCAACAAGTTAAAAAAAATGATATTCGGTATTAAATTTGTATATTAACCATTTCGCTGTACCGTGCACTACATATACTCGTATATAGGTCATAGCTATTGTCTTACTATTGTGTCTGAAAACCGGACAGTGAAAGTGTTAAGCCAGCTGTATTTCACTTTAAACTACACATTAAACGCATTAATATAATATAAAACACATACATATATCTAATATATAAAATATATGCTTTTTGCCTTGAGAAAGACCTGCAAGACAGGCTGTTCAATGAGATCAACCTTGATGACGTCCCAACTTTCGTAGCACGTGATCTCAACAAGTGATCACGTGGACGTGATCAGATTGTTGAAAGACATCACCAACGACATCTCGTTGACAGCCGAGGTCACCGATATCCGTTACAAACTGGGACAATCAGAACGAACCGCAACAGAAACGAGAAAGAACTAGTCGCAGAATATAAAAATATGAAACGCGGTAATCGTAATGGTAGTGATATTGTTTTACCGATGATTGCGACTCTGTCACCTTCACTTCTGTTATGTTCACAACTGAAACTAGGCGACCTCGGTTGTCGTTGTATCACCGCCTCAGCCCGAATGCTCCTCCACCGACATCAAGTTTACGCCAAGAGAAGACGTTTGCGAAAGTTCTCGGAATACATCACTTCCAGCAACCTCTTGTGATACGAAACGAATGTTTGTGAATACGAAATGTGTTTCCTATGAGACCCGCAATAAGATCGATAATGACGGACTTATTCTTGTTGAAAAGAGACGCGGTCAAGATCGTCTGTCACTGTAGATATGCGTGTTGCTGAGACGACCATATAGTTCTATGTACATTTCCCATTTGGACAACACTTGCTTATTAATCTAAATCAATCGCTACGTAGGTAGCACAGGTTCCTGCAAATCAAAGAGACATTCCTCGTTTCTGATTTCTGGCCACAAGGATGCGTCTAAAAAAATTAGCTTGAACCTACAGGCCTTGCCTGCAACTTCCCGGTAACTTCAAATGCCAAGCGTTACAAATATTTCGACAACAATTTCTCTGGAACGAATGAACCGACTTTGATGCGGTTTGCAGAAATTGATGTTGTTTTTTGAGGTTAAGAGCTGATTAGATTTTGAAATCAATTGATATATTGGTTTAAAAACATTTCTTTGAAAATATAATTTTTGAGATTTATCAAAATATACCAAACTGAATAAAATGAAATCAAATTCACATGAAATCTAATGGCCATAGAACACTTTTGAATGCCGTGAAGTGCGTTTCGATCGGTCAAGCCGTTCAAAAGTTATCAAAACGTGAAGATCTGATGAGAACTCAATTTTCGAAAACAAGGATGAAACCAATAACTTCCCGATTTTTTTCAAATCATTGATTTTCATAGCAGGAAGTTAAAAAGTTCCCCAAATAGTATTTTTAAATAGTAGTAGATATTAAATCATATTTTTGTATTTATTTATTTTAGGCTAAGGCACACTATATGCGTGCAAATGTTCTTAACTTTTTAAGTCCTTGACACCTAAAATAATGATATTGTAATATATTGTATTGTACTGTAAGTAAAATTTCAATCACTTATGAGTTCACTTTGAAGTGAGACGTTAAACAGGAAGTTTTTGTCAAGGCCTAGGATTTGTTAGGGCACTTTCAATTTACACCCCAACTACTAGACATGCTTTTAAATGGACGGTTTAATGTTGTTAATTACCGTGCGAACGTAACTGAACAGAAATTGTATTGAATTGACTGCCTCGTTGGCCTAGTTGTCGTAGCCACTACTGTTGATCATGTTGTTCGAATCCCGAGTTGAGTCAAAATAAGTTATTGAGTTTTTTTTTATCAAGAAATTCTCAGTAGAAGCCAGGAAGTTGGCGGTGTTTCACCCTCGTGCCTCAGAAAACGTAAATCCGTTGGACCTGCAACTGATCTCTACATCGGATCGTCTGATTTTCGTCACACTGGACTAAGATAGTGAAGGTGCACGTCACTATAACATTGTCGCAGTGCGCAGATGGCTTGTCTCCGTTGAGACTGATCACCTTGATCGAAATCTAACCTGGAGGACGTTATTATTATTTGATGAGTGTTTAAAGAGTGCTTAAAATTATTGGTGTTACATAATTTTATTTTATACTTGAAATTTTTGACCGCTCTTTAAGAGGATTATTTATGATCTGATAAAAAATAAAACGATGCATTCTGAAAAAGAATTTTACCAACAATGTTAACGTTTTATGATAAGATTACCTTAAACGACTTACAACTAAGTAATACTCGTATCAATTCATTTTTATTAAAAGTTGCTCTCTTAATAATATTTTCTACCTGCTGAGTGGAGGTCTTTATAATTCGTTATTGGAACGAAATTCCTTATCGGATGGTACGAATCTGGCGGAAGAGGGCTAGGTGAGAAAAAGTGTAAGATTTTTCCGTCACGACCCCTTCTGACGTAGTGTAGACGGCCTTGGCGCCTATAAGTAAGCGAGATGGAATAATATTCATCTCTCTCGCACTTTTTCTTATCTTCCAATGAAAGAAATATTATTTTATTTTAAATGATTCTTCATTTTAATAGACGCTAGTAATTCATTTATATATATTTGTTAATCAATAATATAATATCTAAGTTTATAAATAATAATATACTACGAAAGGAACTTCGTTCCAACCGAGTGTTCCATGACACTCATTACATTACATATTAATTTCTATTTAAATTGAATATAGAGTGAGATTTTGAGTTAAGAATTAAATGAGATTATTGCGCAAATTAATCTTAACACAAATCAAATACAAAAACTTATGCAAGTATGAAACTAAAATGGTATGTGCACAAAACACATAATATAATATTATTACGATTTTTATGCAGGTCTGCTTCATGTAGAGATTATAATATTATGTACATTTTAAATAATAATTCCTAAGTCTAAGGTCTATGTTTTACGCTCGACAGTAAAAACAGAACTACGCATAAGTTTTTACGACCCTGCAGTGGCGGTGTAAGAATATTCACTACGTGAGGTAGTGGATAATCATCCCGTGGGTGTCGTAAGAAGCGACAGCGAACATACCAGGAGATGGACAGTAGCGTCTTATTCCTGTTAACAACTAGAAAATAAAAACTGCGGTTGCCAACCTACCTACCAAGCGTGACAACTATGGCAAGTATCCCCTTTAGAGACAATCTATGGGGAGGTTTATGTTTAACAGTGGACTTTATAGACAATAAATAGTTAGTAAATAGTTAATTGGTAATGTTTTATGGCAATTTAAAGTGTAAGTAAAATAATTCGTTCGTTCGAGGTCTCATGTCTCATGGTCAGGAGAACCGCGCCCTGCAGCGAACACTCGGACTATCAAACCTTTAAAGGTTACTCGATTGCTGTGAGACTTGCTTGTGCGATAAATTTATCTCAATGCTTGTTGAATAATTTTACTTCTACATATTTTTGATTCAGTCGGTCATTAAACTCGGACAACCATGAAAACTTTTCGAGTGTCCGAGGACGTCTGCATGCGTCCGTTATCATTGCAAGTATTTTGTTTGCAGGCGTTTTAGAACAATAATATATTTTTTATTAAGAGTAGAGTATTTTTCCTATTGTCCCTGTACAAATTAAGCAAATAGCAATGCTTTGACATAACTGCGGTATATAAGGCTGGTATTAACCTAACACAGGAAAGTAATTTTAATGGTTTTCGAACTTATAATTGAAATGATTGCATCGATTGCACTGATTTTTTTTTCATAGAGTAAGGGCGACGAACGAGCATACACTCCACCTGATGGTAAGTGGATGCTGTGGCCCATAGCTATCTAAATTCATCCTCGATTAAGAATCAAAATGCAGATGCGTTGTCAGATTCGAGGACTAATATGGAATTCCTCTTTTCCAGCAAAAAGGGTCTCCGGTTCTCTACACTCACCTTATGAAACACAGCAGGTATTCTGTGAGAGCGTGGTCGTACCCTGGTTGAGTGCCCGGTGCTACAACCATAATATGAGTATAGCTGCAGCGTGGCTCTACTACATATAATATTAAAATAAGTATACAATTTGTTTTCGATGTAAATGCTCGCCTTTTGTTTTAAATTTGATTTGGAGTTGAAACTTAACGAGGATATGAAATACATATTATTAATAACTAACGATTTGACGGCACCGTGGCGCAGTGACTTAGCAATGAGTTGTTGCGCTGCAGGCCGCGGGTTCGAATCCCGCACGGAACAAGTATTTGTATGGCCTACAAATAATTGTTCCGGGTCTGGATGTTTGTCCTTGTGCAATTTGTATTTGTAAATTGCCTGCACGATACAGGAGAAAATCCTAGTGTGGGGGCAGCGTTTTTATTTTAGAAAAAGAAAAAGAGTAATAATAAACGATCCGTTTCGACTTCGCCTAGATATGATCTATTCATGTTGTGTTATTTAGATTTGATGTAGTTATAAACCATTAATGTTAATCAATATATTGTATTTTTCAAAGAAATCTTTAAGTTTTTCGGATAAAATATAGCCTAGATTCCTAGATAGAGATATAATGTCTCTATCATTATTACAAATATATCTACTATGTATACATTTTCTATATAATATGATAATCTAAGTTTTTAGTATAAGTATTTTTTGTTATGATAATTAACATTGTGTATTCTAATGTTATGTAAATATGTTAAAAAATCTACATATTTAGTGATTTGTGTACTGTATTTCAATTCTACAAAACTTGTTAGTGTGAGTGAGAGATTAGGTCAAAGGATTTATGACCGAAGTACACCAAATGCGTGCGCGTTGTGCGTGACGTGAGCACAAAGTACTAAAGTTTGTGCAGTGGTATAGCATGAGTTGCTGCCGGCTGCCGCCCGGGGCACCCACAGGCTAAAATGCAATCGCTCATTTTCGTTAGTAGGTATCTTAAAAATAAATAAAACGAAATAGTATTATTTTTTCTTGATACTTATCCCTACTCTTGGGAAATGTCTGCGTGCAGATTATTTCTATTTTCGGAATATTGAATGGTACAGTATTTATAAATTATTTATTTAATTATTTATTTTTATTATTATAGTTTTTAATATAATATTGTATATAATAAAATATTGTATATCCTTTCAATTAGTATTATGTAATAATCAATGTTGAATAAAAAATATTTTATTCTTTATAAATATAAATCAAAATATTTAATGAGAACTACATAATTTTAATTTTTCTACTGACTTCAAAAAGGAGAAGGTAATCAATTCGACTGTATGTTTTTTTATGTGTTTATACCTTATAACTTTTTTCTTGGTAAACCGATTTCGGTGATTATTTGAAAGCTGGTGCTTCTCACGTTTTCCCATATATATTTGATCGAGTTCTGACCAGTAGTTGAGTTGTCCTTAATAATCTACATTGAAGTCGGTTGTACAAACTTTTTAATTTTTTTTGATATTATCTGGCTTGATTTAAAGGTTAATTCGGGAGATGAATTTTCTTTCCCAAAATGCCCCCTAAATCTGCGTCGCCCTGGCTCCCTGAATCATCCCTTGTTACATTACTGTGTGATGTAGAAAAACAGAAAACGTAACACTGTCTGCATTCAGATGCGATGCACACGGTTCGCGAACGATGTGCCGTCTTCATACACACACATTTAACAAACTACTACTGCCCATGCACATACTTATATATAGATGTAATTCTTCTGTCCGTGTGTGAGACTGAACTCCTCCTAAACGGATGGACCGATTTTGATGGAATTTTGTGTGTGACTAATTTGATTTGAGAATGGTTTAGATTCACAAGTGGACCCAGTAGGTGGCGCTGTTGATGAGATACAGTAAATCACCCGTGCGAATCATATAGTAATTAACGCCTAACACCCAAAGCGGTAGCTAGAGACGAAGTGCTTCCATTTGGCACGACCCTGACAAATCTTTGTTTCGTTCACATCTACGCACGCTCGTTAGCAAAGGGTAATCATAGTTTGGCCTATATCAATATATTGTTAACTTAGTCGATAAACTTTCGCTTAGGGCGTCCCTTCCACTCACTACTGCAGCATAAATGCTTTGTCATTCTTTCTATATGTTCCAACCTTCGAAGCATTCCTCTCTTAATCTTGGTCACAACATTTTTCACAATTTTCTTTTATTATCATTTATTCACTCTTAACATGCTTATAACTTCTCAATTACAGTATTACTCTAGCATTAACTAATTTTACTCTCATGCTTCTTTGCCCTCACCTTACTTTAACTATAGTACGTGAGGGTAACATGGTCACCCGGTTAATATGGTTACTTTCTTATAACTCAAAAAGTACAGCTTTGTTTGCATGGATGGCTTTGTGATACGATAGCTCTTCATCAGTCAATCAAATAATAAAGGGTCAAAAGAGCGCTGCTTTATCGACGCCACTTTGACAGTTGATATTATAGTAAATATTTTAGTCGATTTTAGTATTGGGTAGTGTATTTAGTTTTCTTTAAGTTGATTTTTCGAAGTGTTCCCAATTATTGCCAAGGCTTGTTTGCTATTTTTTTCTTAATATATTGGTATACGACATAAATAATATTATAATATTTATGTCGTATACTAATATATTAGTATACGACATAAATATATTATCCTTGTTAGTATACAAAAATATAAATTTTTGTATACTAACAAGGATAATAATTATTATTTTAACGATTATATTAACGAGGGTTGCGTACCTTATACTCAGAATCACCAAATGGTATTCGCTGAAGGCCCCCATACAGGTTTACGCACCAACCTCGGCACACCCCGATGAGGAGGTGGAGGAAATGTATGAGGATATCTCTAGAGCCATACATTCTTTCAAAACCTACTATACCGTGTTAATGGGAGACTTCAATGCAAAACTAGGCACAAGAGAGAACGGTGAGCTGAAAGTAGGGAAATTCGGAATAGGACAACGAAACCCAAGGGGCCAGCAGCTGGCCGACTTCATGGAGAAAGATGGACCCTTTATGATGAACTCTTTCTTCCAGAAGCGGACCCACAGGAAGTGGACCTGGTCGAGCCCTGACGGATCGACAAAAAATGAGATTAAATTCATTATGACGACAAGACGACAACTGTTCAGTGATGTCTCCGTGATCGCGAGGGTGAAAACTGGTAGCGATCACCGAATGGTTAGAGGCACACTGAACCTTAATGTTAAGTTGGAGAGGTCTAATGAAGTCAACGCTCCGTCCCCCTCGTGCTCTATTCCAGAGTTCCGAGACCTTTCAGCTCGAGCTACGAAACCGTTTACAGTGCCTGGAAGACTGCAATGAAGTGGACGATATGAATGACAAGCTCGTGGAAACTGTCCATGCCGTCGGAGCTAAGTTTTGCAAGACCCGCCGCTGAAGAACACAAAAACTCTCCGATCACACTCTTGATCTCATGGCTGTTAGACGGGAGATGAAGCTACATTCTTCAAGAGATTTGACAGCATACAGGCAACTGAACAGGCAGATCTCTAAATGCATGCGGCGGGACTTACGTAACTTCAATACAGCTTGTATTGAAGAAGCGACCGAGCGGAACCAAGGCTCCAAAGTCTTTGCCAGGGATCTGTCTGCAAGAAAGAGCCAATTTTCAAAGCTGAAGACCGAGTGTAGCAGCATCGTTTCCGGGGCACCTGAGATTTTGAGTGAGATTGAGAGGTTCTATGGGCAGCTGCACACGTCATCGTTGGAGCCACACGCAAGTGTGAGTAACGATTCAAGAGCGAGTCTTATCCGACACTATTCCGAAGATATCTTGGACGTCAGTTTGAGCGAGATTAGAATGGCTCTCCAGCACCTTAAATACGGCAAGTCCCCGGGCGAGGATGAATTACAGCGGAGCTTCTGAAAGCGGGTGGAAAACCAGTACTGGAAGTCTTTCAGAGGCTCTTTTATTTCGTCCTCCGTGGTAGCATTACACCGGAGGCGTGGAGCAGAATTGCGGTGGTCTTATTCTTCAATAAAGCATTGTCTTTCTTGAAGAACTACAAACCGATTTCCCTTCTAAGCCGCGTCTACGTGCTGTTTTCGAGAGTCATTACGAATCGTCTCGCGCGCAGTTTTGACGACTTCCAGCCTCCCGAACAAGCCGATTTCGGAAAAGGTTTAGTACCCATACACACCCTTTGGCAAATTGTACAGAAGTCCGAGGAGTACAATTTGCCACTATGTCTGGCGTTTGTATACTATAAGAAAGCCTTTGATTCCGTCGAATTTTGGGCGGTGCTTCAGTCCCTTCAGCGGTGCCAAGTTGACTGTCGGTATATCGAAGTGCTGAAGTGTTTGTACAGTACAGCTACGATGGCTATCCGAGTACAGAATCAGAGTACGAAACCTATCCAACTGCAGAGAGATGTAAGACAGGGTTACGTTATATCCCCGAAGCCCTTCACCGCTGCATTGGAAGACGTTTTCAAGATTCTGGACTGGAAAGGATGCGGTATTAACATCAATGGCGAGTACATCACTCACCTTCGATTTGCCGACGATTTAGTCCTTATGGCAGAATCGCTGGAGGACCTAAGCACTATGCTCAATAGTGTCTTCCAACGGATAGGTCTTAAGATGAACATGGACAAAACATGAATAATGTTTAACGTCCATGTTACACCTATGCCGGTAGTTGTTGGGAACATTACTCTCAAAGTTGTTGACGAGTATGTTTACCTGTGACAAATAGTCCGATTAGTTAAGTCTAACTTCGACCGAGAGGTCAATCAATTCAACTCGGCTGGGCAGCGTTCGGAAAACTACGACACATCTTCTCGTTAGACATACCTCAAAACCTGAAAACGAAACTGTACAACCAGTGCGTGTTGCCAGTGATGACTTACGGATCTGAAACGTGGTCCTTCACTGCTGGCCGTATGAGGAAGCTCAAGGTCGCTCAGCGAGCTATAGAGAGGGCTATGCTCGGGGTTTCTCTGCGTGATTACTTAGAAATGAGGATATCCGCAGTAGGACCAGAGTAACCGACATAATCCAACGGATTAGTAAGCTGAAGTGGCAGTGGGCCAGCCATATAGCTCGAAGAACCGACAACCGATGGGGAAGAAACGTTCTCGAGTGGCAGCCTCGTACCGGTAGGCGAAGTGTAGGGCGACCCCCCACTAGATGGAGTGAAGACCTGGTAAGACATGCAGGAAGTCGATGGATGCAGGTTGCTCAGGACCGTGCTTTGTGGCATTCCTTGTGGGAGGCCAATGTTCAGCAGTGGACTTATGAAAGGCTGATAATATGCATTTATCTATATATATAATTTATATGTATAGATATATCAATGAAACACATTGCCAGCATTGTGTGCCGTATTGTATAGATGTTGAGAGACTGTACAGGTTGTCGATAACATATACATATATGTTATATATGTATGAGTATATTGTAATTTATAAGATATAGACAAGCTTACCTTGAGGGGAGACGCGCGTCGTCGTGCGCCGGTCACATTATAACGGGCGTCGGCACTCGCCCGGCGCAGCCCTGCAACCAGGAAACGAGCGTTTTAATTATTGAATTGAAACTGTCCGATGAATGAGAACGTTGTATTGTTTTGAGTTCACTCGGTATAATATGAGCAAATACTTGCTTAACAGTCGCTTTTACAAATACATATTAATAATTTTTAAACGTGGTAGAGCCATGTCGCAGCTATATTAATTGTATAGTTGTGGCACGAATGGGTCGGCTCGACCGCGGAAGGACCACGCTCTAAGAGGATAGCAGCTTAATGCTGCTGTGTTTCGTATGGTGAGTGTAGAGAACCGGAGACCCTTTTTACTGGAAAAGAGACATTCCGTCTTAGTCCTCATTACAGACAGCTCATCTGCATTTTGATTCGCAAACGAGGATAGATATAGATGTTTATGGGCCACAGCAACCATTTACCATCAGGTGGACTGTGTTTTGTGTTTTTTTTTATAGGATAAGGGTGACAAACGAGCACACAGTCCACATGATGGTAAGTGGTTGCTGCGGCCCATAGACATCTACATCTATCCTTTATTACAAATCAAAATGTAGATGCGTTGTCACCCGTGAGGACTAAGATGGAATGCCTCATTCCCAGTAAAAAGGGCCTCCGGCCACCTGCACTCACCAAGCGCAACGCAGAGGTAAACCTCTACTTCACGCTGGTTTTCTGTGAGGTCGTGGTACCACCCCGGTTCGAGCCGGCCCATCCGTGCGACAGCAAAAGCCGCGTGGCTCTACCACTGTTAAAAACTGTGTGCTCGCTTGTCACCCTTATCCTATAGAAAACATAATTTCTTACTTTATTGTCTCACGTAATGAATACTGATTGAAATGTTGCTATTTCAGTACAAACTATACGCTGTATACTTAACGAAATTGCATAATTTATAAACGTAGACATTAGTTCCAAGTGATTAGTGATCCCTATTAGCCCTATAATATAGGTTATGTTGTTATGTTATTGCTGCATTAAGGCCCTGTCGTTAGATTGCTTTGTTAGTTGGCAAACTTGGCATGCACGCTGCTAATTGTAGTACATTACTTTGCACTAAACGATGCTCCATTTCATCGTTTTATTTATCTCATCAATGGGTAAAATACATTGACATTTACCCAAGAGAAGTGAATGTAGATTTTATCGCGTTTAATGAGCTTATTTTTATATTAGCGACGTTTTGAGGATTTTATTAGTCGTTTTTTCTTAGTCACTGGGAAAATGATTTCCTGAAATGACAGGTTTCTATCAATGTGTAGTTTTCGCGTAAATATCCTAATATAAGTGTTCTCTTAGCGATTACGGCAATAATATTTAAGTTACATTTAAATCATCAACGCCACGTTAGAATTCAAACGTGGTTTTATACGTGGTAGAGCCATGCTGCAGCTATATTAGTAGTATAGTTGTAAACACGAATGGGTCGGCTCGACCGGGGATGGACCACGCTCTCACATAATATCAGCGTAAAATAGCAGCTCAACACTGCTGTTTCGTATGGTGAGTGTAGAGAACCGGAGACCCGTTTTACTGGAAATGAGGCATTCCATCTTAGTCCTCACGGATGACAACGCATCTGCATTTTGATTCGGAAACTAGGATAGATGAAGATGTCTATTGGCCACAGCAACCACTTACCATCAGGTGGACTGTGTGCTCGTTTGTCACCCTATACTATAAAAAAAAAACAATCCAGGGCAATATAATTTTATTTACATTTTAGTTCCAAATCATTAATTGAAACTTAGTAGTAAAATATGTGTATTGTATTGTATATATAATAGGTAATGTATTTATTTTTATGGGTGAAATTAATTATCTAGACGGTATATGAAATACCACACGTGGGTCATATTTGCGTTAAACTTGAGGTCATAGCTTCACTTTCTACTTAAATTTAAGCCAGATTTATCCTCCACTCATAGTTCCTGTCTCGTGTCCCACAGACATGATTCGTCTTAATCGCTTTCTAGTAATATCTGTGATGTGCAGAATGTGGTGGTGCAACATTGTCGATGCGTCTGCGATCGCATGCGAACTTTACGAAAGTGGACCAGTCAGCCAAGCCCCCGCATAGAGGCCGAAACTAACGAGAACGTTAGTAATAAAAATCCCATTGCCCATTTATTGTGTGGATATATCATATGGGACAAAGTGATTTGAAAATGAAATAGTATATTTCCATTATATTTATCGATATTTTCGTCGTTGAAGTTCCTTATCACACGGTACGAATTTAGCGGATGGGGCTAGGCGAGAAAAAGTGTAAGATTTTTCAGTCACGACCCCTTTCTATAGTGCGAGCGAGATGGAATAATATCTATCTCCCTCGCACTTTTTTCTATCTTGCCATGAAAGAAATATTACTTTAAATGACGCTTCATTTCAATAGACGCTAGTAATTTATTTAGATATTTGTATTTGTTAATCAATAATATAATACGTTTATCAATAATAATATACTACGAAAGAAATTTTTTTCCAACCGAGTGTTCCATAACACTTACGTATGTTTTTATTAAAATGTGGTCGGACATTTACTGCGAATTACTTCTACACTTTAGATTGACTCAGTCCTTGAGGCTGAAATTGGCTAAGAGAATTTTTATTATTATTTTTGATCTAAACACACGGCAGTGTCAGACAAGTTCAGAACAGAAAAGGGCGACGCGTCGGCAGTGTGGAATATTACACGAATCATTTCGGACTACTTTTGACCCCCAATAATTCAAAAGCTATTACACCTGTATACCTGTAATCTTGCATCTATAATAAGACCCCTTCACTACCTGAACCTAGAAAAAGAAATTTAATGAAATAAACTTCTTGAGTTATTAAGTTCTGAAAAGTACCATGTTCATTCCTCACTGACTCACTCCTAAAAATCTAGATTACTATAGTAACTTGAAAATGGACATCATGGCAGTGTTCTGACACAAATCAAATCGCTAGATCAGATCAAAAGTCGCCAGATGAAGCTAAATTCATTTGTGCGAAAATCACCAGAAATTGCTAAATGTAAGTTATTTCAGTAAATAACAACATATGCCTAACATGTTAAAAACCTTTACATTTTTCTTTTTGATTGAACAATAACTATCTTTAGAAATAAAAGTCTTCAAAGGTAAAAACCAAGTTACTCTAAAAAGGAAAAAAAGGTTTTGCTTTTGAAGAAGTTTTCGGTGCCGCTGAATCACGAAATATGGTAAGATTCTTCTGTGTTTTGAATAAATTATTAGCATTATATTTGAAACAATTATTCAAAATTTGTAACTAGTTTCTAATGAAAATAACTGCGGTGAGTAGCTGAAAAATAGGGAAAATAAAATACTTAATAAATATTCCATAGAAAAACATATGTATTTTAAATGTCATGAAAATTAATTAAAAATATTAATAAAATTTGCTAAATGACAGAAATAAATCGTAAAGGGGGTCAAAGTCACCCGATCTAGTGACAAAATCATTAAGGTTGCAATGCATTAAGGTAGGGTCATTAGGCGTATACAAATGAAAAAATCTAAAACTACAAATTGTATGTCGAAATCTATAATAATATGTTGACATAGTTATTAGTTCGGTTCGTTTTAAGTACAAAGTCACTTAATTCTTATAGTTTAAAATTTTAAAAACGAAGTAAAGCCTAAATACAAGGAAAAGTTGATGTTAATGTATTTATTTAGATTATAAAAACTAATCACATCCCACCAAAAATCTAAATTATGTGAAAAGGGTGACCTCTTTTCACACAATTTAGGTTTTAGTTCAAGAGTCGTATCTAATAATGTTTTACAAAACAATTTAATTAACTAAAACATTTGCCTAAGGTTTCAAACACATTCTTGCAATTTTATGGACAGTTTGTCTTGTTATAGAAGTCTGCCACGAAAATCGATAAACTCTTCATTTTAAATTAAATTTTTTGCCTATCAAACAGTTATCTAAATTATAAAAAAGAGGAAGTCTGATGGGATAAGACCTGGAGAATATGGTGGATGAGAAAGTGTCTCTAGCTATAGTTCTGCAAATTTAGCCAACGTCTTTAGTGCAGTATAGATACTGTCGGGCGTTGTCATACAGTAGCAATGGCGAACAGCAGTTTACCAATCTAGGTTGTTTGAGTGCCAGTTTATGCATCATCATTTGTAATTATTGACAGCAACGGTCACCACAGTAACTGTGGCACCAAATTGTTAAAAAGCTATTGTCAATAAACACCGGCAGTAGACCACCAAACTGTCACCATAAGCTTCTTCGGCCTAACCTTAAGTTTAGGTTTTTAACAGTGGTAGAACCACGTGGCAGTTTTTGCTGTCGCACGGATGGGCCGGCTCAAACCGGGGTGGTACCATGACCTCACAGAATACCAGCGTGAAGTAGAGGTTTACCTCTGCGTTTCGCGTGGTGAGTGCAGGTGGCCGGAGGCCCTTTTTACTGGAAATGAGGCATTCCATCTTAGTCCTCACGGGTGACAACGCATCTGCATTTTGATTCGCAAACGAGGGTAGATGTAGATGTCTATGGGCCACAGCAACCACTTACCATCAGGTGGACTGTGTGCTCGTTTGTCACCCTTATCCTATAAAAAAAGGTACTTGTTTATCTTGGGAACCAGGATCTATTCAGTGTGATGAACGCTTTCGTTGATGTATAGTATACACTTCTCATCGCAGGTAAGAACTCAATTCAAAATTCCCTGCTTTCTATGTCAATTCAGCAATATGATGCACGCTTGATTGCGGGTCTCTTGCTGTGCGTCACTCAGATCATTAGTTAGCCATTTGTCAAGAATATTTATTTTACCGATTTGCTGCAAATGATCTGATATTACTTTAACGGATATCCTTTGGGACGGATGCTTCTACTAACGCCTTTATTTCGTCAATTTCAACATTCTTCTGCGTGCGGCCATGAGGTTCATTTGTGAAGTCAAAATTTCCCCAATAAAATCGTCTGAACAGTACAGCGCACAATTCGTTCGTTAATAATGCCAGGTCTACATAGATATTTTTTTTTTATAGGATAAAGGTGACAAACGAGCACACAGTCCACCTGATGGTAAGTGGTTGCTGCGGCCCATAGACATCTACATCTATTCTTTATTACAAATCAAAATGCAGATGCGTTGTCACCCGTGAGGACTAAGATGGAATGCCTCATTTCCAGTAAAAAGGCCCTCCGGCCACCTGAACTCACCAAGCGAAACGCAGAGGTAAATCTCTACTTCACGCTGGTATAGATATGACATAGATATTGCGTATATGCGACCCATTGTTTACGGAACATTGTGTCGGAATTCATATTCAAAAATAACAAAATTTTGTGTCTACGGTTATAAACGTCGTGATTTTACAGAAAAACAAATACCAAAGTAATAAATGACTATACTTACTGATTTTAAAATAGGAATAACATCTTGAATATAAAATTGATTTGAATTTAGAGTTCCAAGGCAAACCATAGCAGTTAGCAGTTCAAAGTGGTCATTTCAACAAAACGGCGATTTCATACGGTAATCACCTAATAAGTAATAACATATTACATATTTTTATTTTAAAGCTTGAATGGTGATTGTTTAAGAGCTAAAGAAAAACTCAGAAAGCAGTAAATGGCACTGTAACAAAACACAAATGAGTATTCAGCACAAAGAGATTAGCTGTCAGTTTAGTAGACAAAGAAAATGTCAATATTGGTTTGTATTGACTATAAACATTCGACGGCTCGGGCAACCGGCTCCCGAGAATCTGACTTCTGTCAACCCGGTATTCAATGCATGCTAAATATAACGTTGTATCAAGAATAAAATTTAAAGAAAACTGCTGGTACTATAACCGTTATATACATCTGATTTTCTATGTAGTAATAAAATGTAATCAAAAATTTATGGATTGTATTCGACGCGTAGATATATTTTCTTTGAGTAGATAATAATTTTCTGCTCACCAGATGTCACTGACACTGAGGTAAAGTTTTTTGTTACACAATGTCATTTAATTGAGAAGTTAGTTTTTAATAAAAGTTGATTAATATCTAGAGTATTATATTAATACACAAAATAATGCCTCAGTGACTTGCTCTTTAACTTTTTATACATTTTTTATTTTTTTTAATTTTTCTACATTTATAAATATCTGTGGATTGGTTTATTTATTTTTAATCTAATTAATAAAAAAATATAACTAATAGTAGGTACGTAAAGAAACATTAACCTTTACATTTTCCGAATTAATTAACTTCCCTGCTATGAAATCTGTCAAATATTATACCTCACTTTTAAGTGGCGCCGCTGGTGACAGAAAAGTCGTGGATGCCCTCATTGGCTGAACCGATTTAAATATTAAATAGGGTATACTTCCAGAGCAGTTCATATAAATTTGAAAGAAAAATTCATCCATAACGGAAAAATAGGGAATCAAGATTTCAAAGTAACTAAAATTTAGATGACAGTCTAGTTGTTATCTTGAACTGGTGATGTTCTTTAGGTAAACTTTTAAATAAGAATTTTAATTATTAGAAATATTAGAAAGTACAACAGGCAGTCTTTTCGCTATGGATCTGGAAACGATTTCTTCCAGACAACACTTTTCCGCAAAGAACTGTTGTTTTCAGCGAATAATTTAATAGCGAATAGTTTAATTACTTTGCACTAATTACTATATCGTTGGGATTGTGACAAAATGTTAAGCTTGACATTATTTAATAAATTTAATGAAGTCCATTTTTTCAATTTAGTTTTGTTTGTTAATTTAAGAATATTTAATCATTAATATATATAATGGAGGAAGAGGAGAGGGAGGCCTGTAATGATAATGATAAGGATGCTTATACGACCCACTGCTGGGCACAGGCCAACACATTATTGTATAAGACAATGATATTTTATTTAATGTTATAAATACACATTAAATAGTTGTAACTGTCCTTGTATTTGCATATAATAAATTACATACAATTATGTTCCGCTTATGTTTGTAATGGCAGCAAAACTAGCGTAAATTCAAGCGTGTACATGGTCTGCATTTTACATCTTTCTAATTTATTATATAGGCACATGTAAAAACTTTTAAATGATAAATATGGAAGAATTGAAACAATATTTCGTTAAAATTATTTAAAGTTTTCACTACATTTATTACTTTGAAAATGATGAAAGACGAACTCGGATACCGCTGTTATTGGGTTGGGAAATTTTAATGTTATAGGTCGCTGTTTACCGTAACTGGTTAGGGATTTCAGGGTGTACAAATTTTGTTGCCAAACCTGCCATCTATAGATTAACATAAGAAAATCACTCATATTCCGTTATGTTGTTTGTTGATTTATTGTACATTTTTAAATAGCTTGACAAACTGATAACGCAGTGTCTAAGTGCTTAGTTATGGTGCTGTTAGCCACAGGTTCCATTTCCGCTTGGATCATGTATTTTTATGGCCTAAAGTTCTGTTTAAAGTGTCTGTTTGTCCATGTAAAATTTTTATATGTAAAACGCCTCAGATCTAAGGGAGAAAATCCTAGATTAAAGGTAACGCATTTAAAAAACTGTATTTTTCATTTTCAGTGGGTCTAAACTTCTATTTTTCTCTAGTGCGACAAAAATTTACTTTGTACTTAATGGGTCCGAAATAAGTAACATTAATTAACATTAAAATGGTTTTGTCATATTATTATTCTTTATTTTGTTTCATTTATTACCTAGAAAAATATATATTTTACTTTATAAATTTTACTTTCAGTACTTACTTTAAACACTTGTTTTATTGCAGTAATTACAATAGGTCAAAAGGTGCACGTGTGTTTCAGTAGTTTTTGAAAAGGGAGAAATCTTAAGATGCGACAAGGCGAAGATCACGTCTAATGTCTATTTTACACTTAAAGTAGTTATTGGGAACATTATCTCTCTTACAAAGCAATAAGGACCGTGGCCGAGCTCACTTGACTACTCTAGCGCCATCTATTATCTATCTACGGAAGCGGTTGCGATGTATATCGATATGAAAATTTGACGCGCTAAATACATCGTTCTTTATTTAATACATTTCCATAGATGTCGCTACATGGTACCGCTAAGTAGGATTGACGAAGTCATTGGGCTCTAGTGATATAACAAACCAACAATCTAGGGCAAGTTATCGGATTATTTAAGTCCAACTTTGACGAAAGAGGTCAATCGCCAAATTCAACTCGGCTGGACAGCCTTCGTGAATTTGCGACACATCTTTGAAAAAATTGAACATTGTTCTCGCAATTTCGAATACAATTAACAAAATTCTCCTTCAATTTAACGGTCTACAATTATTGGGTGCACATGATATCTTCTCCGTCTTTTATGCGTAAATAGTATGCACATATGTTTGAGTTAACAAATGGATTCATTTTTCTTGGTAATTGTACACGTCTAGCAAAGCTTACCGTCAGTTAAGCACTAAACGCTTGGCCTCGACCGACGATCAGGACGTACCGTCAGCGCGTACGGTACGTGCTGACAGTCGGTCGCAGCCTAAAGACTTTAAGCAAGCTATGCAGTCTCTTTACAAGATAGAATCTGTAATGAGGATCCCTCCACTAAAATGAGAATAATAAGAATATTATTATGCCGGGTCGGCCACACCTGATCAGTAAGCAGATTTGGCCGGCCATGTTTTAAAAAACTGACAACTACTCGAAAATAAAGGTTCTCGAGCATCAGTATGTGACGAACGGAACGTGCTTTGTGGCAGTTCTAATCAGAGAAGAGTCATAGTTTTATTATTTATAGAACTGAAGTGACAAACGACCTTATAGCCTACCTGATAGAAAGTGTACTGCAGTACTGCAGCCCATGAGCGACTGCAACCAACTTGAAACAAAGAAGACAACAGATGCATTGTCACCTCTGGAAACTAAATAAAATGGAATGCTTCACAACCTGTAATTATATTGGCCTTCTATACCCTTTAAACAAAAGAAATAGTTAAGAGGGTAGTACTTAACCAGGCGGACTTCTAGGTAGAAAAAGAGTCCTAACAACTCGTAAAACGGTATAGATATGTTACGGGTGTAGAGAACCGGAGATGCTTTTCGGAAAATCTTTAACAGAGGCACAGCTAAAGTAACGACCGACAATTAATGACGGCATATTAAAATCCAAAAAAGTGTAGCGCGTATCGTACCACTACGTAGTAGGACCTACTGGGTAAGAATGGTTCGGCATTTGGTACAGGTATGACAGAAGTCAAACCATTTTTCTGCCGACTTCCAAAAAGGAGACGGTACTCAATTCGACTGTATGTTTTTTTTAATGTGTGTTACCTCATTACTTTTTACCGGGTGAACCGATTTCGATGATTCTTTTTTTATTTGAAAGCTGGTACTTCTCGTGTGGTCCCATATGGATTTGATCAAGGTTAGACCAATAGTTTTTGAGTTATTCTTAATAACTTATATTGAAGTCGGCTGTACAAAATTTTTAATTTTTAATTATTACTGGTAACGAGGCATTCGGTCTTAGTACTCAGAGGACGAATCTAAATATTGATTCTTAACCGAGAATAGAAGTGGCTCATTGGGCCATGGCATCCACTAACATGACATGATGGTAAGTGGATGCTGTAGCCCAAAAGGCTTCGGGGGTGACTTAACAATGGACTTGTGATGTCCAGTAATAATAACTACGACTTTGGATCCTTCAACATTGGAACAATGTTCTGTTTCTCCATAGAATAAACGTTGTTAGGTTTGGATCTGATTGTAAATAATACGTGCTATATCTAAGAGAGAAAATTTATGAAAAGTACAAATGCGAAGTACACCTTCAGGTCATTCTATCAAATCCGGAGATAAGGTTTTAACTAACAAACGAGGCCAAACTCGGCACACCTAGTTCGAGTAGCATTCACCGAAGTACACTTTCAGGTCATTCTATCAAGTGCGGAGGTAAGGTCTCACTCTCATCATAACTAATAAACTCTGAAATATGATGGCGACAATTTCAATACATTAGTTATTTGAAAAAATATACATACAACCTGGAAATGTGTATTATAATGCTAAAAATTATAAATGAATATCCACTACCATACCATCCCAATATTTAATACCCCATATAATCACGTGGGTGTCGAGTCAATCAATGTCAAGCAGCCGTTTGCAATAAAGGATTACTGAGGACATTCTGCGGATTCAGAGGAGACAAACAGTCTGGACCGATTAATTAAAACCTTTTATACTACTTATTTTGAAATTAATTTAAACGAAGACTTTCGATATCGCGTCTGTTGTTTATATTATTTATCTGATCAACGATCAAATTAATTTCTAGAGCAATGAGTATATTTATATTATGTACATAGAATGTGCAAATTAATGCTTTATTAATTCTGAATAGTATATTTTAAGTGTGCAAGTTTATAAATTTGCCGTGGGACAGCATAAGAGGTAAAAATCTATTGGCTTCTGATAGCTGAATGTATAAACATTCCGTTCATCCCAGCCATACCTTACCAGATTTTTTTTATAGAATAAGGGTGGCAAAAGAATCAAAATGCAAACATAGCAGCATTAAGCTGCTATATTACGCTGTTATCCTATGAGAGTGTGGTCCCATTCTCGTTACAACTACATATAGCTGCAGTACGTTTAGTGGTTTATCAGTATAAGACTACTCTGATCTCCAATACGCCGGTCAAGCGTAGCGATTGTGGCAAACTGTCTTCATCGTGATAATAGTAATAAAGAAGAAGTAGGAAGTAGTGTCCAGTCAGTGGACATTAACGGGCTGATGATGGAAAAGCGTCAAAAACAGTTTTACTGTACGCTGTCGTTAATGTGTTTGGTTTATCACTGAAGCCAAGTCAGTTAGATGTAAAAGTTGTTTTAATTATAAAGTAGTGACAGCTTAGGATCGCTGGTCTTTATCTGCTAGTGGTACGAGGAAGCCCGAAGTCTCTCAACGGTTGTATAGAGAGAAATCTATATACATCGAAGATAATCCACAGTAGAACCAGAGTACCAGACACACTAGTATTGCTACGTTTGAAGTGGCAATGGGTCAGCCATTTCTCAAGAACAAATTTCGCATAGCTTGAGCGCAAATGATAATATCGACTCCAAATCTATTTCGACGTGTAAACGTATCGAGTGTGTGTAATGCCATATGTGTAATAACATAATATGGTAATGCGTAGAGAGTGTGATTGATTATGTTGTCATTTAACGGACTTTCAAAATTGTAAGTTGAAAGCGATGACAGCATGCATTTTTTTCACCTAATCTCCAACAGAAATATTATGTTATTTAAAAAGCGTATCACTTTGTCGAAATGAAAGAAGATGAGAATTGTTGAAGTATGTAATAATAGTATTATTCTAAATCATGAGGCGTGGTGCAAGATTTGTACATCGTACCTATGTGAATGTGTAATATGCCAGTGTTTTCATTGTTTGTTTATTTTGTAATTTTTACCCAATGCCACAGTATAAATAATAGTACTACGTAGCTAACTTGTTTTCCATATTATACAGATACATACAATCAAAAATATGATAGTAATGTTGTTTATAGTCAGATAAATACATTTTATAGGGTGACTGGCAATTTACATAAAAAATAGTAAATATTATTATGTGTTATTATTTGTAAACACTGAACAAATGCGGGCGAGGTTCTCAAATGATTTCTATTATGTTTTTCATTATTGGATTCAGTAAAATTCAACGACTCAATACTACTTCATATTATAATTTTTCTTGATGAGTCAAAATTATTGCGTATGATTCTGAATGAAAGACTCGTATGTCAAGAAAGTAGAATAAGCCTCTGGATAAGAATTAACAAAAGACTTTCGGTCCATTGTTGTGGTTACATGTTAAATGATTAATTGTGGATACTTCTGCAGTAGTACAGACGAGTTGCCTTCTTGTTTCATAATCAATTCAATTAACATTTGCACAAAAGACAATAAATATCTTAATGTACATTAATTTAATATTCAATTGTGTTTGAATTAAATTAATTAAACATACAAAACATTATCCGGGCTTGTAAATTGTAGAGACTTTTTAAGAACCATATTTTTTAAACAATGATGACAAAAAGTAAAGAAGAAGAAGTAGAAGGGAAACACCCTCATTTTGTATCACATGGCTTTCACAGATACGATCACTGTAGGTTCATGACACAAGCAATAACAAGAAAATGTTTAATTAAATGATAAGCTTTTATGAGCGCAAAGGTCGTTTGATAATTACCGCGCTTAGCTGTGTTTTATTGTTTTCTATTTTTTTTTATAGAATACCTAATGGTGGCAAACGAGCACACAGTCTACCTGATGGTAAGTGGATACTGTGAATTTACACATCTATACTCGGTTAGGAATCAAAATGCAGATGCGTTGTCAGCCCGAGGACTAAGATGGAATGCCTCGTGTCCAGTAAAAAGGGTCTCCGTTTCTCGCTACTCACTATACGAAACACAGTAGCATAATGGTGTTATTTGATATTATTTATTTATTATATATTGAGGTATGAGTGTAGTGTTTCTCCGGTCGAGCCCACAATTTCTTGCAACAAACATTATATAGCTGCAGCGTGGGCTTCTACTTCGTACAAAAATATATTTTCTTACGTCGAAGAAACAAAATATATAAATATAATTCATTAACCCAAGGGACGAAATGGAGTGATGGAGTCTCTGACGTCATCATAACACGGCAGTAAAATATAAATTTAACTTTTTGCATACATTCCTAAATAAAACATTTTTGGTTAAATCGCTTAGTATTTTAGTCTTAGTGATTTGTTTTTTTTTTATAGGATAGGGTGACAAACGAGCATACAGTCCACCTGATGGTTAGTGGTTGCTGTGACCCATAGACATCTACATTTATCCTCAATAAATAATCAAAATGCAGATGCGCGCAACGGCATGATGTGACCAGTATGTGGCAATCTTATTTTCCAATTGGTACTGAACAACCCTTCCTATGTGTCCAAGTTCAATATATTCATTGATTACGTCCACTTATATTTTAATTTTATATTTTAGTCTTAGTCTTAGACTGTAAGTTAGTATTAATTTAAATTTAAAACTTTTGGCGCTAGATATTGCTGTTGCAGTATTATCCGTGTCGACGATATCTTATTTAACGCTTTAGCGTTACATATCAGCAGCAAATCGGTTAGAATTTTTTTTTAAGAACGTCACCCCACACTAGTATTTTCTCCTGTACCGTGGAGGCAGTTTACAAACATAATTTGCACAAGGACAAACATCCAGACCCGGAAAAATTATTTGTAGGCCATACAAATACTTTATCCGTTTTGAAAAATATACTTCTAATAAATCTCTGTGCGTGCATGACAATCTGTTGCATGACATGAACTTCTTAGTGTTCGTTAATCCTACCGGCCAGGAAATTGTTTACAGGACCATCATTTTTTCCATCGTTAATAAAACCTGTACCTTTAAGAAGTAACTGCTATCAAATTATTTTCTGTTTTAGATTGTATTAATATAAAGTAAGTTTGTTAAATCTTTTGGATATTTGATACTTTTGTTTCATAATTTTAACTAGTTTGCTTACAAACAACTTTTAAAAAATAGTAAAGAACATTTTCAAAAACGTGTAGGTTTATGAAGGCGGTGTTTTTTTTTATTATTTAAGTTCATTTTTGACTCTTTTCAGTGGTCAAAAGTTCAAGTTAACAGTAAGAATATCGTCTAAAACGTTACATTAAACATTTCATATCCTCCTATCCACCTTTGGGGCTGGAGATTTTTCATTATATTTTTAAGGGACTAACCCTGATGTTTAAGCTTGGAAATAAAAATAATCACTCAAATCTGTTCAGCCCTTTCCGAGATATCACTGAAGATACATAAAACATGTGCGTCGAATAATGAGCCTGAAGTTCTTGGAATTTGGTTAATAAAAATTGAATTAGAAAGCCCTGTTGTATATTTAATCGCATATTTTATGTGATCGATTAAAAAGACAATAACCTTGAAAAATAAAGAAAATCTCTATTAAATTTGTAACAAAGACACAGCTTTGAAATATGTACTTTGTTACCTATTCATGAAAGTTGCTCCAGCGGTGGAGCAAGAATGTTAACTGACGCCGGCGCCAGTGTGTAGGTCTTCGACTTATTTGGCTACTTGTTATTTAAAATCCCTTTCTATTTTACTTGAAAACCACTGTCAAAGTAATAATAAGATATTATTGCGTTATACACTTAATAAAATACATAAATAAATACAAATTAATAAATTTTCATACATTTAAATCTACACATAATACACTACTCTTTCTTCACATATCAAAGAAAAATAACAAAACGTTAGAAAATTCTAAATGTTATATAATATATATTATTTACGTTAGTGATATGAAAATAGTAGGTAGTTAACTGCATGGTGTATTTGAGTTGATTAGGTTTCCTTGCGATAAAAACGTCGTTACGAATTGATTGCAGAATTTGTACCCATGGCAGGATATTAGAAACGTACGAATTGCGTTTTTTTTTAATGAAAATATTATGTATGATGATGAAGGGGAATCTATTTGCTCATACCAGTTTAAACATAAATAGATTTAAATGTTAAGTGATTCAATCAAAATGTATCAAGGTCACTGCGTTCGAATGTGATATGAGAATATTACGCAAAATAATATAGTCCCTGTGAAAAAACTAGAGCATTTGATTTAAATTAAGAGAAAAGTAAATAAATGCAATATGTAAGTAAGTGTGGCAAATGAGCAGAGTCCACCTGATGGTAAGTGGATGCAGTGAGCCATGCTGCAGCTATGTTATGGTTGTAGCACGAATGGGTCGGCTCGACCGGGGAAGGACCACGCTCTCACAGAATACTAGCGTAAAATAGCAGCTTAACGCTGTTGTGTTTCGTATGGTGAGTGTAGGGAACCGGAGACCCTTTTTACTGGAAAAGAGGCATTCCATCTTAGTCCTCACGGGTGATAACGCATTTGCATTTCGATTCTTTATTGAGGACAGATGCAGATGTCTATGGGTTATAGCAACCACTTACAATCAGGTGGACTGTGTGCTCGTTTATCACTCTATCCTATAAAAAAAAAATTCAGATGCGTATATCACCCCTCTAAATTGATCTTCGGTACTCTTCACTAACCATATGAGGTTGCAGCGTTACTTTAGCATTATGCATGCCATACAGTTAAGTTTTTCTCACGTTCAAGTTCGCCGTCAAGTTTGCATGATGCCGCACCAGTTGAAACCATGGCGTCTCTCGCTTATTGCTCCGACTAATGTCATACACACGTTCAAGTTTACACGACGCTGCAAGCTTGATCAAGTCTCAGAAATTCAATTTTTGCTTCAAGTAGACTTGTCATGCACACTGATAGCCATACACCGTCAAGTTTTCCGGACGCGGACCGGACCAAGCGCGCTGCAAACCTGACGGTAAACTGGATCGTGTATGGAATCCATTATACGCTGATATTCTGATAACTATGGGAAAAGCTTATGCATGTTTAAAATTTTATGGGTTTCGATAGATGAAAGTATAATTCTTATGTACCAGCCATAAAGTAAAATATCCAGAATAAGGTGCGAGACGTTTGGTACTGTTATCGTCGATCCTTTAGGCTAATGACTTTTGCTGGCTGATGAGGAAGAAGATTTTGTGAGAGCGTGGTCCTTCTTTAGATTTAAATCTTAGGTTAATCAATTACACGACGTTTTAAGAATGGCTCTACCACATAATGTAGACACGTGGTAGAGCCGTGCTGCAGTTGTGTTAGTAGTATAGTTGTAGCACGAACGGGTCGGCTCGACCGGGGAAGGACCACGCTCTCACAGAATACCAGCGTAAAACTACAGCTTAACTCTGCTGTTTTTCGTATGGTGAGTGTAGAGAACCGGTGACCCTTTTTTTTTACTAAAAAAGAGGCATTCCATCTTAGTCCTCACGGGTGACAACGCATCAGCATTTTGATTCTTTATTGAGGATAGATGTAGATGTCTATGGGTCACAGTAACTATTTACCATCAGGTGGACTGTATGCTCGTTTATCACGCTACCCTATAAAAAGTCCATAATATGCGTGTTAATTACGGAAAAAATAAGTGAAAAGTTTATGTTCATAAAAATATTATTTTCCCGGTAAATCTTTAACAGAGGCACTGTTAAAGTAACGGCCGATAATTAAAGACGGCATATTAAAATTAAAAAACAGTGTAGTGCGTGTCATACCACTACGTATTTGCCATAGTAGTAGCCTACTGGGTAAGAATGTTTTGGCATTTGGTATACACGTATAACGGAAGTCAAACCATTTTTAATACATTAGATAATTATTACTCGATAAACTTTTTTATATTATTCCGGGAATTATCTGTCTAAACCTTTACCGTTGCCGTATGATGGCGGCGTAATAGAATTCACTAGCTCACTAGCTCACTACCCCATGACATCCCGTGGGTGTCATAAGAGGTGACAGAAGGAAACTGAAACAGGAGATGGGCCGCAGCACCTTCCTATTAGGAGCTCGCCAGGGGTGGCAACTATGACAAATATTATTCAATTAATCAATCATGGGATAGGCCTCAATTTACAGGATAGTAATTAATGGGATAGGCCTATGTTCAGCAGTGGACTTTTGAAAGGTTGTAAATATGTAAAAAAAATATTTCTTCAAATTTTGACATCCTTAATTTTGATAAAAAATGTAAAAGGGTACCTACAACATGCTTATAAATAATAGCTGCACGGGATAATTTTTAATTATAAATCTATAACTTTGAGCTAATCATAGAGGACATGGAGGCACTTTTCCTTTCATTCGATGACAAATGAGAGCATTAATAATTCCGCCCACGGCCAGGACGCGTTCTAATGTCACGCGGCAGCTTCCGCACTGTGGCGTCCCTTTGTGAATACGTACGAGACAATACGCCGGTGTTTCCGAAATTTCTTTATATTCTCTATGCAGTACATATATCTTAGTAGTAATTTTCTATGCTATAATTACAATCTATTCATGACATGCTTGTTGGAATCATAGAATTATTGGTATATACCGGCCATTTTTCTTAAAGTGCCAGCCTTACCTCTACGCGACGTTCTTAATTGACGAATGCTGTAATTAACTGATGATGAAAAATCTATCCAAAACTGCTAAAACTTAATTTTAAAAGACTAGTAACGGACATGACTTTACTAATCCGTCAGTTTAATGTGGTAAGTATGTGTAAATCTTTAAAGAAATGCTTCTGCAGTACATTCAAAATTTGATTGAATTGCGTTTATTTTTCATTAAAAGTTTAATTTTTGTCCCTTTTGAGTGGACTAGCAAATACTAACAGCTCAAGGTAACAACTAGAATGTCTAAACTCTAAATAGTTACTGTAGGAACTTCATCTCTTTCACATCATTCTTTATGTTGCAGAGTCGGGAAGGGACGCCCTAGGCGAAAGTTTATCGACTAAAATTGGCGATAATATATTGAAAATGAGCCTTTTTTTATAGAATAAGGGTGGCAAACGAGCACACAGTCAATCGAAGGTAAATGGTTGCTGTGGCCCATAGACGATTCGATTGCGAATTAAAATGCAGATGCTTGTCAGCCGTAAGGTCTAAGATATAATGCCTCTTTTCCAGTAAAAAGTGTTTCCAGTTCTCTACACTCACCATACGAAATTCCCCGGTCGAGCCGACCCATTCGTGCTACAACTATACTATTAATATAGCTGCAGCATGGCTTTACCACGTAAAAATTAAATTAAGAGTACCCTTAACCGACGAGCGTGTATGCGTAGGGGTATGGATGTGGAGAAGACGAGAGAGGTGTGTCAGTATCGTGCCAAATGAAGTCCATAGTCTACGCCTACCCATCTGGATGATAGGCGTAAGTGTTCATGTGTGTTAAAAATTTCATCTCCTATTTTTTACCCTTAAATGTTTTCCAAATTAATATAACCTTTGGTAACAAAAAAGAATAATTTAAATCAGTTCACGACTGACGATGATATCATGTATCATAAATACAAAAAACATAGGTAAACTTGCATAGAGAACCTCCTCCTTTTTAAAAATTCGCTAAAAAGACCGACAAAGAGGAAAAAAGCATGACACGTGACCGAAACGGCGGTGTCGCTTTCGCCGTATCTTTATTACTTTTATTTTCAGTCCAGCATACGTCTTCTTGCTGACTGTATATTTTAATTAATAGATCTATTTAAAATTTAAAGTAACGAGTTAAGGTATATTAAAATACGCTATTTTAATCTCCTGTTATCTTATCTTATAAAAAAACGGCAAGTAAATTTGTATATAAATGTATCTGTATTTTTTAAATAAAGCTGAAATGTCAAACAAACTGCATTGCAGTCTATGGACAGCTGCAACCAACTTAAAACAAAGAGGGCTGCGGACGTTGTCATCGCTGAGAACTAAGATGGAACGCCTCATAGCTTGTATTTGAACTGGCTCTCCACATCCTTTAGACCTGAATCTATTATTTATTCTGTGTTGGAACACAGCAGTGCGAACATTGTTATTTGGCGGCAGAAGTAGGTAAGAGGATGGAGCCTTACCACCTCGTAAAACTTGAGAGCGTGTTGTTGAAGGTTAGGCGAACGTTAATAAGGTGCTACCTAGAAAAAAATATGAAGTACTTAATATTATCATTATTTCAAAAACATAATATGAAGTTTAGCATCATCATGATATCTGATATTTGAATGGAATTAACACGCCATTTTCCTGCTGCCTTCCCAGGAGAGAGAACATTTTGGAACTTAAAATTATAAGGTAAGCAGAGCGAATTGAGAATTTGCATTATTAAAAACTAAAAAATATAGGTTATATTTTGTAATAGTCGTCAATCATAGTACACACTATGAATGAATTATAAACTAATTCATATTTAACCGGATGTGAGTCGAGTTTGGATCTACGAGCGACTCCACATTGCGCAACCGCATACCGCCGCCGTGACATCCTTCTATAATGAAGTTTTTTACTCTGCCATTATGAGTACAAATAATTTCACATATCTTAAAAATCTTTGAGTCAACTATGTTGTTAACTGTTGTTTACTATGTATCTTCTATTTGTTCTTTGACGCATCTAGTTCAAGGATTATTTATATCTATACCTACAAATAAATAAAATTGAAGTGTCTGTTCGTAATGTTAAAATAACAGCTTTTTACTAAATTCATATCAAAGTAAATACGGTATCTACTTATAACAAAAAAACAATTTTTTAAATTTTTGTCTATCCGTCTGTCTGTCAAAATTTTTGTCTGACCGATTTTGACGGGACTTTCACTGGCAGATAGCGGAGGTTATAAGGAGTAACTTAAGGTGAAAGCTCCAGGGTGGCCCGCGAAATTCAAATTCAGGTTGTATGTTTAATAAAATATGATTCGCGACCGTAACGAGTACGTGTTTATAGAATTATTATCATTAAAATCACCAATACAACCCTCTAAGTTCATATAATCCCTTTGAATGAGTTTTTCTGGAAATAGCCATACAATGGGATTATAGGAACATAGACAGTTGTATTGATGATTATTATGATTATAATTCTGTAAATACATACTCGTTACGGTCGCGAGTCATATTTTGTTAAACATACAACCTGACACTGACCTACAAATTGCAAAAAAATTAAGAAAAATTAAATTTCTCGGGCTACCCTGGCGCTTTCACCTTAAGCTACTTTTATTTTAGAAAAAAAAAAACACATGAAATCCAATCGTAATAAATTCCACGCAGGTCAAGTCGCGAGGGTTCCTCGCCGAGGGACAATTAGTCTCTAAATATCTCTTAAAATAATGTTTACTAGCAATCCCAGTAATTCTTCCCTACAAAGAGCGAAGCTCGTCTATAGCAATGAATGATATACAAGCATAAAGAATTGTGTATATATATATATATATATATATATATATATATATATATATTGCAGTAATATCAAGGTATATTTCAAAACATCGATACTACTGGCTGAAATCGGCGCATGCACGCATTTTGTAAATAATAATAATTAAACTTTACTACGACCGAGCTATACTTACTGATAAAACCATTCATTACAATAGACCAGACATTACTCTACAAGATAAAAATAACAAAACCACGTACTTAATAGATATTGCAGTACCCAATACGCATAACATTCAAAAAACAATAGCTGAGAAAATTTGTAAATATGCTGAGTTAAAAGAAGAAATTAGAAGAAGGATTATGGAAGCAAGAAAAAGTATATATAGTGCCCATAGTCATCTCAACCACTAGAGTCGTCCCAAATAATATGTTCAATAACCTAAAACTTATAGAATTAACAGAAAACACATATATAACCCTACAAAAAGCCGCAATTTTAAATACTTGCAGGATAGTGAGAAAATCCCTGCAGTTGGATGAAAAAGAAATAGTTTAAAGTCCAACAATCCCTACATCTACAACAAACACACACCACACACTGTAATTTACTTGGCTAAAGGCCCGTAAATACAGTTATTACCAACTTTTTCAAAAAGGTTGAGCAAATTTAAGCCTTTCCGATAATAATACATGATCAAACGAACGTCTAAGTGAAGTTCGATCAGTATTATATGAGTCACTTTATTCGAAGATATAGATGTTATATATATGTATTCTTTTATTGTGCGAGTTATTGCCCGAACAATGAAAGGACTACCTGTTAAACTTATATATGTTTATATATGTATATAAAATACACACATATATATATATATATATATATATATATATCTTCGAATAATGTGACGAAATAATAATAATAAAATATTTTGTTATCGGCAAAGGTTTAGACTTGAGCTCAGAACCACGATTCATTCTAGATGCGTTTGTAATGCGTACTGTCAAGGAATGAATATCTTGCGTGCGTATATTTTTCCTTCCGACTGATGAAATGTGGGTAAAAGTGAAGAGGCTTTTGTTAAGCTAAGCCAGTGCTTTATCATCTTCAACTATATCACCACTTACCAGCATGTAGGGTAATAGATTAATATTGGCTTATATGTATGTAGTGTATAATTTTTTTATTAATTATAAAAAAAGTGAATGCCCTTCATGTCAGTGGCCCCGCTATTAGTGAAATTAGTTCGGTCGATGCACGACAAGTTGTTATCATTAAAGAAACGGTTTCTAAGAACGTGAACCATGCACATACGATGTTTATAGTGCAAGTTGCATTAAGTTTTATGTGTTGAAGTGAAACACAAAGTAAAAATAATGTAACCCTTAACTTTTTTTGTAATTATGTCGACACATTTCATACATTTTTTGAGACATTTTGAGATTTTATTTGAGACTTTTATTGATGTGCTGGAATTTTTATCTATATCCCAAGATTTTTACACAAATTCACCTGTCTATGACCGACGACTGGTAAGATGTTTTTTACATCGTTTAGATAGCGTATTGGATGTATTTTACTTTATCAATCGTTCGCCAGAGCTTTGTCTGGCAAACAGTACAGCGTTTTGTACGTGGTAGAGCCATGCTGCAGCTATATTACTGGTATAGTTGTAGCAAGAATGGGTTGGCTCGACCACGGAAGGACCACGCTCTCACAGAATACTAGCGTAAAAAAGCTTTAAGCTGTTTCGTATGGTGAGTGTAGAGAACCGGAAACACTTTTTACTGGAAACGAGGCATTCCATCCTCACGGGTAAAACGCATCTGCATTTTGATTCGTAATCGAGGATAGATGTAGATGTCTAAGGGCCGCAGCAACCACTTACCATCAGGTAGACTGTGTGCTCGTCTGTTACCCTTATCCTATATATAAAAAAAACACCAACCCTCAACCTTCTCCTTACACTATGTATTTCTTGTGCGATTGACTACTTCCATCAGTTGATGTTCGGCTATATCGCTACATATCAAGACGGGAAGGTAAGTTGTACTGGTTAGCTAGAGAAAAAGCCTTCTTACTATTGCCTGTAAGGCAGCCATATTGTAATCGAATAGAAAAACAGACGCTGGCAAATATATTATTGAATGCTATAGACGTAAAATGCCATTATTTCTTTTAAATATAGGATTTACACACGTAATATTTATGTGTAATATTTTGTGTAAGAACCAATCATAGAGTGTTCGTAAGCTTTTAAGAGATTTGAAGTAGGATAGAAAATTGGATTATTGTTTTTTTTATCGACCAATATGGATTGTCACTTTACAAATTTCATTTACGTAGACATTATATTGGATAAAGGACATATGTATATATAATTATAATATCTAGTGCTTAATTCAGACGGACAATATTTTTTTTACTTTAGTTCTATAGTTATTTCATATCATATCTCTCATATCCAGAATGTCGGTGCTGGAAAAAATTAAAGTAACAGGTCTTGTTTAAGGTAACTTACGCTTTGAATGTGACTTAATTATCTTATGTTACCTGTTATTATAAATAATGGCTGATTTACACAGGGTCAGCAATTGGTTCTAAATTCTAGGCAAGTCAGTGCTGACCCGATATTGACATAGTGTAAAGTGATTTGGAGTTAGTACAGCGCTGTCGTGCCAGTGCTGACTTCAATATTCCTACGTGAATATTTTGAAGTCATTCCAGTCCCCCCGCCACCCGCGCCAGCGGTACTCGTATTAACCTTGTTTAAACGACCAAGTCAGTACTTGGTTTGTCGCTGGCGCTGCATTGTAGGATGATGTCACGTCAACAACAAAGCAGAACCTCCAGTTTCGTATCTGTCGTTTTTCCATTTTCTTGTTCAAAGTCGTTTCTTTTTAAATATCTCTTCTTCTAACATTTCCGTCATCTCTTTCAACAGCAGATAGGAACATTATGCCAATCAATATTTCAATCGTTGTTAATTCTACATTTTCCGTGAATTAATTTTTGCCCACTGACTTTAATAACGTGCGTACACCCTGAAGAAGGAACCACGACTACTGACCAGACTGCATGTAAACAGTGCGAGTCAGTCGTCGGCGCCAGCACTGGCGCCTGTTACTGACCCTGTGTAAATCAGCCATTTTTATACTTTATACAATTTGTTTATGACATATCCGATATTTAGAACAGTGGTAATGACAACGTTGATACAAGACTCCTACAACGTATCCATTGGTCCCTAATCATACAGTTGTAACAAGTGACGATTAATAACTACCAAAGCACTTATGATAAAATAATAGGCGTCACGTCTGAAGATAAAGTAATGAACGGGCTAATTTTAGAATTAGTGACGCCAGGGTAAAACCTTAAACTTATTGAAGTTAATTGACTTATTTTAGGTCAACAAAATAGAAGTTTTGATGAGTGACGATGAGTAAAATAAAACGTACTAACACGTGATAATTTGATTAATGCATTAATTACAGTTTATCTTAAGCTAATATTCTATTATGACTCTATGTATATATGATGAAATATCAGATTATTTTAAGACATTCTTGAGTGTCTATATTATACTATTGATATATATTATACTACTGATTTAGATAGTTTATATACTGCCGCAACTGATTATGTCACTTTTTTTTATAAGATGAAGGTGACAAGCGAGCACACAGTACACCTGATGGTAAGTGGTTGTTGCGATCCATAGACCTTCGTTTACAAATCAAAATGCAGATGCGTCTTTTCCAGTAAAAAGGGCCTCCGGTTCTCTACACTCACCATATGAAACACAGCAGCGTTAAGCTGCTATTTGACGCTGGTATTCTGTGAGAGCGTGGCCCTTCCCCGGTCGAGCCGACCCATTCGTGCTACAACTATACATTAACACAGCTGCAGCATGGCTCTATCACGTTTAAAACTACTGTCGTAGTTGTAAAACGTGACTGTTGAGTAGGGTCAAATGCATAGGTTAAATATATTTTTGGTTTTTCGGGTCTTGACTAAAATAGCATCTGCTGTTTGAACTTTATCGCATAAATTTTATATTAGATTATGCATATCTGTGTTACTAACAGTTTTGGCATACAAAGCATAGTATAACTGAATAGAGATATCGGAAAATTTCGTATGTCTGGCACAAATCCATGATAATAAGGACGTAGCTAAAACGTAACACTACATAGCGACATACATAGGACGTAGCAATAAAGTAACATCGTAACGTAATGTAACTTTACGGGAGTGATTTATTAATTGTAAAAAAATATTAGCAAAACTGTGTAGGTACTGTATAATAGTATTTTGTGTCTGTTTCTTATTTAATTAATCTAAATATTCGATATAAATTAAGTCGCTTCTTCGCTGCATTTCAATATATCTTATATTTAATTCTTATATCTAAAAATAAAATTTATTAAATTTATTAAAAAAAAAACGGTTAAAAAAGCATACAATGCAAAAAGAAATGTAGACATTTTGTAATCAATTCGTAAAAAGGTACAATGTGTTGCACCCATGCGAATATTAAAGGTGAAAGTAAAATTTAAAACAAAAGTTTTAAACGGATTCGTTTCCGGGAAAGACAATCTTTAAACTCCATGACGGTGCTCGTTAAGTACGATACCACGTGCCAGCGGTTCTTTGATATTCATATCCGCACAAGATTCATCTTATTTCTCTGCGTCCGTTGTTCTTAAAATATATATGTTAAGATTTTTATAACATTTAATTGTTATCTTTTATAAATATATAATTCTTCAGTCCGTGTGTATGTGAGTAAACTCCTCCTAAACAGCTGGACTGATATTAATGAAATTTTTAGTGTGCTTAAGTTGATTCGACAATGGATTAGATTCACAATTGGACCCGGTAGGTATCACTGTTGTCGAGATCACGAAATCAGCCGTGCGAAGCCGAGGCAGATCGCTGGCATTCTTAGTGTAAAATATATAAATGTCATAAACATTATTTGCTTCTTATTATTAAGCCCGTCACAGTCTACTGTTAGACATGAGTTAATCAGCATGCTTTGCAAACGTCTTGGCAATTGCAGTTTCAGACGTGTTGTTACTGTATAATTCGTATATATCAGATAGCACATTATGTTATCACAATATGTGATGTATACGAAATTATTATGTATATATACATAATCATGTCGTATATCAGGAGAAAAAAAAGGACGAACATACGAAGGATAATGAGGGTTGATGTATTCTCTCACTTCGCCACCACACAATCATTCAGTCATTTAATCATCACAACTTATCAAAAGTTCACTGTTAAATAGACCTGCCCCATAAATTGCCACATAGGGGGGATATTTGCCATTCTAGCGACGCTTGGTGGGCAGGTTCCCAACCGCAGCTTTTTATTACTTTAAACTGTTATCAATAGGACACACCAGTATTAACAGTGAACTTTTGATAAGTTGTGATGATTATATGAATGAATGATTGTGTGGTGGCGAAGTGAGAGAATACATAATATTAATACAATAATGTCCGTTTTCTGTTTCAGTCTCCCTCCACGGGATTGAGTAGGTTCTCTGATGTCGCCATTACTCTGCATTATACGGCAAATAGATAATAGTACGCGTTAATACAAACTTTTCTTAAACTATAACGCTGTAAGTTAGGTATGGTACGAAGCAAAATAATTGTGTAAGTTTCGTAGCCCAAACTTATCAACGATACGAACATTCACATTACTAGCATATTATAAGGTATGTACTATGAAGAACTACACAATAATTACAATAGACCACACACGACTTATTGTGCCGAAAATATATTAGACAAATTCGTTTTGTTTTTGCGTTCGAAATGAAATAGATAAAAGAGAAAAATGGATCGAACAGGAATAGTAAGCTATTGTTCGCTGTTAGTAGACACTTCGGCAATGTCTTCATTATTCTTGTGTTGCTTCTGATCGCTTAATTCTTCATTTTACGTGGACAATCACTATTGTTTGGTTCTACTCTATTGTCAGGACGTTACAAGAGAAGGGAGCACAAACAAATAAGAGAGGCATTTAGGCTAAGAATGGAATTACTTACATTTAGCATGACCCGTATTGTAAGAGGCGAATATGAAATGCCAAACGGGAATATCCTTAATAAATAGTAATTTAACCAACGCGTCCATTTTCTCCTAAAATTCGGTTAATATTTGCCTTAATCACCATGCTTAACTAATGATCGCTAATCACAATACCAGACGTATCGCACCCTTGATGTTGCTCCTGATGAATGGGATTTTTTTATAGGATAAGGTTGACAAACGAGCACACAGTCCACCTAATCGTAAGTGGTTACTGTGGCTCATAGACATCCTCAATAAACAATCAAAATGCAGATGCGTTTTCACCGCTGAGGACTAAGATGGAATGTTTCTTTTCCAGTAAAAAGGGTCTCCGGGACCTCTACACTCACCAAACGAAACACAGCAGCATTAAGCTGCTATTTTACGCTGGTATTCTGTGAGAGCGTGGGAGTATTTTACGTGCATCTCATTCATGATAGATGTACCTTACACAGAACTACGACGAGGAGCAGAGTCAAAAGAAGCGATAGTAGAATTACAAATCCGTCTAGCAAGGGTGACGACCACAGTAAATCCTACGTAAAATAGAAGAGACTTTTGTCCAGCAGTGAACTATTGGCAGTGAAATGGTGTACAAGAAGTGAAAAAGAAGATAGAGACAGATAGTATAAATTAAAAGCTTTACAATATATTTTTAGTCGACTGCGCGACATCAAAGACAGCGTAATGCTTCTCACGCGTATCTGGGTATGTATAATGGAATACATGAGAATCGTTATACCCTCCAAGAATCTCAACGGCTGGCCGAATTATCATCAATGATTTGTCTATCGATTCATCTAAACCGTGTAAATTGCGTAACATATTGAGTGACATATTACTGAAAAGGTAATTTTCAAAATCAAAATGATTTTTCCTAGAGCATTATTACATTTTCTACTATTATTCAACTTCTTCTATTATTCTACTACGACTACTATTCTATTTATAAACAGATTATGACTAAATCATAAGCTCGGTTTGGGAATTACACAACCTGAGTGTTGTGGAGGCACGATCTCCACATATTACTTCTTCTTGTTTGAGTGGTCGATTAAGGTAGGTAAGGTAAGGTCGAGTAAGGTTCTTGTTTTTGAATAGCGGAAAGAAGTTTTGGGACCCACTTAGCAATGGTATTATTCACACCCAAATGTTCATGTAAGATGCTAAGCAGTGTTGTTTTTGAAAGTCCTGTTATAACTGATAATTCTTTAGTCTTTATCGTCATCCCATACTGTCTTTTTGTTAGGTATTAAAGAGTACATTTTAAATAATATACTATATAATTTGTTTCTTTTTTATATGAATTACCAACAATTGCTCAATGGAGTCGGCTTCTTTTTCAAAAAAAAAGTATAATTCAGTTGTTAAAATAAGCTTTTGGAACGATAAATTCTACGTGACAAGGGTTTAGATAACATGAGGCCCATATTATTTAGTACCTAATTACCTACAAAGCTAATTGCTACCTGAGCTTGAAAATTAAGATAAATGTGACACGTTTCAGTTTATTCTAAAATGTTTTATAAAATTTTGTTTTTACTCTTAAAGAGTTATAAGTAAAATAGTTTAAGTAACGAATCCAAATTTTTACAATATTCACATTATTCATTGCAAGTAAAATCATGTAAACACAGTTGTTTATAATGTACACAGGTGTACAGAGAATTTCCAAGGCAATGTCTCATAAGCTAGTCATTCTTATTGACAATTGACAAAGCCGTCTGCGGAAAAACGATTTAGTATAATGCGGATTAGTTACTTCGTAATTTATATTTTTCGTACTACGTACGTACGTACGTACCTCGTATTTTTGTCACTCGATCCTATAAAAAAAAGCTCGTAGTGGCGTTGTAAGAATAACAGCTATCCCATATCCTCCAGTGGCTGTAGTGATAAAAAACTGTGGTTGTCAACCCGCTTGTTAAGCGTGGCAACTGTGGCAAATGACCCTCTTATGAGGCAATCTATAGGGAGGCCTATGTTCAGCAGTGGACTCTGATTGGCAGTTATGATGATGATATAATTTTTGAATGCATATTTTAACTAAGACATTTTACGTCCCTTGTCGACTCTGCACCTATTATTCAGCATGAGTTAGCTTTATCACTCCTTCTTCCTTCATTTTTTCTACGTGTTCAAACCACCGTAATATTCCTGCCTTAATCCTAGTTAACATTATACAAATATTTTATTTTAAAATCACTTCGTTTCGTTCATGACATATCCGGGAGGAAGAGCCGTTGCATTTAAGCATGTTAAATCCTAAAACAAGCCGAGACTATTTGAGTACTGTTCGGAATGTATACGTATCGGTCGTGAAATGGGAAGAATGGTAGATCAAAGCAATCTTATAAACGCGCCTAACGTAGTTTTGGATGTCGAGATACATCTAAAACTACGTTAGGCGCGTTTAAAAAGTAAAAGTAAGTGTAAAAGGATTTTGATTATTTTCTACAAAAGATTATCTTCTCAAAAGAATTATGCTTATAACATTTTACTGTTAACGTTATTGAATTTGATATTATTTTATAGATTGAATCTGATAATAATACCTAGAAATTAGGTGATCACAGCTAAATGTCGTTATTAAATAACTTCTCTAATTTTACAATATTATATGATTGCTAATTGAAACGATGAATTCATCCACCCATTGCAACTTCAAGTTCCACTTCCCCATAGATTGCCTCACTGGGAGGATTTTTGCTATAGCTGCCAGTTTTATAATTATTTTGTTTACAGGTCGACGCTGCTGCCTAACCTCTTTTTTATTTTTTTATTTATTTCTTCCTGTTACCTGTCTTTACGCCACAATTTCACAACATGCATGCGTGAAGGCAAGCACGGCAAATATTTTTTTTTTGTAAATATGTTATCTATAGATACATCAAGATATCGAACATTAACACAGAAGCTAAAGTAATTCAATAATGTATCTACATAATATGTTCCTGCTTAGACGTCGACGTATATATTTTAAGGCACCTGTGCCGCACTGAGTCAAGCGATCGTTAAAAAACCGCTCGCGAACACAGAGCAGAAACGTCCAGTCTTATGTTTCAAATACTGGAACTGATCAGACATGCGATAGAATGCAGATATACTCGTACTGCAACGGCTATTCCTGTAATAATGCTTGTCTCTGGCATTCAATTAACTTCAATTTAGCTTTGATGGAAATGTAATGCATTTTGTGTGAAATTAAACGCTATGTGATGTTTGCTCTTCACCAAATTTATATTTGCAAATAATTTGCAAATTAAGTTTTTTTTTTTATATAGGATAAGGGTGACAAACGAGAACACAGTCCACCTGATGGTAAGTGGTTGCTGCGGCCCATAGACATCTACATCTATCCTCTATTACAAATCAAAATGTAGATGCGTTGTTACCCGTGAGGACTAGGATAGAATGCCTCATTTCCAGTAAAAAGGGCCTCCGGCCACCTGCACTCACCAAGCGAAACGCAGAGGTGAACCTCTACTTCACGCTGGTTTTCTGTGAGGTCGTGGTACCACCCCGGTTCGAGCCGGCCCATCCGTACGACAGCAAAAGCTGCCGCGTGGCTCTACCACTGTGTAAAGTTTTAATGTAATTTTAATAAACCAATATTACTTTTAATTGACTCAATCACATTTATAATAAAATGAAAATATTTAAAATTATCTTCTCTAATTGTAAATTGTGGCTTTATTAAAATTAATTATGTTTACGCTTTTGTAATAAGAAGGATAACTTGAGGAAGTACCTACTGATTAGTGTAATAGATATTGTGTTGACCTTGTAAAGTTCTTTGGAAACCTTTATATTATATTTGGGTGCAATAAGAAAATCCGTACACATGTTATTTCCCGTGACTGTACCTACGAGTACGTGTTAGGTCGCTTTTTCCTTAGCGCTTGAAATCGCAGTGGCAGTGTATTCACCTCGAATGCTTTCCTGTCTCGTTCGGAGCCCATTAAATGCAGGAAAGGTAAAAACAAACTAGGGGGAAGATGAAATTGTCCCCAAGGGCATGCACGTGCGTATATATCAATCGTTATTTATTCGTAAAGGACTTACGCCCCCATGAAGGAACAACCATCTTTTCCTATGTTTTCAATTGTACTAATTTAAGCTTTATGGTAGTGGTGGAAAATTGGTATACTTGTATACTTATTCAACATAAAATATAGTGACAAACAAGGTAACAGTTCTCCTGCTATAAATTGGCTACTGTAGCTTAAGTACTGTAGTCCTGATACCAAAAAAAATAAAATAAAAATTGCCTAATTATTTTACATAATAATTATTCTGACTCTCGTACACTTCAAACTGGAACACCTCATTCAGTGGAGCTACTCCTGTTCGGTGGCAAAATTAGGTAAAATGAAGTTTATAACAATCCACGATTTCATAACTTACCGATTTATATTAAATTAGTCATGTTTAGGAAATCAATTTTTGTTCGATAAAATGACTTTACACAAATACAAAGCAATTTTACTTATTATGTAGAATAAAGTGTAAAATCAAATGTTAATGCAAAAACGGATTTCAATTTTGTGCCAATTTTTCTCCAACTGTCATGTCTACCTTACTTCCTTACTTCGTGTATCCTAGTAATTTACGTACGAGGTTTTGGCGGCCGGTGGAAAACGCGTTCAAAATCATTAATTCAATTCTTTAGTAGAAAACTCAGGGATAAGTGTGGGAAATTTGGGCAAATATGGCAAAAAAACGCTTGCCAGATGGCAGTTTTTTTGGAAATATCTTTGTTGGCGCGCAGTGTAATATATTTTTTATTTCGTACTTTGATTTTCGATAGTTAGTTTATTTATGATTCGACAACATATTTAAAATGTGAGTTGAATAATATCATAAACATACATTTTCTAAAGCATAAAGGTGACGAGCGAGCAGACTTACCTGATGGTAAGTCGATGCTGTAGTCCAAAGACACCTACTAAGGTTTCTTTTAAGAAAAATCTTCTATCTATTCTTTATTAAGATACTAAATGCAGTTGTGCGAAGTTATCCTCGAGTACTAAGATAGAAGAACGCCTCTTTACCAGTCAAAAACTATTTTCTGTACTTACTATACGAAACAGCATTAAGCTGCTATTCTTCGTTGTTAATCTGTGAGAGCGTGGTCCTTCCATATTCAAACCAATAAAAAAAGAAGATAGCTGCAGCTTGGCTCTGTCTTGTGCCTCTGTATGTTATACATACATCATTTAGACTTTTTCGTCAAAACTTATTTTAGCAAAATAGTACGTACTAATGAAATGAATTGAATGCAGTGGAGATGCGATCTCTTCGTAAAATGTGCGGCGTTACCATGGCCGACCGAAAGCGAAATGAAGAGATTCGCAATATGGCAGGTTTGAAAGATGACCTTATCACAAAAATTGATAAGGGCGTGCTTCGATGGTTTGGGCACGTTGAGCGAATGAGTGAAGACCGAATGGTGAAGAAAATATATAGCGCGAAAGTTAATACTCGTATTAAAAGGTGTCGAGGTAGACCGAGACTAACTTTCGGAGACCATGTGAGCAAACTGCTCGAAGAGGGGAGGGTCAAGAGTACTCGAATACTTAGACGTGCATGTATGAAGAAGATAATGAATCTGAAAGAAGCGAAAGAGGTATGTAAGGATCGTGACACTTGGCGATCTGTTCTCTCTGGCTACCCCGTCAGGGATTGTGCGTGAAGATAAGTTAAGTACGTACTAAGAATAATAAGAATATTAATGAAAGTTCTTTTAAACCAGTAAAAAAGAAGACCCTATGAGGCGATTGTATTTATTTATATGTCTAAAAGGCTCGCACGAGGGAGGGCAACACATAGGGATGAATTTTAGATACCTCTGTCTCATTCGCTACCGGCTTAACATCAAGTCGTAAAGTTTATTATGACTAGTGTAATAAATATGAGTTACATTCAGAGAGCATTCAGTATGAAATGTAAATGAAATTTTTTTAGTTTTTTTAACGACATTGAAATTGAATTGATACGTGTATATAATGTGCTAGCGGCTTCGCGTGGGTAGGTTCTATTAATGTGCCGTTACTAAGAGGTAAAGGCCTTTTTTTTATCAATATTTCGTTTTCTCAAAAAATCTCCAAGGTTTTCGGATAAAATATAACTAACACTCCTGGTATAGTTCTCTACTCGACGAACAGTAGTTATTACAATTGGCTCAGACATTCCGGTACAGACAGACAGACAGATAACGCTTTTAAAAATGGTTGTCCATGTCTTAATGGCATGCTAATATGTCGCTGCCCCTCAGCTAAATATAAGGCAATTTCGATATTGTAGATTCCCCCCCTCTTTTTCCTAAAGAGGGTCGCTTTCCATTCGGCAGAAAGGCTACACAAGCCAATGCCAGTCTCACAGGTGGTGTTTAGTGGGTAGGCACTTAGGTTTCGCAGTGAGTCCCACATAACCACAGCAGCCGGCTGTCGTGGTATGCTTAGAACATTCACCACCTCCCTTCCTCGCTTCCCGGAGGGTAGCATTTCCATTGCATCTGGGCGCATAAAAAAATTGTAGATAGACATTTCAATTTTATTTATATGTCTAGATTAAGCAGACATATATATATCAATATACATAGTATGTGTATTTACATTGATTTAATAAGATTACGACCTGTCTTTGGTAATCTTACTGTTCAAGTGTGAACGTAGTGTTGTTTAACTTGATGTTAAGAAATGCTTACGGTCTTCATAGCTTTATAGAACAATTTTAATTTTATTTTAAATTATAATAGCAAACTACATTCCATTTCGAAAGTCCTGTTTATGTGTATTAGGTCTTTAGGTAAAATAATCGGTTTGTGAGAGAAATTTGAAATTTCTATTTTTACGGATTTTTATCACGTCAGACGTTTCGGGTGTTTTACAGCAGCCATGGTCAAGGGGGACTGAGGTGATTGACGTCCCGATGTCCGAAATTTTGGGAATTAAAAAATAAGTTTAAATAAACGCGACGAAATCCGTAAATATAAGAAATCATTATATAAAGAATATTTAAAAAAAATTAATTAAAATATTTACATATTCTAGCCATTTTATGGTCATGTTTTGGTCCTTTTGCTACGCATTTTTAATTAAACGCGAGATCGTTTCATTTGAAACCAGCGTATTTTACTTGGAATTGTAATCGTTTAAAATTATGAAAATTGTTTCGTATAGTTAGAATGCGTGGTATCAGCACAGTCTCTCCCTTGGCTACTCATGATAAAATTGTGACCTTTTAGACAATGGATTTAAATTGCCAGTCATTGAGCTACAGCTTTTATTCTATTTATTATAGTCAACGCAACGCCTGCTATTTTTTTGAATTATTAAAACAATTCTGAAGAGGTAATCCAACCAAAACCTAAAGCTAAGGTCACACAGAAGCGGTACATAGTGAAAAGCGATTCAGAAGTGGAGCTGCGGGGATTAATGCATTTAGGTGCGTGCCATATTATAAAAGTCCCGTTGGAAGCCCGCGGCGGAAGGGCGGCCGGTGTGACCAATGTAATATTTTTAATATTCCGTGGGTGTGACAGTAAAAGCGGCCATGTTTTGTTTTGTTTAAAGATTGCAAGATCAATCATGTTCATGGTGCATCAAACACTATGCCGCTGTCGGACAATGATGAACAACTTCTGCTGTTATTAGTATTATGGCAGAAGAAGAATCAAACGTAATTGGGTACGCCTTATAAATACAAACAGATTACTGTTTGGAAAGTACGAACTCAAGTGGAAAGAACGTTCCAAGACCTCTTACGAAGACCGTTTTTTTACTTATTTCTAAATCAATAGAAGCTACTTCGAGGTAGTACAAGAAATTTTGCGGTCAAAAATTATAATCCGATACAAAATGGAGGGAGCAGAGAAGATTTAAATATAATGACACTGACTATTTTAAAGTTTTCTTTTATTAATCAACAACAATCGTATAAGAACTTTGACTTGAGAACTCTATTCAATAAAACAATTTTTTTTAATTTTCACAGTAAAACTAAGATGTAACAATTTAAAATTAAAAATTTTGTACAACCGACTTCAATATACATTATTAAGAATAACTCAAAAACTATTGGTCAGTCCTTGATCAACGGATGTGACCACATGAGAAGCACCCGCTTTCAAATAAAGTTATGGGTAACACACATAAAAAAACATACAGTCGAATTGAGTACCTCCTCCTTTTTGAAGTTGGTAGAAAACTAGAAAATACAATGTTCAAGTACTGTAAAGGTGACCAGTTGCTTTGACTACAAAGGAATACAGTCTGCGACATCAGATCACCCCGTGCCCCTTCAGTTTTAGCCCGATCCACATGCCGTTCATTTGTTTGTGAAAAAACGTTCACCCCGGTAACGGTCTCGTCCCGGCCGGTCTCTGTGTGAAAGGATTAGGATGTAATGAGCTCTTATTGCGAAAATTCCCGGCGTCGAAACGCATATCGGATCGCTTAGGTGTGGCCTGAGCTTTAACCATTGACATAAAATGATAACAAAAAAATAGTAAGTGCGATTTAAAATGCAGGTGACACCATCTAGGTACGAGTTTCGTAAAACACAGGATGCCACGGTATTCTTGCGTAACTTAAATTGCTGTAAATTCATTTCAAGGTGTTGCCTGAACGAAATGTCAAATTTCTATGATTCAAAGACTAAACTAAATAAAATCCTTGTCATCGTCATCTAGTATAATCATACGAAACAGCAGCGTTATGCTGTTATTTCATGCTACTATATTGTGAGAACGTGGTCTTTCCCCAGTCGTGCCGTCCCATTCGTGCTACAGCCATTATACGCGTGACTCTCCACGTATTTAAAATAAAATAATTCCAAATAACCAAATATTAATGCACGAAACGAAAACACAACTACTAAACTGTGAAATAATAATGCGATTTCGTCAAATGGACAAATTGACGTCAGGTTGTCAGTGATCAATGAACAGGCGGGTCCAGTTTGGATCTGTGTCTCGGCGTTAATTATCTAGCCTTCCAGCTATTTTGAACAAGTTAAGCGTTAGCAGCTCGTTAACATACCTACGTTAGCTACTTATCAAAATAGTCTTACTTTCTATAAAAGGAAATCGAAATTATCTCACTAGGTGGATACATTCCATTTCTCTCTCGGCGTTTTTGATAATAGAACCCCGCAAGTTTTTACTTTTATCGTGCAGTTGTAACAGAAATACTATGCGACGTACATACCGCGTGTCACGTGGAATGTAGAACTGGTTTGTTTGTTAGTTATACAACTTGTTTTGGATACATGCATTTGTTTTGTGAGATAATTCGTTTTGTCCAAGTCGGATGCGTCCACCACTTTAAGCGTCAGTCAAGTAACTGATCGTTCAATTGGACCTCAATCGTCAGTGTTTGATGTAACATTTTATGAGTTGTTCTATTTACAAAATTGTTCTGAAAGCACCAATTAAGGTTAATATATGATAATCGGTTCCGCGTTTGGTCGACGACATACAAATTTGATGATTGATAACTTTGCTGTCCTAAAAAAAACCTGAACAGAATATGTACCAAACAACTCAATTTTGCTAGAAAAAACGTGATCGGTTCCTAACTTTTATGTATGGCGTTGTTTACAAACAAAGAGCTTTAAGTGGCATAGTTCGTCAACCTCGTGTAAAAATGGCGTATCACGTTAAGTAAAACAGGTAGGAAGAAGTGGCAGACAAAGACAGATAAAACTGTCTCTGTTTACAACATGAAGCTAATTGATGTCGGTTGTTGAGCGCATTCTAGTTTGCCGTAGAAGGAGGCAGATCTTTGCCCGTAGATATAAATAGCGGGGCGGGCTGGTCCACAGATGTTAAGTGGACACCAGTTTTAGAAGTGCTCGCGTCTATTTCAAACAAGTGTAAATAAATCTAGCTACTAGTCACTTTCGTGCGGCTATCACTTTCATTGCACGCCGGTCGCCTTGTTCTAGACAAAGAATGATATACTATTATAATTTTGATTATAAAAATATAATTGCATTTAACATTCTATTACTTTTTATACAATAATTGGATAATTTTTGCCACTCAAGTCAAAGAAAGAGCAAACGATATCTAACATTGCATTGATGACGGCTCCGTGGCGCAGTGGCTTAGCAATAAGTTGTGCTGAGAGTTCGAATCCCGCATGGAACAAGTATTTGTATGACCTACAAGTAATTGTTCCGAGTCTGAATGTTTGTCCTTGTGCAATTTATGTTTGTAAACTGCCTCCACGATACAGGAGAAAATCCTAGTGTGGGGTTAATGTTATTTTATAGAAATAATCAAAACATTGCAAGTGCTTGTTGTAGGTTTAATAAGTGTATACTAATGTGTTATATTTAATATGTGTGTACCAATTTACGCTTACTCATTTATATTTGGGCTCCGTAGATATGACTACATTTTCGAATTTCGAAAATGTCTCAAATGGTTGCCGAATCACCTTCGCAGGCATATTCATATCCTTTCTACTTTATATTGAAAAGTGTTCAATTGGTACATTCCCCGATACCTGAAAACTCGCTTTGAGTTCATTTCGTCCTCTCACGATCGTCATCTTCGTTCCACTTCATCATCGTTTTCTTCGTACTCCAGTACATTTTTACTCCTTCTTCTAAACATCATTTTCTGCTACAGCTGTACGCTGGTTAAACTCCTTTCCTTTACTCTTGACACTTACAAAACAAAAACAAAACACAACAACACAAAAAAAACACTACTGTGTCTTTACATATAATATATTCATCGCCCCCTGCCCCTTTTCTTCTTCAAATATCTACTCAAAGCTTAGCACTTATAACTCTTATTTTATTATCTCTTATCTCTTATCTTATTTATTATTTTTCTTGTACAATATTCTGTATATCTTCAACTATCATCATCCTGCGCTTTTTTAATTTAATAGATAAATTATCTACACATTCCTCCTCACTGTTCGTGGTGAAAAACTGTTCTTTGTGTAATAAGATTGTATGGAATAAATCGCTTCCAGAGCGATATCCGCCTATTGTATCTTCTTTATTTATTTTATTCTGTTTTTGTTTTCATATGTGTTGGTGTACAATCAAGAATTTTATATTAATTGATTGATGTGATGACATTGAAATATTTATTATTAAGTTAAACACTCAATGACACTCGGTAGAGAGTTATTGTGTTCTGTGCTCAAAGAGAGATTCGATCTTTTTGTTGTTAAAATTTAACACATAATAAACTAATATGACGTTGACACTTGACACCAGGCAAATGCGACTACTTATAAGCGTTAGTCTTTTTTATAAATGTGAGTATTTGAATATCTTCTCCTAGGTAACTTTAAGTAGTACACGATTTCAGCGCTATTCACTACCAGTTTGCCATGTCGCTCGTAAACATAGAAGCATACAGTAATGAAGTACAATAATTTGTCACCATCAGTCTTTCCATCCGATTACAATGTGGGCGTCTTCAAGGTACTCTTGCCGTAATTATCTTGCACTGCATTTGGGAAGGTACTGGCTTATAATGGTTAGGAAGGGGTAGGTTTGTGAACAAACGTATATTAGGATTAAAAAGCGACTCTGGCGTTATTTTGCGTCAATACATTACAAAAGGACTGGTAATATCGCGAAGTGATTTATAACACAATGACGTTCCTATTATAGATGGCCTATTTGTTTTTTTATTATTCATATTTAAACAGATTATTTTATCTCTCTTCAAACAATAATTTATTATTGACATATGTATATTATTGTATGAAACTGGCAAGAACTACACTGCATGTCTATTTAAAAAGAAAGTTTTCCACAAATCTTATGAATGAATCATGTATTCGAATTTGTCTGAGTATGTAATTACGTTCTATAAGATTTTAGTAAACTAGGTTTATAGTTTATTGTACGCACGTACGCAGGTGTACTTCGTGTATTAATTTTTTTTATGTTTGTAGGTAGTAGTGTTCTAAAATATGTAACACTGGTAGGAAACAAAAGTACGTAAATACAGGTGTACTATTTAATAATATAAAATTAAATTGTTTTATAGAATCAGACTGTGTCCAATTCCCGCCAGTACCATTAAAATTGTTTATTACAATTTTAAGTGTTGATTTGCACGTGCACGTGAGGTAAAGGAAAAGGAAATTCTGCACGCCAAAACCTAGACATTTTTTTCGAGTACCTACTTGTAATGTACTTGGTTTTAGATGTAATGAAAGAATGAGATGTTGATGCCGTAATAGCTCAGGGGCTAAACGCTCGCTCTAAATTTCACAGTACGCGAGTAACTCGAGTTCGATCCACGCCGTCACCAATGAAATTATTAATAGCAATTTTAAGTCTTGATTTACCACGTAACATAGTGAGGAAACGTGCATGTCTGAGAAATAAGAAAAATTAATATTTCGAAGACATGTAACATGTTTGTTAAGTTGTAGAGCCATGCTGCAGTTATATTAGTAATATAATTGTAGCACGAGTGGGTCGGCTCGACCGGGGAAGGACCACGTCCTCACAGAATACCAGCGTAAAATAGCAGCTTAACGCTGCTGTGTTTCGTATGGTGAGTGTAGAGAACCGGAGACCCTTCTTACTGGAAATGAGGCATTTCATCTTAGTCCTCACGGGTGACAAGGCATCTGCATTTTGATTTGTAATAGAGGATAGATATAGATGTCAATGGGCCGCAGCAACCACTTACCATCAGGTGGACTGTGTGTTTGTTTGTCACCCTTATCCTATAAAAAAATGTGAAGTTTGTCAACACGCATTGGGGCAGCGCGGCAACATTTCTTTGACTTAAAACCATCTTAAAACCCTCTCAGAAATGAGAGGAGGCCTGTGCCCAGGGGACGTATATAGACTGTAACTTAACTTTACTTTACTTTACTTGTAATGTTTGCCAGCGCGTTCTATTGGTACAGTGCGACGGACTCTTACCTGTGGGAAAACTCACATAGTAATGAGACATTTGCATAAATGAATACTTAACCACTGATTTACCGAGCAGTTCGTATACCTTTAGAAGGTGACCTTTATAAGGTTTACCTTTATAAAAACATTGTTTTAAAAGCAAACAGATTAGCAACAATTAATCTAGTCTTCAGTTTACGGATGTGCAGACTGCGCTCCATACCTACGCTCGTTAGTGCCACCATTTGTCATGCAGCGATAACCTTCATTAATATTCATTGAATATCAAAACTAATATGAGAAATATTTGATGCGTTTCAGTTAAATCCTTTTGTGTCATTAATATATATAATTTATCATCATCATCATCACTACAGCCCATGAAAAGTCTACACAAAATACCACTGATGGAGTTAGGCCTCCCCAGAGATTGCGACTAAACGTGGTTAGAACCATTCGTAGCCGTCGATTTGGCGTTGTCTTACCAAATTATCATTTCATTTAGTGGCAGGCCGCTATACACTCTCTTTTATCATGTGTTGGAGGAGACTTGACTTGACTTTTAGATCTTCGGATTAATTTGCGTATTAAAAACACAAATAGGTAAGGATTTTTTTTTATAGGATAGGGTGACAAACGAGCACACATTCCACCTGATGGTCAGTGGTTGCTGTGACCCATAGACATCTACATTTATCCTCAACGAAGAGTCAAAATGCAGATGCGTCGTCATCCGTGAGGACTAAGATGGAATGCCTCTTTTCCATTAAAATGGGTCTCCGGTTCTCTACACTCACCATACGAAACACAGCAGTGTCAAGCTGCTATTTTACGCTGGTATTCTGTGAGAGCGTGGTCCTTCCCCGGTCGAGCCGACCCATTCGTGCTACAACTATACTACTAATATAGCTGCAGCATGGCTCTACCACGTTAAATTATTAGGGATTATTTATAGGTAATTCTAACACTTGTTTATCTCGGGAGACGACCCGCGTCTGCAAGGCCGGTTGTTTAGCAACTGCGTTACCGGTCCGCCAAAAGATCAAATTAAGTCCGCCAGAGCCAAGCCAAGCGCCATGTAAGCTCAATAATACTCGGCTACGTCTCCCAGCTCCTACCAAAAGTTATTGAGGCGGGATATCTTTATAAATATCATAATTATTCTGTACACAAATGTACCCCTGATACTTACAACAACTTAGTTACAAATGTTGTATGAATATTTTTTTACTCAGCAAGGTTGGTCGCATTTAAATCACGGGATGTTTGTTAAATGCTGTTTACGTCTTCGGATGTCCAAATGTTACATATGTAACTCTTTTTAAACATAAACATAAATATCGGTCAAAACAATATATGTGCAAAAAATTTATTATCATGTAATAAGAATCATATATCGCGTGAGTATATCCACGTGCGTCGGCCGCATACTACAATGTCGACTCAACAAATTCCACAGGCATCAGTCAAAATGATTCTCACGACATTTATCGTTATCAATGCAAATAGAAATGTGTAGGTAGAACCCAGGGTAACTGTCGCAGTCTTTCAACCTAGTATAGTGACATAATATCGCCGTTGTCATAGCTAATCCAATCCATCGGTATATAGACAGTTATTAATTTTACACTATCAAAAGTCGGAAGTTCGGAGTGAAAGTCATCGCGCCACCTACAGAAAATAGCAGAGCAACCTTTTCCGAGTCAGCTATTTTACTTTTTAGATTAGAACAAAATATAATATTATTCATTTGAAGTACAGAAATTATTTCCTTAGCAGGTGTCATGCCTATTAAAGCTAATCCAATCCATCAATGGAGTGATGGATTGGATTAGCTTTAATGGATTAAAGATTTAATGGATTAAAGTCTACTGATGAACAAAGGCTTCCCCTATAGATTGCTTCATAGGGATAGGGGGGTGGGGGTGCCATAGTTGTCTCGCTTGGCAAGTGGCTTGGCAACCACGATTTTTTATTATTTTGAATTGTCACCTACTAGAAAGATGCTGCTGCTCATCCTCTGTTTCAGATTCCCTTTGTCTTTGCCGACTCTCACGACACCCACGGGACGATATGTGGTAGTGGATATTCTTACACCGTCATTACACGGTTAAGAGCAAAAATTAATATGTTTTGTGGTTTAGCCACTTCAAGGTGAACTTTCTTTGCTAAAATGAATTGACTTCATAACGGTGAAATTACGCATTGCACACCGTGACCACCATCGCACGTGAGATATTTTAATACAAAATCATAATATAGTTCAATTTTATTCTACTGCTTGGTGGATTCAAACAATTTAAATTGGGCATGACAATTCAAAATAAATTATATTTGCTCTAATAAAACATTCTAATAACCAAATAAATTTTTCGTCATTATAAGATTGCATAACGATTTGCGATTTGTATTCTCAAACAATGCAATTTTAAAGCTGCGAATGTGGCTAACCAAAACAAATGTGAGCAACACCGTTACCTCAGTTCGCGGAATCAAATAAAAAGAAGAAAAAGTGACAATGGGCAACGGTAATCTTTGTTCACTGCGCTGCGTAAGGTCGAAGCGCCGGGTTCGCGGTATGCCACCGACATGCGCTCAAGATGCTAGATAGCGTTAATGAGTCCGCAATTAAAATCAAACTGGACCGCAGCGCTAGTTTCAAGACTATTGTGCGTGAAATGGCTCTAATTAAAACGACACATTTTGTTTGCGTTACATGCTTGTTCATGTATCGGCGCTTGTATTTCCTCATGGACTTGCTAAATTACTAAATAGTAATATTCTATATGAACATGCTAAACTTATGCATAGCATTAAAAACGATTTAGTCCGCTGTGTTTTTTCTCGACATGAACTTGCAAACGTTTCTTTTGCTGAATTTCATAGTTCAAGTTTAGTCATTTCATGTACTTTACATAATCTTCACAATGAGTCACGAACATACGTTTAAATTATTTTATGTCTCGAAATATATAATTGTATAGGGTATAAAATTGCTTTTTTATAAAGTTCTAAACAAAATTTAAAACCTTTAAAACTCGTCCTGGCATTCCCATCTGATATGTGTTCTCTTTTGGAATCGTTGTAAGCTTTAGTATTCTTATATATTATTTTTGAATCAATGTTCAAATTATGCTAATTCATAAGTTTTTGATTTACTAGAAGAATTATCACTGCATTGTGCTGAGTTAAAAAAAAAAACATTTGAAATATTAAAAAGAGCTTTTACGTATATGAGCTAAAAGATAATTTTTGAATACAAATTTTATGTGGAACGATAATAAGATGTATTATATATTATATAATTTACTTTGATACAGGGCAAAATTCGAGTGTGGGTAGTACATATTACTTCAATGGTGTGGGGCAGGTACGTGTAACGTACGTTGAATAAAAAAGAAAAATAAGTAAGAATCAATTAAATTAAATTAAAATTTTGTCTCAGTCATAATATCTTAGGATACTATCCATTTTGCCGCTTATTGAACTTATAGTCACGCCAACATGACCCGACAATCCTTGCAAAAGCGTTAGGTCATAGTAATAGAAGTCAATGAAATTACTTTATCTATAAGATGGAGAAAATTAAACTGCAAGGTTAGAATAATATTCATAACATAACATAAACACTTGTCACACAGAGGGGTAGGCAGAGACTACAGACTTCCATTTGGCACGATCCTGGCACACCTCTCTCGCCCCTCCACATCCACATACCTACTCACACACGCTCGTGGTTAAGGGTACTCTTAATTTGGCCCATTTTCGATATATTGCCAATTTGGTCCTAGGATTTCCCTTCCTGACTCTGCAGTTCACTTCTGCAATATAAATCACTCTTTCCTCTTTCATTCTTTCTACATGACCAAACTACCGAAGCATTACTTTCTTAATCATGGTCACACTATAATATTCACACATTCGGATATACACATCACATAAAAGCGTGATTGTGGTTAGTGATCGTTGCGGATAGTTTCTAATCTAACGTTAACGTAAAATAATGCATTTTTATGCTGTGCCGACTGCATATTACTACTACACTACCTGTCATTTTAGCCTCGCCTCTTTGCGGATGGGTTGTATATAAATAAATCAAGCAAGAGTTATTTTAGTCGGCGGTAAAAACATTGTGTGGTAGTAGGGCCGTCGCGTTTTAAAAGGGCAATAAATAAAGTGAACTCGGTCGGTTGCCACCTTTAGTGCACTCAGATGGCACAGTTCCCAGTGAAAATGGTTTCGGCTTCTATACACACACCGGTTTTGCTTTGCTTGTTGTAATTCACGAAATTCGTGACACCTGGTATGGAAATAATTTCTATAGTTATTTCAATTTATAATATAATATTTTGTTCTAATCTAAAAAATGAACTAGCTGACTCGGCAAAGGTTGCATTGCTATTTTCGATAGGTGGCGCAATTACTTTCACTCAGAATTTTCTCTGGACTATTGATAGTGTAAAATTAATAACTCCATATCTATTATATTGTGAATATGAGATATGTTGGTCCTTAGATGTAGAATTCGGTACATAACTTGGTTACAGCGCCACCAATCAGATCATAGTTAACGATCAATGGTTTCTTGTTGTTTCTTCCCTGGAAAATACCTCTGTTTCCGAACCAGTGGTAAATAAAAAATGAGCTTCAAGAAGTATTATGTAATCCTATACTATTCTATTCTATGACATGACGTTACACGATCACTAACAGTTGCGCCAAAAATTCTATAATATATACAAATATATTACCTCAAAAACATTTATAAAGTTCCCTCATACACACCACCACCAATAACAAACTTATACATTTTTATTGCAATAACATAACACTGAAATGTTTATAGGGATAATTATATCAGTTCATTTATTACTTTAAAATATCTCATCCAGAGCGTCGCTGATAAAAAAAAACATACGCGGAATACATCTTGATTCTATAAAAGATAAGAAAAAGACAAGTTATGCTTCCAGGTATACTCGTTGAACGTGCAATATAAAACAATGTCGGAGAAAAAGCAGCGGGTATAGCTTTTATGTCCATGCACTGGAGACGGAAGGCGGGAACCGTGGGAGAGTGCGCGGGAGCCGACCTGCTCCATCGCGGGAAAATCTCATTCTATATTTTGTTCACATGTTGGAAATTGTAAAAAATAAATCTCAATAGTCGATGCATTTTCACATCTATTGATCGAAAGCTTGAGTGATGCACACTTAAATGTTTTCTTATTATTATGGCAAGCGTTTTAGATGTTTGATAGCTCGATTCATCTCGAAATGGTCGACGTACAGTTGAAACTATTTTCATCTTTGTGTTATTTTATTAGCGATGGATGTGATTTGTTACTGAATTTATTAATGTAAATATAAATTGACGTGAATCGAGGTAAACGCAGCGTGAGTCCGTCACGGCTTTTACGTGTACTCTTTGAAGTTATATCGGTTTACGAGGCCTTTCCAAACTTCATTAATCACTTTAAAACCCGAGAAATATTTGAACACATCGCAAACCGCTTCTTAATCAAAGCAAGCAAAATAAATTTTCTTTAGTTAAATGTGATGCTTTTTAAATGTATATATTTTTTAAAACTATTCCAATTAAATGCAGCCATCAATTTACCCGCCGGGGATTATCGATAAAAGAGAGCAGAGTTACTTTAAAACGGGTGAAAGCAGTTTGAAAATACTTTTATAATAAAAGTCATGTTCGATCCGAATGAAAGTACTTGCCGCTTCTTAGCCTTATGTAACAACACTAAATGTCAAAACAAAACATGTGTATGCGATGTAATTGTGGTGTTGACTTTCGATAATATCCTACAATTGTACATTCATTTTAAATTTTAAAAATCTAGAATTCTCTTCAGTATTGTTAAAGCATATTATTCTGGATGTACCAGAACGATTATTTGAAAGGCCAAACAAATATTTATTCCGTGTGGCATTTGAACCCGCCATTGGCTGCAGGAGCCAAACGCTGAGCAATTGCACTCTAGTGTAATACCACTCTTTTTTTTTAAATAAAAAAGATATAGGAATAAAATTGTTTTTCGTATGTTTCTAATGTTATTTATTTAAAAATTTATTGTCTTCACCTTATGCACAATATAAGGTAGTTAAGGGCAGACTTAATAGCAGACGGTATTCTTTTTAGTTTCTTTACGCGTCGGTACAAACAACTACGAAATACAACATTTTTGAAGTTTTGATAGTTGCACGAAAAAATACACAGCACCGTGGTTCAAATCGCTTTAGTATAAAAATATCGTGGACGATTCACACCGCGACACAAGATTTCATTAAAAAAAAAAGCACTTGGGCGATTCACGTTATGTTCCGACCCGCACTTGATGTGTAACGCTTAATTAAACTAGTCTAGTCTACTTAAGTAGATCGTTCGCATAAAAGTCAAACCAAAACAAGCTGCAGATTTTTTTTATAGGATAGGGAGGAGAATCTTCGGATTAATTTGCGTATTAAAAACACAAATAGGTAAGGATTTTTTTATAGGATAGGGTGACAAACGATCACACAGTCTACCTGCTAGTAAGTGGTTGTTGTGACCCATAGACATCTACATTTATCGTCAATAAAGCATCAAAATGCAGATGCAACGTCACCCGTGAGGACTAAGATGGAATGCCTGTTTTCCAGTAAAATCTCCGGTTCTCTCCACTCATCATACGAAACACAGCAGTGTCAAGCTACCATTTTACGCTGGTATTCTGTGAGAGCGTGGTCCTTTCCCAGTTGAGCCGACCCATTCGCGCTACAACTATACTACTAATATAGCTGCAGCATGGCTCTACCACGTATGCAGATATATAACAGTGTTATAGGCTAAACATTGGTCTTCCTCATAGATTGTTTCAGGGGGGATGTTTACCACAGTTGTCACGCTTGTCAAGCGAGTTGGCAACTGCAATTTTATATTAGGTATCCCGAGTTCTTATGAGGAAGACGCTGTTGCCCTTCTCCTTGTGCATTTTCCCTCTGTCGCTTAACGACATTCCCGGGATGACATTCTTATGCTTCCTCTACACTACTCGCGAAGTAGATCGAAGTTGGACGAGGCGAATTGTGTAGAGAGGTACTTCGATTCACTTCGTCCAGCCTCGCTTCGCCTCGGGCGACTTCCGATCGCTGTCGGTTTTTTGCGAGAGTCAAAGGACTTCGCGAAGTACTTCGAAGTTACACGAAGCGTCTCACTACATTACTTGGCTTACGCCAGTTATAAATATTTTTTTTTACATATAAATATTAAATATATAGGTTTCTACATAATTATTTATTTAGTTAACGCACTGACGTCGTACTGTTCACACAATTAGGTACCTATAGCAGCTGTCTCAACTGAGACTCAAGACGACTGAGCTCTTCGCGAAGTAGCACGAGTGTGTGGTCACGTTCTTTGGACTGCGATCGACTTCGACGAGCACTTCGTCGAAGTTACTTCGCGAGTAGTGTAGAGGAAGCATTACACCCGTTACTACACTCTTTTAATAGTTGTCTATGGGCAAGTCAATTAGTAATCTAAAAAAACTACTTTACACTCAGTTATTTGCTATTGCGATATGAGAAAATAAATAAACATTTAAAGTCTATTAATTTTACGTCAAATAGGCCTTAGCCGTCTTATTGAAAATTACTATGATTTTAAGAAGTTTTTCTGGCCCAAGAAGACCGCGGGACAGTCATTGAAAAATTTCGATGTCAAATTTCCTATTTTACATTTAGTTCACGTATTTCCGCGGGACTTCTATATTGAAACAGCCTCTAGTTTATTAAACCAGAGAGTAACTAACTATATGCTACTTTTTGTAATAGGTGAATGTAAAATGGTGTTGAAGAGAAAAAAAGTTAAAATTTTGCATCAGAACTTTAGGATAGAAGATAAAGTGTTAGAACCTTTTAGTTGAGAATGTGTTAAGATTTATTCTCGAAGTTTCATCACAATTGCTTCAGCCATTCCGAAGATCACACCAGACAGACAGATTTTTTTCATAAATGGTTACTCGTGATTAATAGCATCCATATAATCCCCTGAGCTTAATATACTCGTAAATCAGTTACGATCTATTTTATATGTTTTACATATACATTTAACATACGTGTTTCAGTAAGTACCTACGTAAATACTTGAATCAAATTAAGCTTTTTGTGTGCGTTAGAAAATTTCAAATTTATCATTGTCAAATTCTTAAAACTAAAACGAGTAAAACGGATTGTCGGTTTGTGTGTCGCGACAGGTGTTGCCGATGGCCATTTTGCGTCAGGTTCCTAACGCTTCAAGCATGTGTGCCAGTGTCGACGCAATCTCTCCTATTATTATTCGTTTTGGAGGTCTAATTGGAAATTATTAACCTGTTTACTTGCGTGAAACACACACATCGCGTTGTAAATTGATTGAAATGATTTTACGAAAAAAAATATAGAAATTTTAATGCAATCACACAACAAGGTATGCAATGTATCTAAATAAATATTAGTATAGAATTTTTACTTTAGAACTTTTTATGGTTTCGATAAAGATTCATGGGGATCCTCACAATTCCGCAGACTGTGATCTGTGTTACATATGTAGTAAATTTATTTTGGATTCGAATTTATGTATGCCTGAGGAGGACGATTGCTCGGAAGTGGTCTCGAGTTTTATCGGCATACAACTGCAAGGGTGATATGGGTGTCCCCGCGTCGTGCTAAGCGAAGGAGGGGTTTCATCCGATTGTGTTTTGTCCGTGTAATGGCGGTGTAAGAATATATACTACCCATAACGTCCCGTGGGTGTCGTAAAAGGCGACATAGAGAAACTGAAACAGGAGAACAACTCAAAATTGTAAAAAACTGTGGTCGCCAACCCGTTTGCCCAGAGTGGCGACTAAGCCAAATATCTCCTCTATGCGGCAATCTATGGGAAGACTTAATTATGTTGTGTTTATGACGGAGATTTCAAAAACCCCTCGTCTGCGCTGATGATGATCACCGTGGGTTTTTAGCCTATAAGGGAGCCGGTGAAATCTTTCCGTAGCTCCATAGCGGAAGGTCACTGTGACGATAGTCGATAACTAGTAAACATAATTATTTGTTTATCAGCCGTATTTTCTGCCGACTTCCAAAAAGGAGACGGTACTCAATTCGACTGTATGTTTTTTTATGTGTGTTACCTCATAACTTTGTAATGTGTGAACCGATTTCGATGATTCTTTTTTTATATGAAACCTGATACTTCTCGTGTGGTCCCATATGAATTTGATCAAGGTCAGACCAATAGTTTTTGATTTATTGTTAATAATTTATATTGAAGTCTAAACAGTACAAATTTTTTAATTTTAAATTATATTGAAATGTTTTTCTTGTAAAGTATTTCACTGTACCGTTATTAACATGTGTAGTTAAATGATCGTGCGCCGAGAACTATTGTTAGTGAATGTAACATTGTACAATGGGTGTATTCATCTGCTTAGATTCTGTATTATTATTTATTCTCTGTTGTAATCTAATCTGTGGCTATGCGGCAACGGCACGAACTCTTCGGTTTACATTACGGACTGCATTAGAGACGTGACAAGGAGCGTGCTAAACATTGGTTAAAGCACAAGTAGGTACTTAAATATATCTATATATATACTTAAATATTTTATTTCATTTATTCGGGACAACCAACTAGACAATCAAAACATTTAATAAAATTGTGTTCTAGGATTAAAAGTCGGATAAGTGTTGTCTTAATAAAAGTTTACGATCGCATGCATTATTAAACAACGTGTAAATAATATTATAAATATTGAATGAACAAATTCTAATACTATTAGCTCTTCATGTGTTAAAGGTAAATCAGAGTTTATTTCTAATAAATTGAAATAAAAATATGAAGGTCGATTCAGAAAATATGTCTTACCAGTATTGACCACAAAATTTATTCTAATTGTAATTTTATAAAAATAATTACTTTCTATACAAGTTCGAGATAATTTGTAGAATCGAAAAATTAAATCTTTCAATAGAAAAGGTTCATTCGGAAGTTATATAGGAAGTCCTCATGTTTTAAAGTTCTAAACACTATGATCTTTCACAAAAGTGAAAGAGATTAGGTTAGGTTAGGTCAGCCTATGAAGATGCAGAAGAATTCTGTTAGAAAGAAGAAGGATTAGGAAATAATTATTCCTTCTCGCTAGCTCCGTGCTTTTTGTAGAATTACATATCATGTCCTCGAAAACATATTTCATTTCTCAGACGTATAGGTTTCCTTACGATGTTTTTCTTTTTTTTATAAATAAAGGGGCAAACTGGCATGCGGCTTACCTGATGGTAAGTCACTACCGTCGTTCATGAACAACTGCAACATCAGAGGAATTATAGGTGTCGCAGACCTTTTAAAAGGAATAGGCTCAAAAATCGTTGGTGGTAAACGATTCCACAACGAAGTCGTGATAGTAAGTAACCTGCTGACGAATTGCAAATGGTGAGATGAGATGCTTGGCGGTCCATTACGACTTCCAAGCTTCCAGATGGTGTGGATAGTGTCGGGTATTTTGTCGCGATGTGCGATGGGGATACTCGGCGGCTGGAATTAATCTGAATATTTCCTCTGAACACTGCTCGTGTCCGTGTCATATTATTAAAAATTGTATTAAGCTTGGATTGGCATTTTGGCAACTGAATATACAGATATTAACGAGGAGTTGTTTGACTGAAACTCTTCTCGGTCGCTACAATTTTAACCCGAATAATGACCTTACATCTTATATTAAGCGGCGGGTATTTTCCTACGTTTCCACAACTCAAAATATTACTTTTTCTATTCGAGCTTCTGTTTAATGTATTTACATTAGTATAGACATAAAATTGAAATAAACACATGGATAAGTAGGTAGGTAAATAATAATAATTCAGTACATTATACGTAATTGATTAAAACGTTATTTTTTCTTCTTCCCTTTAAAACGTAATGATAAAATTAAATTAGATGTTATAATATACTTTACTTTACTTATCTTCACGCACAATCCCTGACGGGGTAGCCAGAGAGAACAGATCGCCAAGTGTCACGATCCTTACATACCTCTTTCGCTTCTTTCAGATTCATTAACTTCTTCATACATGCACGTCTAGGTATCCGAGTACTCTTGACCCTCCCCTCTTCGAGCAATTTGCTCACATGGTCTTCGAAAGTTAGTCTCTGTCTACCTTGACACCTTTTAATATTAACTTTCGCACTATATATTTTCTTCACCATTCGGTCTTCACTCATTCGCTCAACGTGCCCAAACCATCGAAGCACGCCCCTATCAATTTTTGTGATAAGGTCATCTTTCAAACCTGCCATATTACGAATCTCTTCGTTTCGGTTTCGGTCGGCCATGGTAACGCCGCACATTTTACGAAGAGATCGTATCTCCACTGCATTCAACTTGCTTTTATGCTTCTTCTGGCATACCCAGGTTTCGCTGCCATATAATAAAGTCGGTACCAACACTGCGTTATGTATTGCAAGGCGTGCACTCTTCACTACGCCTTGCCTTTTGACTAACGCAGTCAGGGCACCATTGACTTTGTTCCCGGCAGCGACACGCCTGTCCACATCTAAATCACATCTTCCATCCCGGCTAAAAGCACTCCCCAAGTATACAATTTCATTTACCTGTTCTAGACATTCCTGATTTACCCATATTTCACACTTCGTTCTCTCTTCGTCCCTTTCAAATACCAGAACCTTATTTTTATTAGCATTCAAACGGAGACCTTTAATTTCACATTCCTCTTTCATACACGTGACTAATGCCTGCAGTTCTGCCTCTGATGGTGCAGTAAGCACTGCATCATCAGCATACAGCAGACAATTTACTTTAATGTCACCCAATTTCACACCCAAACAGCTATCTTTCAGCTTCTGTAAACAGCTGTCGAGATACAGTATGAACAGCCAGGAAGACATGACACAACCCTGTTTTACGCCCGTTCGGACGCTAAACATGGGTGACAAGGTCATGCCCTACCCGCAGACAGGCTTTACAGTCAGATACAGATGTTATAATATAGCTCTTACTTATTATGAGATGTGTATAATTTTGTGGTCAGATTCTATATGACTCTTATAATAAATGAATTTAAATGAAAATATTAATTTCTAAGAAGACTTTCGAAAAAAATACACGTAATAAATCGTCTATTTTTTACTTACTATTCTTCAAATTCGCTTTGCTTTCTAAATAGTTTTCATTTAATGTGTTGTCAAAAATACTTAGTTTTATAACCTTAATTTTATATTATTAATTATTTTCTTGCTTTTCTAAGAAAAGAAAAAACCGGGCAAGTATGAATTGGACTCGCGCATGAAGGGTTTCGTACCACAAAAAAAACACGTTTCTAGTAGGGAAGCCCCACAGACGGACAGACGGACGGACGGACGAACGAACGGACGAACGGACCAACGGCGGAGGCTTAGTAATAGGGTCTTGTTGGTTACTCTTCGTGTACGGAACGCTAAAAGCAATTTATAGCATTTGGGTTTAGATTAATTATTTTGGTTATGATGTGACATTTGGTTCTAAAAATGGAGTTTGATAGGTACATTAACAGGTTTTTGTAATAAAACACGATGTTTAATCGTTTGATTCATTTTAACCCAGACTAAACACGTTTAGTTGTTTGACAGTTTGTAATCAATGTTTACATTTTTATGGGAAAATATGTGCACAAAGAGCTGGTACGATCTTTATTTTCATTTAGGAATAATAAAGTGACTGACATTATAGTCGGCAGTTAATTTGGATTGTGAATTGCAGGTGGTTTAATAATCATGAATTAAGTAATTAATCATTAAATTTCTATTATCTGAATGTGTTTAAAGATTATGTTCCGCGAACGATAAAACAAAACAGCCCTAGAAAAGATGAAATAAGAAATCATTACTTAATTAATTTTAAAGAACGGTAGTGATTAATATTGATGAAAGGCTGGTAGCGCAGTGGCTAAGTTTCAGCGCTGTCGGGCTGTGCGAATTTTTGCGAATAATTTTTCCAGGGTTGGATGTGTGTCCGTGTGATATTTATGTATGGGAAATGCCTCCAAATAACAAGAGAAAATCCTACTGTGGACGTAACGTTTTGATGCAATTAGTAATTATTTACTCTGATTTTCAAAATAATGAATTTTTAATCCTAACGTGAACGTAACGTTTCTATGTAGTAAAAGTAATTTACACTGGTTTTACAAAATAATGAATTTTTAATCCTATCGTGAACGTAACGTTTGGATGTAAATAAAAATAATTTACTCTGGTTTTCAAAATAATAAATTTTCAATCAGGCTCGTACAAAGCTTTTAATTTTAATATGATTTTGTTAAAATCATATCCGCGTATGTGTTGTAAAAGGTAAGTATAATATGCGTACTGAGTACCATATTATCTTAGTCAGAGCTATGGTCAAACTGACATCTAGAAATACTTTTAATTTTACTAATTAAGAATATCAACGAAAAGTTAAGATTCATTGCAAATATATCAATTGAAATCACTTTCCGTATTTTTTTTTTAATTACCTATTAATGTATAATGTATTTTATTTCGCATTATTTGAAATAATAATAATAAAAACGAAGAAAGATTATTTTTCCTCTTTGTAATAAAATTCTGATTAAATTAACCTGTGTATCTTCTCTCATATTTATTAGGTAAACTGTATATGAAATCCAAGCATTAAAATTTTATAAAAGTAATTTTTTTTCTAATTAGCTATTTATTTCAAAAACTTATTTAAAACACTAATATTACTTAAATTATACTTAATAAAGGGTCAAGGAATAACTAAGCTGCTACAAATACTATATATGTATACACAAAAGTCGTGATAATATTGACTTTTGATGCACTTGTGCTTGCGTTGTTTGCAAGCCCAGCGCTATCAGTGCTACTAGTTGCTTCAATTATGATTATTAATACCCAATTGCTCCAGTTTTTGTGCGTGCTATATGCAAATGGAAATATTATATTTTTAAAATTCATATCGGGAACACATAAAATTAGAAAAGCCTAGAAAAGACTTCAACGCACGCCATTTATGTTTACGACAGTTCGTGAATCTGTTCGTATAACCGACTCCAAAACGGTTATTAATTAACATAAAACACTTAAAAGTCTATTTAAAACTCATTGTGTCTATTTCATTTAGTAGAGTGCGATAAAATTGTTTAATTGTTTTCTTAATCGAGTTTAATTAAACTTGTAGCCAGCGTGAGTGATTAAGAATAAAATAACGTTTACCTTCAAATTTGACATTATGAAATTATAAAAAATAATTTGACAGCGTTTTGGAAGGTTATGATAATTTTAACAGTGAGAATATCGAAATGGTGATTGTACAACAAATCGAGTGACATAGAAACATAATGTATTGCATCGAAATGCACGACCTTCGGTAGGCGATGCAGTTCATGCCGCGATCTCCTCTCGTCTCGTCTACATAAATCAGCTGGACAACACTCCTACATAAACATGCATTGAAATTCAACACGCACTCACCGTAAACAGACGGCCGTAATGAAAATAAACTGTACACCTCCAACTTGCAAAGTCACAGAACAAATTCAACAACACAAAAGCCGAAAACTGTCAGCGCGATAAATAAAATGAAAGTATTGACGAACTAAAAACTTGATACAGTATCACCACTTCATTCACGTTACGTCGGACCGTGCGAGTAAAGTTTTGCTCGCGAGAAAAAACGCGGAATACGTGCGATGCTCTCGACTGTAACGAGTCGAATGTGCTCTGCCATGGTCGAGCTCGGGTCGGCGCAAATCGGCAGAGCCCGAATGTTAACGTAAACGAACAGTCGGAGCGTCGGCACGACAGACGGGCAGCTTCCGCGACGCATCTCAAAATTGACAGCATCGCATACTAATATGCGTGTAATCACAAATCTCACGATATCCGGTCAGATGGTACGGAATTTGTTAGCGAGTCAAATAACTTTAGCGTAAATTAAGGCGTCGCGTGACGAGCTCATGTCATTATACGAACTGGCACTTGCACCTTGGTTATTTTCGTGAAATATCGAACAATTTTCACTCTTATATTTCTAAAGCGTTGATCATTACTATCTTATTCATAAGCTGACCTTATCTTAAAAATGATTGCCATAAGAGATACATAAAGTAGGGCCCATGTTTTGCGGTCGAATGTCGAGTAAGGTAGGATAAACTCATCCTTTCATAAACCTCTTTTATATTTATCTGTCCTATGAATACAGTAGCCTAATTTATTACCCTTGTTTATAAAACATCATAAAAAAATTTTGCAATATTGGTGTATTTCCATAACTGTGCGTAAGGTAATTCTTTGTTAATTAAAAAAAAATCACAGTGTAGTGGCGGTGTAAGAAAATCCACTACTCCAAATCGTTCTGTGGGTGTCGTAAGAAGCGACAGAGGGAAACTGAAGTAGGAGATGGCTAGCAGTATCTTCTTGATCATTCATCATCATCATTACAGCCTTTCACAGGTCCACTGCTGAACATAGGCCTCCCCCAAGGAATGCCACAAAGCACGGTCTTGAGCCACCTGCATCCATCGACTTCCTGCATGTCTTACCAGGTTGTCACTCCATCTAGTGGGGGGTCACCCTACACCTCGCCTACCGGTACGAGGCTGCCACTCGAGAACCTTTCTTCCCCATCGGTTGTCGGTTCTTCGAGCTATATAGCCGGCCCACTCTCACTTTAGCTTACTAATCCGTTGGGCTATGTCGGCTACTCTAGTTCTACTGCGGATATCCTCATTTCTAAGTTTATCACGCAGAGAAACCCCGAGTATAGCGCTCTCCATAGCTCGCTGAGCGACCTTGAGCTTCCTCATACGGCCAGCAGTGAAGGACCACGTCTCAGATCCGTAAGTCATCACTGGCAACACGCACTGGTTGTACAATTTCGTTTTAAGGTTTTAAGGTATGTCTGACGAGAAGATGTGTCGTAGTTTCCCGAACGCTGTCCAGCCGAGTTGAATCCTTCGACTGACCTCGCGGTCGAAGTTGGACTTACCTAATCGGACTATTTGTCCCAGATAAATATACTCGTCAACAACTTCGAGCTTAGTGCTCCCAACAACTACCGGCTATATACCGGCTAATATCTTCCTGATAACAACTCGAAAAACCATTGTAACTACATATACCTATGAGACAATCTATGGGGAAGGTATACATTCAGCAGTGGAATTTTATAGGCTGTAATGGTAATGAAAATATTTATATTTTGTATTTAATATGTTATTTAAGTCTACATAGGCATTTCCGAAAAACGCTTAAACATCTCATTGCTGTTTCAATAACTAATAAAATGTTTGTAATATACAACATGACAAAAAATAGAGTGGATTCCAAAGTCTGATGATGAGGATGATAGTATAAAAATAGCAATAAGTTGCATTTAATTTTTTTATTACATAGTTATATAGAATATTAAAAACAATAATAATAAAAAAAAACTAAACTTAATTATCATATAGTCCTACTCCCCGCGCTATCGTGCCAAGAACGCTGGCTGCGCAAGATACTTAGCCTTTGAGCGAGAAAAGAACCAGCCCTCTTATCACTAGCAGCAACGACTAGCCGCGGATGGAGTTCCTTTAGGAACCTCATCGCACGTGGACCCTACGGACCGATAGTCTCTACAGCAAATGGCACATATATGTAGTCATCATCATAGTCATTTTATTTTATTAAATTATTATTATTATTAATTTAATTATTATATTAAGAAAGCTATTACAAATTCGTTCTGCCATTTTAATGTGACACAGTATATTCTAGTTTTCCAAACACTATGAGTTTCAAAACGGGTCTCAATTTTAAAATAAGAAAAGAATCATCATTGTCATTATCATTCTCACAGCCCTCTACAAGTCCATTGAACACGTACAGCTGAACATAGGCCGCCTTCAAGTAATGCTATTGATACAGCCTTAAATCACCTGAATCTATCGGTTTACTGGATGTTTTCCTAGACCATCTAGTAGTGGGCCACCTTACACTCTGCTTACAAGTATGAAGAGGCCACTCTTGAACCTCTTTCCTTGTCAGTTGTCATTTCGTCTAGTTATATAAAAAATAATAAAAAAATAATATTTATATATATATGTTACCGTTATAATGCGGAATGCATTAATGTGTGCATTAGCTAGATAATCTACAGATTATCGGGTGCGATCTGTTAATGTGCGAAATTTTATTTAAAGTAGCAAATATCTGCACTTACCTAGTTAACCTGCATACTAATGCATTCTACACCGTTAAATTTCAGAAGAAAGAAAGTAGAATTTTATTGCAAATAATTATATTTTTCCAGATAATAGTAGTTTTGACTAAACTTTGGTCAAAACCAACAAATTTATTATCCGCAAAAATATTGGGCAGTAGTGATTTTGATCAAGAAGTTAAATAAAACTACTTTTGAGTTTTGACTTATACTATTTGAAATTTTGAAATAAAAAAAAATCTATTCAATTTTATTATATTTTATATCATTATAATAAACGCAGCCCGAGGTCAATTCCAGCCTCAACTTAGCCTGCTGTGAAAATACTGTGAAACTACTGTGTAAATGAATGCTTAGTCGTTATTCTGCAGATTACCTAGCAAAATCTGTAGATGACTAATTAAAGTGAGAACTAAATACTTTTTTCGCATTTTAACGGATTCACTCAGGTAATCTAAATTCTAAATTAACTAGTTAATCTGCACAACTGATTCACGCTCTTTAGCGTTAACATGTACATTTAAAATATATTTACTTAACCCACTCTTTAAAAAGGGGATGCAAATTTTCGTGTGGATGGATGAAGCATGGCAAAAAAAGTTAAATACTCTTTACTCATTTGTTTTACCCTGGCAAGCCTACTTCATGAATGGCCGAATATTTACTGATAATTTTGGAAATGGAACTCAGTCCACCCGATTTTTGCACTAAGATTTACTATGACTAGGTTTAAAGCCCTATGCTTAAACTTTTGGCTACTATTTTTACGTTGTTTTAGATGGCTGGTGCAATTAACTGGTGCCAATTTTGATAGAGAAGTTTGACGACGGCGAAAATGTTAACAATATATTGACTGTATCATCTGTATGGTGTAGTTTGTGCCCCAAAATTATTATCAATTTGGTGTGACAAGCAACTAAAGTCATAAATCCGGCACCTTTTTTTGCCAACACAATAACGCAACGTTACACACATTTTGAATTCAAAAACTGTGCCTTTTTAACAACACAAGCCTTTTAATTTTTACCAAAGAAAATTTAAAAGGCAAGAGGCTTGAAAGCAAAGAAGATGCACTAACCGCTTGCTTATAATTTCAACATTTCTGATTTGCCTAAAGGGAGTGGTCAGAGGTGTTTTCCAAATTGTTTGGGCATATGAAAAAGCATTTGTGCTCAAGGTGAATATTTTATAAACGTCGTCACCAGTAATTGGGTGTTAATCGTTATAATTTTCTGCCGACTTCCAAAAAGGAGATGGTACTCAATTCGACTGTATTTTTTTTAATGTGTGTTTCCTCAAAACTTTTTACTGGATGGACCGATTTCGATGATTCTTTTTTGTTTGAAAGCTGGTACTTCTCGTGTGGTTTCTGATCAAGGTCAGACCAATAGTTTTTGAGTTATTCTTAATAACTTATATTGAAGTCGGCTGTACAAAGTTTTTAATTTTAAATTATTGAGCATCTAGTTTCATTTGAGGTCATGCATATCCTCGTAAATTAGGCTACAAGGGTTGGATTATTTTCTGCATAGGAGTTCGTTTGGGTTGGTACTACTCTCTTATCTACTTCTGCCAACAAAAAGCACTGTTCACACTGCTGTGTTCGGGTATAGAGAGCCAGTGTAATAACAGGCTGTGAAGCATTCCATCTCAGTCCTCAGAGATGACAACGCATCTGTAGCCGTCTTTGTTTCAAGATGGCTGCAGGTGTCTATGCACTGCGGAAGCCACTTAACGTCAGCTGCTGTAAATTCATTTGTCACTTCAAAAATTACTATAATATAAATAATTTTTGATATTAAATAATTTATGAACATATTCTACCTACAGGAATTCAAAATGTCACGTACAGGTAACTTTTTCATAGCAAAAACACGCAACAAAAAGATACACACACATATTTAAGTTCTAAGTAACAAAGTTGAAAGCAAGCAACGTAGTGTAAAGATTTGCATCAGATTAAGTGAATCATTTCTAGTTATTTTAGTATTTCTATTTCAACACAACAGCGTGAGTCATACAATATTTTAATTTAAGTTTAATTATTATATGCTACAGTCTAACGATTAAGATACTTAAAACAAACACACAAACATTAAAACGTAACTAAAAGAATGCACCTCCATATCGTAATCAAATGCCTGCAATTTATTTTCAGTTTAGTTCAAGTATTTTCTGTTAGTTCTGCCATTTTGTATTTCAAGCTAATTAAAGTACTCTTGTTTCTATAAATTTGTTTATCAACAATTAGCACAGAGTAATGTAATAAATATCATATAAAAAAAAAACTAGAGTTGCGGTAAAACGCTAACGCTTCAAGACTTTCATTCTTATAATACAAAAAGCATTGTACAATCCTACTACTAAACACTGACATGTCATCTCTTTACCGGGTTAATAAAATTACGTCGGCAAATCATGTCTTTTTTACTTTACGATCATCTCATAAAAATACAACGTTAGCGAAGAAATCTCGATTCATTTGGTTTACGTCGAATTTATCGCGTTATTCCGCTTAATAAAATTGTCCACATTGTTTTATAGACCATAATCAACGAAACAAGGAAATGAATCGCCAACTCGTTTGATGGTCATTAACGTTATTTTAAAAGCTTTTATTTAATTAATTATAAGTTCTTAAACAAAAGACACCGTAATTAGTTACGTGGTAGGACTAATCGCCGAATAGAAAACTCTCGACCCGCTGATCGTAGCATAAAGAAGGGGTTTCCTTCTTGTTAAGCTTATGCTTATGCTTATTATATATATAATATTATGCTCAAATAATAGTTTTGTTAAACTCTCACTTAAACTGTGGTGTTGCTAGCGCCAAATATTTTTTTCACTCTATATAATCACTATGGTATGTTCTAATTTGTTGTAAATATAAGTAACCGTGTAGTGGCGGTGTAAGAATATCCACTACCCCCGTATCATCCCGTGGGTGTCGTGAGAGGCGACAGAGTGAACTGAAAGAGGAGATGAGCAGCACCATCTTTCTTAGACATCGATTCAAAATTATAAATAACCGGCCAAGTGACAGTTGGACTCACGCATAAAGGGTTCCGTACCATCTTAATACACGTTTTTAGTGGGAGAGCCCCTTTTAATTTTTAATTTAATTTTGATGTTACAGCGGCAACAGAAATACACATTATGTGAAAATTTCAACTGTCTACCTATTACGGATCATGAGATACAGCCCGCTGACAGACAGACGGATGGACAGCGGAGGCATAGTAATAGGGTCCCGTTGGTGACCCTTTGGGTACGGAACTAAAAACTGCGGTTGTTCACTTGCCTGCTAAGCGCACCTAAGGTAAAATTCCTCCTATGAGGGACTTTTCGATAGTTTGCAACGATACGGTATATTACAACGTTTTAATTTGTTGTATATGTAAGAAGGAGTAAGGAACGCACCATCATGTACAGACAAAGAGGCGAAACATTGCTAAATTACCAGATTAATAACCTCAAGGACTTTTGGTACTAGTGTGTAGCTGTAAAAAAGCTGTAGCAAATATGGGAATGGACAAAGTAATATAAGTGGAGTCCTCGGATATTAACTGTAATGATCGCGCAACAACATTAAAACTTATTAAAGGTTTACTTCTGACTTGAGATTATTAGTTAGGAGGCACTTTGATAGCTTTTCACTTACATGAAAACCAAACAATTCTCTTTTATATTATACTAAAGCCCAATGACTTCGTCAATCTTACTTAGCGGTACCATGTAGCGACATCTATGGAAATGTATTAAATAAAGAACGATGTATTTAGCGCGTCAAATTTTCATATCGATATACATCGCAACCGCTTTCGTAGATAGATAATAGATGGCGCTATAGTAGTCAAGTGAGCTCGGCCACGGTCCTTATTGCTTTGTAAGAGAGATTATTATTATCATGTAAAAGATACATCAACCCTAAATACATATATTATCACGACTCATTTTATTATACAGGGTTATTTTTCAAAGAGTAGCCAAATTTTAAACTGAAAATCAAATACGAGTATATAAATAATGGTATACCGTTTTTGCAGTTTTTGAAAATACGAGTAAATAAGACTTCTGCTTTTATTTGAAAATATCCCAAAGGGAATGTGATTTATGGGCAACAACGTTTTTGCCTACCGATTGACGCTTACGAATGTGTGCGTGCGCAGTAAAATCAGTTAAAATAATGCATTACCACGCATTTTGAATTTAAAAGACAGAATAATTGCGATTTTATTAAATTAATTTTTTTTTCATCTTTTTGCCTATATTATTAAGTGGCGAAGCTTGCGAAGTCACTTATTGATTTCACGATGTCTGTCCGTCTGTCCGTCTGTCCCACGATTATCTCGAGAACGGTTTCGAATTTTCAAGTTCTGTTTTCAGCAATCAATTACTGATCACCCAGGCATCTGAACCTCCTATTTTGAAACTGATTGCTCAACGGCAACCGTTAGAAACTGCTACAAAGCTGATTGCTTCGCCACTTTGCTATGCTATTACCTTGCTAGGTTTATTTATTCTGATGCTTCTCTGAAAATTTGGCCGGTTATTGCATAATAACCTTGTATTGAACATTCCCTACCTATTTAGACCATTACTGCAATCACCTAGTGAACATACGGTCAGTTTTTTTTTCATTTAGCACGAAATTTCCGTATTTGTAGACACAGACACTTGACAAATATTTTTGACAGTGTGCGTAAGATAACTTAAAGACTGTTGTTTAAAATAATATAAGCTTTTAGTTCATTTCCATTTGGCAGTAGAAAGCCAAGATGAGGAAGAGTTATGATAGCAGACAACTGCTGTCACGATTCTATTTTCGTGAGTCATGTTTGTTTACCTTTGTTTACCCATAAATTTCTATAAACTTAATTGACAATAATAATAATTTTATTTATAATGCTAAACTGTACTATTTAGCATACGGCAAATTATTGGAACTTTCCGACGATGCCTTCGAGGCCAGGGTACATACATCTATAAATACATCTATAGCTACTCACTTCGTTTACTGCTTTACATTTGCTACAAATATTTGTTAGTATTCAAATTCATGTCCAATTTTCTATCTTCTAATATACAAAAATGTATGTTTGTTCGTGTTTTATCCGCAGTTCATCAGATTGCAGTAAACGTTGTCAACTTATTGCTCGCTCTTGCGCAAAGGTTATAGGTATAGTACAATTAACTTACAGTAGGTGGAGCGCGTATCGTACCGACAAATTTATTTGAAAGTATATATCATTCAATTTCAATTAATTTTTTATCATTCCTAAATAAAAATATAAGTCTTTATTTCCACAATTATTTCTTCTACGGCAGCAACGCGCCGGATACAAGCTAATCTTATATAGGTACTTAAAAGGTGGTAGAATGCATGCTATACTTGTATTCAATGTATTGTTGTTCAATATATATTCAATGTTATTGTATCTGTACTTAAATTATTAAACAGGTTACGGCAATAATTTTGACAATATTCACACCTATTTCTACCAATCATATTTTTAACGATTCTCTCTCGAGATGATTAGAGTGAAAGACAACATTTAGACGATCTCTTCCCAAACAATGTTTAAAAATGTTTAGAAAATACATCATATAAAAAAACGGTCGATATTTGAATCGAGTAATAAAAAAAACTCTTTATTGAATTCATGAGTAAAAAAATATTATGTTAACAATTATTAAAATTCTTTATTGCTTAATTATGCTTGCATAATTAAAATGCTGTCAGGCACTGCAAATATTAATTACCATAACTACCCTGTACTATTTTAAGTATTTTGTGGCAAAAGTACTGGACTTTTATTCCGTAATTTCCGTTTTTTTTTTTACTGGATGTGGTGCTTTTGCTCAATTAGTTTGATTTGTGTTTGCTTAGAGTTTATATGTATATATGTTGTTTAGTTTTTTCATATAATGATGTATACACCTGTAAAGACATATCCCTTGTCTAAAAAATTTTGTAATTCGTTTGTAACAATGCATATTGATATTGTCGATGGTGTATCTATCTAAATAAATAAATAAATAATAATTTATTTATTTACTTACATTATTCGCTCATTATTCCGTATGGATTTATCACAATATTATATTAATATTAATAGGAGCGATTATATTATTTTTAAATTATAGTTTCAAATACTCTCTTGCATTTAAATACTTTAATATCGAAAACTTTTTCAAAGTATAGTCTCATTTATGTTAATTTTACAATTTGTTTAATTTAACCCTCTACCGCATACAAACCCATATATGGTTCGCCACACTCAATAATTTTCTTTCGCGTATTTGTGCATGAGCAATATCTAAACGCATCTTTTATATTATCTTTAGTGTGTTGACAACACGAAAACATTTTTTGTTGTCTCTGCTCTAACGACAATTTGGTTATAACTTCACTTTTCTAAACGCGAGTGTGAAGTTGAACACAGTGACAGTAAACTCCTTTTTCAAAATAGAAATTCTACATGAAGCAGGTAAGTTTCATTTGATAAAATATTAAAATATAGTGCTGTAATTATTCAATTTTAGGTATAATTTATTTGTTTGTTACTTTTTACGAATTTGTATCATATTAGGAGGCTTTTTCTTTGAAACCATATATGGTTTCGTATGCATTCTAACCTAATCTAACTATTTTTGAGGGAACCAGATATGGTTTCGTATGCGAGTTCGAATATTTTGTTTGATAGGCATTTAATTGTGTTTTTTGATTGCAGAATGGATCCTGCTCGCTTTTATAGCTCCTATAAGCACGTTAACCCTATACCTGGTGAAGGCTTATTAAGTAATGACGAATTAGCTTCCGACTCTGATAGCGAAAATGTTCCTCTTAGACAATTTCAACATCACAGAAGATCTCTCTCTTCTTATCCCTGAAACAGATTGTGAGTCCTCTGATGACGAACCTATTCCTACACCGGCCACACAGAAAATAGTAAAGTCAAAAAAAATAAGCCCACTAAAATAAAGTGGGAATTAAAAAAATTTGAAGCTTTTGATGTAAATAATTTCAAATTTAAAGGAGTCACACAGTTACCAGAGTTTATTGAAAAGCTTGAAACACCATCAGATTTTTTTCTATCTTTATTTTTTACTTACATGTCTCTATTTGATTTTAAGGAAGCCATTTCAGAACACTTACGCAAATCTGGTAAAACTATAATGGCATGAAAAAGAGGGCGTCCTGTAAATCACAGTAGAGATGGAATGCCGATAAGTATTACCAGTCTCGGAAGTCCTGCTCCATCCAATCCAGAAACACCAACTCATCCCCAAAAAAAGAGGAAAGTTCCTGCTAGACATCAGGATCTGCCATTGCACTCCGTGAGAAGCGATAAAATAGAACATATGCCTGAATGGCAAAAAAACCCAACAAAAATGTCAAGTTCGTGGCCAAAAACTTACACGAAGTGTAGGAAATGTATGGTTTTCTTGTGTTACAACGACAAGCGAAACTGTTTATCGACATTTCATGATTGACATAAATGTGATCGCTTATATTGTAACTAAAAACTAAAAGTTCTAATTCTTTCTTTATTTCATACGAAACCTTATATGTCTGTAGTAATTTGGATTAAAATATGTTTGGATGCATACGAAACCATATATGGTTCAATTTTTTTTTTCAGTTCCTATAAGTGCTTTTTTTTAAATTTCGTTTTTGTTATAAATTTTGTCCTTAAATAGACCCTAAATAGCCATCAAATATTTTTTAAATCATTTCCTTCATAATTCATGCAGTAGAGGGTTAAAAATATATTTAACTCAATAATCAAAATACATAGATTGCATCTATCACAGTTAAATAATTCTGCGCTAAAGAGCTTTTTTTAGTAAATTTAGTAGTTTTTAGTAGGTATTTATTTTGGAAAAAACGCATATCAAGTAACGAAACCATTATTAAAGTCACATTAAATTTCTGTAAATTCTGCTAATGGTAATGTATGCAACGTTAGCTACAAAATTATGTAACGCTTTCTGCAAATGGATAAAACGACACATGATACTTATATGACAGGTATAATTGGACAATTATGACACGCGTCATGAATCATGAGCACGCTCATAAGCATGTCAATAAACACTGCCTGTGGACTGTCGTTATCACAGGTTATGTGTTCATTACTTGGGGTACTATGTAATTTTTGACCGGGTCTTTTGTTATCTTATCTCGAGCTTTCTGTAGTACGAGTACCGGCTCCTTCGCATACGGTTTACGGTCGGCCACCGCGTTATAGTGATTAATGTAACAGTACCTGCTAATCGTTCGAATCTGCTTAGCATAATACTATGTTTTAAATTTATGTAGTATAGTGTGCAACTTGTGAGATGCAACATTGTTCTGTAAACATTTTGTTTTGTTTTGAATATTAAGACGTTTCTACTTAGTTCGTGGATAAGACGCTGTTTTTTGTTACATGTTGAAATTTAATAAAAAAAACCGTAGCTCCACGTGCTTGGATCTTATGGATCGTAAGGGCATTTTTCATACATATATACACTTTTATATATGTATGAAAAATTTCACTAGATGGAGTGACGACCTGGTAAGATATGCAGGAAGTCGATGGATGCAGGTGGCTCAGGACCGTGCTTTGTGGCATTCCTTAGGGGAGGCTTATGTTCAGCAGTGCACTTGGAAGGGCTGTAATGATGATGATGATGGTGATATACATTGATAAAAAATTCGATCTGAACGATATTGAAAAACAAAATACATGTTTCGTGCGGATTTCGAACACTCAGTCCCGCATCGCTGCAAGCAAGACCTTACCCACTGTGATTTTGAACCATCAAGCATTCTCTTTGTCTTAAATAAAGAAATTAAGATGACAAATATTGTATAAACAAAATGTTATAATTTTTTTTATAGGAGTGGGTGCAAACGAGTATGCGGCTCACCTGATGGTGATTACCGACACCCATGAACGACTGCAACACCAGGGGAATTGTAGATGCGTTGCCTACCTTTTAAAAAGGAGTAGCCTCTTTTCTTGAAGGTCCCTAAGTCGTATCGGTCTGGAAAAATCGCTGTTGGTAATCGATTTAATAAGAAAGTTGTGCGAGAAAGAAAACTTCCGAAGAAATCCAGGTGGTATGGATGGTATCGCGAGTTTTGTCGCGATGTGCGATTGTGAAATTGAGCGGCTGGAATTAGTCCGAACAATTCCTCAGAGCACTCCCCGTGGTTTATGCGATAAAATACGCAAAGAGATGCAACATCTTTACGCAGTGCCAGTGAGTCAAGCCGATCGGAAAGAACTCGGTCATCGACGATTCGAACCGCTCCGCGCTGAATGCGGTCAAGTGGAAGGAGTCGGCACTGGGAAACTCCTTCCCAGAGATGGGAACAGTATTCCATGTGGGGCCGAACACGTGCCTTGTAAAGTTGTAAGCGATGTGCCTGCATGAAATACTGTCCCGCTCTGCTGAGCACGCCAAACTTTTTAGAGGCCAACTTGGCCTTCTCTTCCACATGATCACGAAACTGCACATCACTCGATATGTCGACACCGAGGATTCCTATACTGGCTGAGGCAACAAGGGGAGTACCTTGAAACTGAGGAGATACGACAAAGGGGTTCTTTTTGCGGTAAACGCGCACACTTGTGTCTTCTGGGGATTGAACTGGACTAGATTTAGTCGCCCCCAGTCCGAGACTTTGTTCAACAAAGTTTCGACTTTAGACACAAGTGTGTTTTTATAACGAATAATATGAGAACGTTGTTTGAAATAACCAGAAAACTAATCACCGCTCATAAACAAAATTTCATCACTTAAAGGAGGAGCTATATTAAGGCTGCAGCAAGAATGGGTCAGCTTGACTGGGGTAGGATTGCGCTCGCACCGAATATCAGCGTAAAATAGCAGCTTCATGCTGTTGGGTTTCGTATGATGAGTATTGAAAACCGGAGACACTTTTAGGGTTCCGTAACTGAAGGGTAACCTACGGGACCCTATTACTATGCCTCCGCTGTCCGTCCGTCTGTCTGTCAGCGGGCTGTATCTCACCACCCGTAATAAGTAGACAGTCGAAATTTTCACACAATGTGTATTTCTGTTGTCAAATAATAAAAATAAAAATAAATTAAAATTGCGTGCCCGTATGTCACATTCTACAAAAAAAATGAAATTACTTATGTAATATATAGTTTTGTATAATCGTTATATTAATACGTTTAGAGAAAACTTTGTACCCAATTTGTACCTATTCCTTTTTAAACCTATTGTGCGCAGATGAGTGTGAGATTTTCCGTAGTTAAAATTTATATCACGATGGAGTTCAGAAAACTAAAACTGATACATAAGAATACGTGTTACAAATACAGTAAATAAATAAAATAAAGCATTAATTGTTTACGTTCATGCTGCGAATGTCAAAGATCAAAGAGTATAAGATCACTACGCGTAAAGATCGTCGTAAAAGAATTTGTGCCAACAAATAATTACTTCAAATGTTCCTTTTTAATAGTCTGTGGAATGTATGCCAATAAACTATAACTAAAATTGCTCAATAAAGTTTATTATTATATATATTGAATAAACAAACTTACAAATTTCATGAATTATTGTCTAATTTCGACCACTGGGCAACCACTAGTAATCAAATACATAAAAAATATTTTTTGTATTTTATGTGTTGCCATAGCGGTCATCAGATTGCGCTAAAACTTTATCAACTTATTGCTTGCACTTGCGCAAAGGATATAGGCATAGTAAAGAGGCCGGCAACCTTTTGAGTCGGAAGAGCCAAAAATTACAATTTACAAAATTTCAAAGTTTTTAAAGAGTCACAATTTTTTTTCTTGCCAACCATAAATAGTACTTCCATAAATAAAGTTTCTTGATAAAAAAAACAACAACCTTTCACAAGTCTACTGCTGAACATAGGCCTCCTCCAAGGAATGCCACAAAGCACGGTCCTGAGCCACCTGCATCCATCGAATTCCTGCATGTCTTACCAGGTCGCCACTCCATATAGTGGGGGGTCACCCTACACTTCGCCTACCGCCTACGAGGCTGCCACTCGAGAATCTTTCTTCCTCATCGGTTGTCGGTTCTTCGAGCTATATGGCCGGCCCACTGCCACTTCAGCTTACTAATCCATTGGGCTATGTTGGTTACTCTGGTTCTACTGCGGATATCCTCATTTCTGAGTTTATCACGCAGAGAAACCCTGAGCATAGCCCTCTCCATAGCTCGCTGAGCGACCTTGAACTTCTTCATACGGCCAGCAGTGAAGGAACACGTCTCAGATCCGTAAGTCATCACTGGCAACACGCACTGGTTGTACAATTTCGTTTTCAGGTTTTGAGGTATGTCTAACGAGAAGATGTGTCGTAGTTTCCCGAACGCTGTCCAGCCGAGTTGAATCCGTCGATTGACCTCTCGATCGAAGTTGGACTTACCTAGTCGGACTATTTGTCTCAGTTAAACATACTCGTCAACAACTTCGAATTTAGTGCTCCCTACAACCACCGGCATAGGTGTGACATGGACGTTAAACATGATTTATGTTTTTTCCATGTTCATCTTAAGACCTATCCGTTGGGAGACACTATTGAGGTCATTGAGCATAGTGCTTAGGTCCTCCAGCGATTCTGCTATAAGGACTTTATCGTTGGCAAATTGAAGGTGAGTGATGTACACGCCATTGATGTTGATACCGTATCTTTTCAAGTCCAGAAGCTTGAAAACGTCTTCCAATGCAGCGGTGAAGAGTTTCGGGGATATGACATCACCTTACACCTCTCTGCAATTGGATAGGTTTCGTACTCTGGTTCTGTACTCGGATAGCCATCGTAGCCCTACTGTACAAGCACTTCAGCACTTCGATATACCGACAGTCAACTTGGCACCACTGAAGGGACTGTAGCACTACCCAAATTTAGACGGAATCAAAGGCTTTCTCACAGTCCACATACGCAAGGAAAAGTGGCAGATTATACTCCTCTGTCTTCTGTACAATTTTTCGAAGGGTATGTATGTGGTCTATGGTACTTAAGCCTTTTCGGAATCTGGCTTGTTCAGGAGGAAGTTGATTAATAGTTCTTCAAGAGAGCATTTTCGCCTTTCTTGAAGAACAAGACCACCGCACTTCTGCTCCACGCCTCCGCAGTAGTGCCACTATGGAGGACGGAATTAAAGAGCTTCTGATGGACTTCAAGTACCGGTTTTCCACCCGCTTTCAAAAGCTCCGCTGTAATTCCATCCTCACCTGGGGCTCTGCCATTTTTAAGGTGCTGGAGAGCCATTCTAATCTCGCTCAGATTGACGTCCGGGATATCTTCAGAATAGTGTCAGATAAGACTCGCTCTTGGATCGTTACTCACACTTGCGTGTGGCTCCAACGATGACGTGTACAGCTGCCCATAGAACCTCTCAATCTCATTCAAATTCTTAGGTGTCCCGGAAACGATGTTGCCTTACTCGGTCTTCTGCTTTGACAGTTGTCTCTCTCTGGCAGAAAGATCTCTGGCAAAGACTTTGGAGCCTTGGTTCCGCTCGATTGCTTCTTAAATACAAGCTGTATTGAAGTTGCGTAAGTCCCGTCGCATACATTTGGAGATATATCTGTTCAGTTGCCTGTATGCTGTCAAATCTGTTGAAGAATGTAGCTTCATCTCCCGTCTAACAGCCATGAGATTAAGAGTGTGATCGGAGAGTTTTTGTGTTCTTCTGCGGTGGGTCTTGCAGAACTTAGCTCCGACCGCATGGACAGTTTCCACGAGCTTGTCATTCATATATATATATAAATGAGTAATAAACATTAATATAAAATAATTGATAAATTTGGCTCATAACTTCTTGTTTTAAGTTTCAAACACCACTCTGAAGTTTCATTTGTTAGTTAGCTTCTTACTTTACTTTTAATTATATTCATGCAAGAGAACGCTTGCTCGCACGAATTTGTCGATCCGAAGATAGTCAGGAAAGCCAACTTCTTCACCTCACTGTAGCAAATCCGGAAGACTATTCCATGCGTTGAATATAAGTGCCTCAACTCGAGCCATTTCTTTTAAAGCTGTTCATTTTTGTTGCGTTACGTACATTCATTTCTGGACCTCCAACTCTTTCAAATTGATTTTCAACTCTGTAAGTTTTTAACTCCACAAAGCTTTACTTTTTAAATTGATCAATTGCATTTTTAGAGATCTAGTATCAACTACAAATGGCTTAGTGTGGATCAATTTTTAAATGTTTTTATTTAATATAAAATAAATAATATTGCCGTATAGTGGCGGTTAAGAATACCCACTACCCCATATCTTCCAGTGGGTGTCGTAAAAGGCGACAAAGGGAAACAGGCAGGAGATGGGCAGCAGCATCTTCCTGATAACAGCAAAAATACAATAAATAACTGCGGTTGCCAACCCGCTCGCCGAGCGTGGCAACTATGGTAAATACCCCCCTATGAATGAATGTAACAAAGAGACGCCCCCAGTCCCCGGCGGCCCCGCTATTCCTGGCTTCGGTGGCGACCATGGTAACAGCGGGGCAGGGGATGCTAAGAATCTCCGGTGGAGGTTCGGTGGCACCTACGACGACTCGACCTGGCAATATACAACGCACGCACCCTGAGGACTGACGAGAAGATTGTGGAGCTGGAAGAAGAGATAGACAAGTTACGCTGGCATATTATAGGATTATCCGAAGTCCGAAGGGAATGGGAGGAAACGGTAATCCTCGAATCCGGCAACTTGTTCTATTACCGGGAGGGCGACCATCTGTCCCAAGTAGGTGTCGGATTTATCGTTGCAAAGTCTCTCGCTAACAACGTTGTAAAGATTGAGAGTGTGTCGACGAGGGTTGCGTACCATATACTCAGAATCACCAAACGGTATTCACTGAAGGTCATACAGGTTTACGCACCAACCTCGGCACACCCCGATGAGGAGGTGGAGGAAATGTATGAGGATATCTCTTGAGCAATGCATTCCTCTAAAACCCAATATACGGTGTTAATGGGAGACTTCAATGCAAAACTAGGCACAAGAGAGAATGGTCATCTGAAAGTAGGGAAATTTGGAATAGGGCAACGGAACCCAAGGGTCCAGCAGCTGGCCGACTTCATGGAGAAAGAGGGACTCTTTATGATAAACTCTTTCTTCCAGAAGCGGCCCCTCAGGAAGTGGACCTTGTCGAGCCCTGACGGTTCGACAAAAAATGAGATTTACTTCATTATGACGACCAGACGACAACTGTTCAGTGATGTCTCAGTGATCGCGAGGGTGACAACCGGCAGCGATCGCCGAATGGTTAGAGACACACTGAACCTAAACGTTAAGTTGGAAAGGTCTCGTCTATTGAAGTCAACGCTCCATCCCCCTCGTGCTCTAATCCAAAGTCCCGAAACTTTTCAGTTTGAGTTACAAAACCGTTTTTAGTGCCTAGAAGACTGCAATGAAGTGGACGATATGAATGACAAGCTCGTGGAAACTGACCATGCGGTCGGAGCTAAGTTCTGCAAGACCCGCCGTAGAAGAACACAAAAACTCTCCGATCACACTCTTAATCTCATGGCTGTTAGACGGGAGATGAAGCTACATTCTTAAACAGATTTGACAGCATACAGGCAACTGAACAAACAGATCTCCAAATGCATGCGGCGGGACTTACGCAACTTCAATACAGCTCGTATTGAAAAAACGATCGAGCGGAACCAAGGCTCCAAAGTCTTTGCCAGAGATCTGTCTGCCAGAAAGAGCCAACTGTCAAAGCTGAAGACAGAATGTGGCAGCATCGTTTCCGGGGCACCTGAGATTTTGAGTGAGATTGAGAGGTTCTATGGGCAGCTGTACACGTCATCGTTGGAGCCACACGCAAGTGTGAGTAACGATCCAAGAGCGAGTCTTATCCGACATTATTCCGATGATATCCCGGACGTCAGTTTTAGCGAGATTAGAATGCTCTCCAGCACCTTAAAAACGGCAAAGCTCCAGGTGAGGATGGAATTACAGCGGAGCTTCTGAAAGCGGGTGGAAAACCGGTACTTGAAGTCCTTCAGAAGCTCTTTAATTCCGTCCTTCATGGTGGCATTACACCGGAGGCGTGGAGCAGAAGTGCGGTGGTCTTGTTCTTCAAGAAAGGCGACAACGCTCTCTTGAAGAACTACAGACCGATTTCCCTTCTGAACCGCGTCTACGTGCTGTTTTCGAGAGTCATTATGAATCGTCTCGCTTCCAGCCTCCCAAACAAGCCGGTTTCCGAAAAGGCTTTAGCACCATAGACCACATACATACCCTTCGGCAAATTGTACAGAAGTCAGAGGAGTATAATCTGCCACTTTGCCTTGCGTATGTGGACTATGAGAAAGCCTTTGATTCCGTCGAAATTTGGGCGGTGCTGCAATCCCTTCAGCGGTGCCAAGTTGAGTGTCGGTATAACGAAGTGCTGAAGTGCTTGTACAGTAGGGCTACGATGGCTATCCGAGTACAGAACCAGAGTACGAAACCTATCCAATTGCAAAGAGGTGTAAGACAGGGTGACGTCATATCCCGTCCGAAGACGTTTTCAAGCTTCTGGACTGGAAAGGATACGGTATCAACATCAATGGCGAGTACATCACTCACCTTCAATTTGCCGACGATATAGTCCTTATGGCAGAATCGCTGGAAGACCTAAGCTCTATGCTCAATGACCTCAATAGTGCTTTCCAACGGATAGGTCTTAAGATGAACATGGACAAAACAAAAATCATGTTTAACGTCCATGTCACACCTATGCCGGTGGTTGTAGGGAGCACTAAATTCGAAGTTGTTGACGAGTATGTTTACCTGGGACAAATAGTCCGACTAGGTAAGTCCAACTTCGACCGAGAGGTCAATCGACGGATTCAACTCGGTTGGGCAGCGTTCGGGAAATTACGGCACATCTTCTCGTCAGGTATACCTCAAAACTTGAAAACGAGACTGTACAACCAGTGCGTGTTGCCAGTGATGACGTACGGAACTGAGACGTGGTCCTTCACTGCTGGCCGGAAGAGAAAGCTCAAGGTCGCTCAGCGAGCAATGGAGACGTCTATGCTCGGAGTTTCTCTGCGTGATAAACTCAGAAATGAGTATATCCGCAGTAGAACCAGAGTGACCGACATAGCCCAACGGATTAGTAAGCTGAAGTGGCAATGGGCCGGCCATATAGCTCGAAGAACCGACAACCGATGGGAAAAAAAAGTTCTCGAGTGGCAGCCTCGTACCGGCAGGCGAAGTGTTGGGCGTCCCCCCACTAGATGGAGTGACGACTTGGTGAGATGTGCAGGAAGTCGATGGATGCAGGTGGCTCAGGACCGTGCTTTGTGGCATTCTTTGAGGGATGCCTATGTTCAGCAGTGGACTTGTGAAGGGCTGTAATGATGATGAAATGATGAAATAATATTTGCGTATGAAACTAAAGAGCCGCAGCTTTACATCCAAAGAGCCGCATGTGGCTCGCGAGCCGCAGGTTGCCGACCCCTGGCATAGTACAATTAACTTACAGTAGATGGCGCGCGTATCGTACCGAATTTATTTGACAGTTATATTATACCATTCAACTTCAATGAATGTATTATCATTCCTAATTAAACAATATAACTCTTCTATATTTTCATTATATTAGTTATAATTTTAAAACTATATTTTCACAATTATTTATTCTGTGGCAGCAACGCGCTGGGTACTAGCTAGTAATTAATACTTACTTGTATATATTAATGTCCATGCATAAGAATGTTTGTAAGTCAAAAAAATTGGTAGTGACAGAAAAGTTTCGATTGTATCAATTGATTGTTTGAAGATTGTTATTAGAGGGTAATACTTTCACAAATATATATATATATATATATATATATGTGTGTGTGTGTGTGTGTGTGTGTGTGTGTGTGTGTGTGTGTGTATATATCTTGAATATAATTTATTAGATGAGGAATTTTAGTTTGTTTAACCGAGCCGATATACTGTTGACTGTGAATGTTAAAATAATTGAAGACTACTGTCTTCTTAGAATAATGTAGTGAAACTTATTTCACGACTCCTTACCATTAAATGTAAAAAATATACTGTAGCTTATTAAGAAACACGTCGCTTAAGAAAAACAAAATGTGAAAAGAGGACACAACTGAAAAGTTCAGTACAAAAATTGTTCGATGATATCTATAAAGTTATTTACTGTTCCGATAGTTAAGATTATATTATAGAATCATAGTTTAAAGAAGCAGCTTTTTTAAGTTCTGCGTTGTAAAGGCTAGTATAGAATGTGAGGGTTGAAATTTAGTTGGAATGATTGTACACATTTTAATGTTCTAAAACTATTGATGTGTTATTAGTAAAAGCTGTAATATTTTAAGTAAGCAATAAAATTACTATTTTATTTATCTCAGATGCAAGATATTTTCCTTCACCTCTTCCACAAAATGGCGGTTAACTATTTCGTTGATATGTACCAGCGGGGATAGGGCTTGAGTTACTTCAATACTATTGTATTACGGCGAGCGCTATAACCTCTTCTTATTATTTAAGTAATACCATGAAAAACCTCGTATTTTCTGTCAAAGTTTCACCACATTCTTAAATTTTTATTTGTCAAATTCTACGTCATTGCCAAAATTAAGAACGATGAAACTGTAAAATTCTTCTCGCTAACAGTAAATCATTACTGAAAAACGACGACTGCCTGAAAATGGGGCTAAATTAATAATACAAAACTGAATAAACATCTAGAACGAAAGTCAAATCTGTTAATTTATCAATGTCACCTTCTAGCACTTGTTTGGCAAATTGATAAAAAGCTTAGAGCTTAAAGTAACTTTCGTTTATCATTGGCGTTTATCGTGCAATGTCAAGAGCTTTTGTGTTGTAATGGTTTTCGGATAACACGCGAAATCGCTTTGCGACACGCTTACTTGAACATTAGTTTAATACCTACCGGATTATATGCGTGGGTCATGTATCAATTACGATCTGATATTAGATTAAAATATGAGATTATATTTATAATATCTTAATTTTGATTGACGATTTCGAATTTTGATCACTATAGCGTGCTTTTGATATTTTTTAAACAAATAATTAAATAACTATATTTTTTTTATTTGTACGCCTTAATTAAAAAAAATAAATATATGACTTTGTATCAGTTTCTCTGTTGGAAAAACGCTGTCGGTTTCCGCCCACGAGATGATATGACACCTTGACGCTAGTAGCGATCTATAACAGGTAATACTTGGATGCATTATACATGTACTATAAAAGACGGTACCGTTTTTTTTATAGGATAGGGTGACAAACGGGCACACAGTCCATCTATCCTCGTTTGCGAATCAAAATGAAGACGCGTTGTCACCCGTGAGGACTAAGATGGAAAGCCTCTTTTCCAGTAAAAAGGGTCTCCGGTTCTCTACACTCACCATACGAAACACAGCAATGTTAAGCTGCTATTTTACGCTGGTATTCTGTGAGAGCGCGGTCCTTCCCCTGTCGAGCCAACGCATTCGTGCTACAACTATACTACTAATATAGCTGCAGCATGGCTCTACCACGTACAAACGTTTAGTAGCGTTGTAAGAATATCTACTACTCCAAATCGTCCCGTGGGTGTCGTAAGAGGCGAAAGAGGGAAATTAAAACAGGTGATGGGCAGCAGCATTTTCCTTGATAACAACGAAAATAATAAAAAAAAAACTCCGGGACCAATTCGCCTGCAAAGCATGGTGACTAAGGCAAAATCCTTCCAATGAGGCAATCCTTGGGGGGAGGCCTATGTTCTGCAGTGGACTTATATAGGCAGTTAAAATAGAGGACAGTAATAAAAAAGATCAGTTAAATAAATAAACACTTTTAAATATAAAGTTCTTTCCATTTTAACATATTGGACTGGTTTTTCGCTAAAATATTATAGTCTTCAATAAAAGTCAAAAAAATGATGCAAGTATGTATCATTTTAAAATTTAAAGATCGTGTCGAAATCTTCGAACCAAAAACAGAGCATTTAAATATTTTCTCGTGATTATTATAATTTTAAGGAAGTCGGAAATAAAAAAAAACTGGCACCACGCTGTATCCAATAACAATGTCAGGGTGTCTGGTTTTAAAATATACGCACTCACACAAGCACACGGATACGCATACGAATACACATACGCACATACACACACACAGTGCGTAGCACAAGTAGTATTTTTTTCTCACTTCTGGTTCCATTGAAAATCAGAGTTACAAACTGATCTTTATTGGTCACTTAAACCAGAGGCAGAGTGGAGATTATTTTAGTGCATACTCGTATTAAGTTATTTCTTTAAATATTTTTGTGAAGATGAAATTTTTTTTTCAGTCTTGTTTGTTTTTTTTTCCTTTCTTTTATGAAGAAAATGTATGTAACATACAAACATATTTTTTTTAACCCGGAATCCGGCTTTTTTTGTCAGTTCCAAGCCAATAACCACACTAAATGAAATTGTTGCATTTATTATATTTACGAGTAACAGATAAGCAGATAACGTAGTGTGAGGAATTAGTTAGACTTACATAGGTTATCAAGAGAAACAATATTAATAAGTTGCAGTTGTTTACAAATGTGATGCCAAATGTACCTACCTAAATCATATTTAAACATAATAAACAAACTTTAATTAAAATAATAATTGTGCTTAGTATTATTATTTTTTTCATTGTATTTAATTTAAAAATATAACAGTTTTTTAGCTTATTTATTTTTATTTATATAAAATTGAAATCACAAATAAAAGAAATACATATTACGTTGTTTAAATAATATACTTATCATATTTTAATGTTAAGCCCGTCACTGCTTCGCTGGACACTAATCAATAATCAGTAATCAGTCCAGAAAAATTTAGTTTATGATTTTAATTATACTACGACTACGCTGCGCGGCCGCCTATAAGAGAATACTTCCGTGAGGTTGTCAAGCGCGCCTTACGTTAACAAAAAATATTTTACTCTTATAAGTATTTAGGCACTTTGACATCTATTTTTGAGTTTTTATTCAAGTATGGCCATTCAATAAGCCAAAAGGTACTGCATAGAATACGGGTGCTTAAATAACAATCGGAATGTCTAGTTTTCATTCTTTACTGTTCCAAAGGATATCGAAAGGTAAGATATTCATATTTATAGGTAGATCTAGATAATTAGGTACCTGGTTACTGGCGTCACAGTTACAGATTTATTATTTGATTAGTGACGCGACCCCAGCTTCGCAGCTTTCGTTTTTTTCGCGTATAATGTCAAAGACTTTAAAAACATTCAGTATAAGTAGACCTCTCAGTGCTAGTGACTGCTGCTACTACTGCTGTGCAGTAATAATGTATAAGTAGGTAGTATTAGTATTACCTACTAATACTATATACCTTAATAGATATAGATAATACCTTTAACCTATCTTACATTCAACAATATTACGAGTATTATTATAACAGCAAATTACTAATACATTGCAAAACACATCAGTGTATTCTACTACCAACTTATATCAAATAATTCAATTTGTTTTCCCACAACACCTAACCTTACAGTAGAAGCGGCCTTAACAAAGGGGCTCTCGCTCTAACTCGCATGCAGACGTATGGTGCATTTTGATATAATGCGCGCGTAATTTTTTTCGACGATATTAACGGTAAGCTAATTTCATTCACGAAGGTCACTTCCGAGGCGTGCAAAGTATTATGAACATTAGCGACGTTGTAACTAAGTTTAAACTCGCAAGTTTGCTATCAGAGAGTGATCCTTCTGTTCTTGTACTATTATTTATTCTGTGGCTCAACATAATATTATGGTTTTAAAAATAGTAATACGATTTTAGCCATGGAAGGAAAAGGGAAGATCTCCCCACCGGGCAAGGTGTTCAGCCCGGGGAGCGGCCAATGTTCTGAGAGATGGTTCGGAGTTATTCTATTTAATTTATACTGCTTTACTTTGGAGTTTTGATAGCGCGATTTAGGTTTCGATGTGTTTCGTTTCTGGCACGACAATAACGCCGTCGTACGACAGCGGCAACGACACGTAAATTTTTGACATCAAGGTCAATCGTGAAATTTGGCCTTAAGATATTTGGATTTTCCGCAAAGTGTAAAATGACGGAAATTAAGCATCACAATGGCCTCTCTAGCTTATAATATTGGTGGCAGTTGTCAATGATACAGGAAGTTATGTAAAATATAAATATATGAAATAAAATAGGAAGAGAAAATTAAAAGTAGCAGTTACTATCCGTAGCGTCCAGTTGCTTAGATACTGGTTGTGGTTTGTAAATATAATGAATATCTTTGTACGGGTCCGTGGCGCAGCGGCTTTGCAATAAGTTGCAGCGTTAGGGACCGCGGGTTGGAATCCCGCAGGCACAAGTATTTGTATGACCTACAATATAGATCTCACCTCATTACTGTGAAGGTTTTGGAGCAGGAAGCGTCAGATTTATCAAAAAATAAAAATAAATAGATAGTATTAGCGGACTATTTTCGAGCGATTCCGTAAATTTGGCAAAATGTACCCTTTTATGTACTAGTAGTTTACTGCTAAGAAAATATATAATAGTAAAGATGTTGGTTTACTTTTTTTAAACGCCGACGAAAAAGAGGGTTGTTATATGTTTAACGTGTATATCTGTGTATCTGTGGCATTATAGCTCCCAAACGAATGAACCGATTTATATTTAGTTTTTTTTTTGTTTCAAAGATGACTTGATCGAGAGTGTGTATTAGCTATGATTCAAGAAAATCAGCCAGTTCAACATGTCAAGTCAGTTTAGGGCAGTTTTTTTAAAAAAAAAACCCATCACTAGGATTTTCTCCTGTATCGTGGAGGCAGTTTACATTACAAACAAATTGCACAAGGACAAACTTCCAGACCAGGAACAATTATTTGTAGGCCATACAAATACTTGTTTCGTGCGGAATTCGAACCCACAGACCCCAGCGCTAGAACTCATTGCTAAGCCACTGCGCCACGGCGCCGTCAAAACACCAATTTTATTAAATTTTGTAATTTATGTTCTTACTAAATATATCATTATGCAAAGTATTTATATAAAATCACTAGGTGGAACCCTTAAGCCTAAAATATGTTCCATATTGTATTCGAAACCCGATTTATGTTATTACTAGTAACCTTCAATAATAAGTGAGAGTATGTTATTGACAAAGGGTAATTTTTATTGAATGTTATTTAATTTTCGGTAAAGTTAATTCTTAGTGTAATAGATGACAAGTGTATTTGGTAATTATCGTTAGGTAATGTTAATTATATTTATTTATTTATTTAACAATTTTAAGAAAACTATAATCAGTAGAACGAAATAAATGTGAAATAGTTAACTACACATACACAAGTAGTACACATAGGGAAGTACACATAGTAAAATATAGTATAAACCATTACATTTACTATGTGACACTTCTAATCTTAAATTTAAAATTTAAGCCCCCCTCAAAGTAAGGAGAATAACCAAGAAAAATAAAGAAATTTAGGCCGGTTTGAAGCGAGTGTGTGAGGAAATCGTTTTGGCTTACATCTGTGGCGGGTGGAAGGAAAAGGGGAGATCTCCCGCCGGGCAAGGTGTTCTGCCCGGGGAGCGGCCAACGCTTCGATTGGTAGTTTTTTTTTTGCGCCCGAAGCAATTGGAAAAGGGCTACCACAGAGGGCGGCGGAAAATGCATTACGCATACCACGACAGCCGGTCTGTCCTGGTTATGCGGGACTCACTGCCTACCGGGGGACCTAAGTGATACCCGCTAAAAACCGCCTTTGGGGAGTGGCAACTTAGCTGTTTAAAGCTTCTTATGCCGTATCGGAAGCGACCCTCTTTTGGGAAAAGAGGGCGCAGGCGGCTACGAGCCGCTGAGGGAGTGCCTACGAAGGCAAATTAATTATGAATAATTTAATTAGAGTTGGCCTGAGCCGCCATGAGGCAGTTCAGGTCGTTTGACAGTTTATTAGGCAGGTCCGAGAGAGAGTTTCTCGGCCTGCGGACTCGATAGCGAGAGGGGAGTGGGGCTGCATAAGTAGCTGCCTCACGAATAAGATGATTGGAGTGCGACTCTGAGGCTTTGAAGAAGTTCTCAGAGAGTTTTTTAAGAAATTGTTGAATTGTAGGGAGCTCTAGGTCCCGATGAAGGTCGGCATTACGGACGTACCAAGGTGCGTTCGCAGCTCGATGACAGAAAAGGTTTTGAACTACTTGGAGTTCATTAATAATTTTAGGGTTAGCGTGGGCAAAAATGGGGCCCGCGTAGGACATGACTGGTCGTATACAGACCTTATAAAGGGTACGCTTGTTTCTGAGGGACATTTTACTGTGTCGGCCCAACATACTGTTGAGCCTATTCAGGTAAAAACGTGCGTGACGGGTTACTCTTTTGACGTGGGGCCTGAAAGTTAGCCCTGTGTCTAGAGTGACACCTAAATATTTGGCAGACGTATGCCAGGGGACAGGGGTCCCTAGCATACGTATTGGTGGAGTGTTTTTGATACGGCGTCGTTTATAATCGAAGTGAACGGCGGAGCTCTTCTCCGGGTTCACATCGATGCGCCATTTTTTGAACCAAGCTCCTAGGTCATCAACTGACTTTTGGACCTTGTTCAGTATGAAAGGTAGCGAGATACCTTTACAGTAGAGAGCAGTGTCGTCTGCGAAGAGGGAGAGCTGAACACCTTTCGGCGGAATGGGAATATCGTTGGTGAACACGATGTACAGCAGAGGAGCAAGTACTGAGCCCTGAGGGACACCAGCTTTGATGGGGCGCTGTGAAGATAGCGTGCCTTCGTGTCTAAAACGAAAGGTACGATGATTTAGATAAGAGGCCACGAGACGTACTAGACGATCGGGGAGACCTATTTTGTACAGTTTGTAGATAAGGCCTGTATGCCAGACTCTATCAAAGGCTTTGGCGATGTCGAAAAAGACCGCGATAGTCTTATGATGACGGGGATAAAAACCGCTGAGGATATATTCCACAATACGGTGAACTTGTTGGGGGCAGGAGTGTTTCGCTCGGAAACCGAATTGATGGGGAATGATAAGAGGGTCACCGTCTGCGGGAAACAGATGGCGCCTCATGCGATTTTGGATGACTCTTTCAAAGAGCTTGCCCATGGCCTTGAGGAGGCTAATGGGGCGATGACTGGAGGGGAGGTTGAGAGGCTTGCCTGGCTTGGGAATACCAATCACAGTTGCCTCTTTCCACGTAGTGGGAAAGTAACTAAGGTTGAAGCAGGCGTTGAAGATAATAGATAAAAAGGTTAACACCTGCTCAGGAAAGTGTTTAAGGGCTTGGTTGGAGATGCCATCCGCGCCCGGAGCCTTTTTGGGCTTAAGTCCTTTGATGAGGGATGAAATCTCATCATTGGACACAGAGATAGGTTCGGAGGCTGTAGGGGGTGAGTTCCGGCGGCAGACCTCATCTTCCACTGCCTGGACGTGTGAAGGGTCAACGGGTTGAGAGCTAGGAGAGCATTGAGCGGCAATGCTGTCTGCAAAGCACTCAGCCTTTTCCTCGTCCTCGAAGGCTACCGTACCGTCGGGACGGGAGAGAGGGGGAGTGTGGGTGATAGCGTCTATGCGGAGGGCTCTTGCCATCCGATAGTACGCTGTATGAGAGGGAGAGATATTCTCCATGAGTTTACTCTTTTCGAGGTCTCGAAATTCAGAGAGGCGGAAACGGAGTTCTCGTTGAAGACGATTAGCCGTGTGCCTATATTCGGGCGTGGGGTATTTTGCTGCTCTCCGGAAAGCAGCTTTCTTGGCTTTTAATAGGTTGCTAATATGTAAGGGAAGCCCACTATTATTAGCAACCGGGACTACCCTTTCATTCTCCTTAAGGGAGGTTTTAATAAGGGTGGAGAGTGAATCGACCGCGGTGTCGATTTTTTCGGGACTGTCTAAGTCCGACGATAGGGAGATGGGAGAGTCCTGTGAGTCCAGAGCATTCGCTAGGGACTCCTTGAAGCCCTTCCAATTTGTGAAGGTTTTAGTCGAGGGTGTAGAGGGGGGTGGCTGATGGCCGAAAATGAGGGAGACCGGTCGGTGGTCGGATCCTAGATCGTCTAGTGTCTCGATTGCCCTGAGGTTGAGGGAAACACTTTTGAGTAGTGCAAAATCTAGCACGTCGGGAGCGTGGTCGGTGACATCGGGATAGTGAGTAGCACCTAGGGGACTGTGAACGGTGAGGTCAAGAGACTGCGTGATATCGAGCAGTAACTTGCCACTACGGGTGGTAGTACGGCATGTCCATTCAGTATGCTTGGAGTTGAAATCTCCAAACATAATGACTGGGTTACCTAAAGATAAAATAGCCTCAAAATCTCTTTTGAGGGGAAGGGTTCCCGCGGGGATGTAACAGGAGGCTATGAGAATAGACTGATGTCCAGTCATAGCTAGCCTGCATACCGTGGCTTCCATATTGGTAAGCTGTGGAGTAGAAATGGGAGAGCAATGGAGTGTCTTCTTGTAATAAATGGCCGTACCGCCACCTTGGCGGTCGATCCTGTCATTACGAAGAAGAGAAAAGTCTTTAATAGAAAGGCCTTTAGTGTCCTTAGTTTTGAGGTTAGTTTCCTGTAGGAGGAGGAAATCGGCTTCACGACTTCGAAGAAAGAGCTTAAGTTCTGGGAGGTTATTTCGCAAACCGCGAATATTAAAGGATACAAGCGATAAACCCTTAGGTTTGATACGACCGTGAGACTTTGGTAGAGCAACCTGCTCTGTCATCGTAAGTTAAGTTAATTAAGTTAACTTAACTTACAACGAGCACAAAAGATTATGATGCTCTGCAAGAGCGAGGAGACGGTCCTGAGGGGACCTTGCAGCGCGCAATTTGCGTGCTAACACAGCGATTTCCCCAACGTCGATGTTCCTAATAGCGGAATACACCGTTTTTAGGTCATCAGCCATTGAGGGCTGTGATTGTTGTGGGGCGGAGGTAGTCCGCGGTGGGTCTGCCTTTTTGGGGCCCCAGGGAAAGACTGGAGGCTCCATAGGCTTAGAGAAGCCCGGAGGGGGCCGAATAATGCCCTGAGGGGGCCTAAGGGGACCCTGAGAGGGTCGAGAGAAGCCCTGGATGGGCTGTGAAAGGCCCTGACGGGGCAACCGTTGGTAGAGAGTCGGGAATGAGCGGTCATTGAACGGCGGTGGAGCTTGCCTACTGGGGCGAGCATGAGGTGCGCAAGGGCAGCCTCTGTAGTTAGCCGGGTGGCCTGTTTGCTTGCACAGGACGCACGCGGGTGGGGATTCGGCGTCTTTGGGCCGAGGACAATCCTTAGTATTATGGGGTTCAAGGCACTTAACGCACCTGGGTGGGGCAGAGCAGTTGGCCGCCGCATGACCATATAGCTGGCAGCGGTGGCACTGCGCCGGGAACCCGCGCCTATGTGGGGGCTCAACCTTCACTCTCGACAGGCCACACACTGTGCGTACCTGCCGGAAGATGGCTTTTGCCTCCGGCACGTTGGTTAAGATGACTAGGACCAGGTTGAACCTCTGGCCCGTTCTACTGTGCATCTTGTGCACGGCTTCTACAGGGAAACCTTGGGACTTAAGGCCCGCAAGGATTTCCTCGTTGGAGAATTCAAATGGCACGCCGCGGATGACGGCCCTGATTTTACGCTCTTCCGGAAGAGCGTAAGTATGGTAGGAGGCTTGTTCGGCTGTGAATAGCCTGGTGATACTACGGAAGGCATCGATTGAGTTGGGAATGATTTTAATAGTCTCCCCGAGGTTAATCGCATGGTCATATTTAATGCCTGCGTCGTATAATGATTTCGACAACTTGGTGAATCTGGCCTTGTCTCTTAGGAAGACAGGGGGCGGGACTTGCTTCTTTGCAAGTACTGGGGCACAGCGGGAAGCTGGCTTGGATGGCGGGGCGATGTCCATTGACATTAGGGGAGCCGTAGCAGCAACGGGGGCTGCGGGGGCAGGGACGGCAGCGGGAGCTGCGGGGTTTGAGGCAGCAACGGGGGCTGCGGAGGTTGAAGGAGCGGCAGGGGCCGCTGAAACGGGAGGTGTGCGGTTTTTCGCGGTGCGTTTACCGCCGCGTTTTGAGGAGACGGTCGTGAAGGATGACTCGTCGGAGTCACAGGACTCCGAGGAATCGGTGCCAGAATAGGTGGCGGGCCTCTTCCGGGGGGCCGACGCAGTGGACTCAGACTCGGAGCATGCGTACTCCATATCTAAGGGGGCGAAAGAGTTCTTGGACTCTAGGTAGGCCGCTATAACGGGTGGCGGTTGAGGTGCCTGAGGGGCATACGAGGCAATAGTTGCCACGATTGCGGCGAGAGCTGAATTATCCAGCCTATTAAGGCCTGAGACGATGGACCCTATAAGGTCTTGTTTCGACATGATGCTAGAAATGAATGGGGCTGGTGGGGGATGCTGTTCTGAAAAGAACAGAGACGTTCTGAACCTAACAGTAGGGGCGGGATCACCGTTCTCAGAAGAACGGGACGTTTTTTATTCAAGGAGAAATGCCCTTACTCTTAAAAGAGCAGGGCCTTGCTCTGAAAAGAGCAAGTAACTCCCAAGAAACAGTATACACGTACACGTTATACAAATAAATAACGAAAACAAAAATAGAAATAGTTAACAAAAAAGATAACAAAAAATATAACAGGTAACAAGCGGAGGTCAGTCAAACCTCCCCGCCCGAAGACAGGGGGGCAAGAACTGATAGCAGAAATGACTCACCAAGGCGACGACGCTGTACAGCGCGAGCAGGACAGCGGAGGCGCGAGAGCGAGAGAGCACTACCGTACGGGGACGGCTGCGCGGACTACCTGAGACGACCGCACGAGAGCGGTGCCAGAGGCGGAATGCCGATTGGTAGTTCGGAGCTATTCTATATATACTGCTTTAACTTCGGAACTTTGTTAGTGCGATTTAGACTTCGACGTGTTTCGCTTGTGGCGCGACGACAGCGCCGCCACACATCCTTTTTAACTGATCCGTTAGCCAAAAGAAAAAAAGGATTTAATTTAAATAGAAAATTTAAAGCCAATTTATATAACTTTACGTGTATAACATAACATGGTAGAGCCATGCTGCAGCTGTATTATGGTTGTAGCACGAATGCGTCGGCTCGACCGGAAATGGATCACCATATAAACAATAATATATATTATGCGTCCAAGATCAAGTTAAAATTATAAAATAAACATTAATATGTATGTAATAAAGTAAAGGAAAAATTCAATTCTCACCTTGAAAAAATTCAGATTATTCAGACACTTTCGCACCTCTGAATAATCTGAAACTTTACAGACGTATTGAGAAGCCATAACAATATACATAATGTGTATAATAACTTTACAACTATGGTCTAGAGAGAATTGGTACTCACTAGGATCATCGCAGATCATGTTCAATGCGTGTTGTTTTAGTTTTTGAATTTCTAAATAATTATTATAGAACATATAATATTATAGTTATATATTTGAAATATATATACATAATTTCATATAACCTTTCTTTAAAAACGTTACCCCCAAACTACCATTTTCTCCTTGTCGCAGTTGACAAACATAAATTGCACGAGGACAAACATCCAGACCCGGAACAATTATTTGTAGGCCATACAAATACTTGTTCCGTGCGGGATTCGAACCCGCGGCCTGCAGCGCAACAACTCATTGCTATACCACTGCGGCACGGAGCCGTCAAATCTATCATTTATGTTTTATTGTTAGTAGGCTTCTGGAGCACTGCCTCCATAGTTATTATTTTATTACTCCAATTATTGTTATATTGTCTTTAATATATTATTATTGTAATAATTTGTTATTTTTTGAAGTTATTACACAAAATTAAACAAAAAATTATAGACAGATTTACGACAGTATACTTTTTATCTTGTTTATCTTTATTATTCCGTAAACGTTCTGATAGACATGGGCCTATATGGCGAAGATCAATAGCCAAGTTCCAATATGGAGAGGATTTTGACTTAATCGACAAACCTTGACAGGTTTGAATTTACAAGTTGGCGATCGGGTACCAGACGCTTGGAACGTTTGACGCTACTTCTTGTCGCGGGGCTGGGAATTTTACGCCTGGCGTAAACTAAATGGAATCCGACATAAATCGGAAACCATTGGCATGTGTTAATTTTTTATACGATAGGTAGGGTGACAAACGAGCACACAGTCCACCTGATGGTAAGTGGTTGCTGTGACCCATAGAGAACTACATTTATCCTCAATAAAGATTCAAAATGCAGATGCATCGTCACCGTTGTAACGACATCTTAGTCCTCACGCGTTGTCACCCGTGAGGACTAAGATGGAGTGCCTCTTTTCCAGTAAAATGGGTCTCCGGTTCTCTACACTCACCATACGAAACACAGCAGTGTTAAGCAGCTATTTGACGCTGGTATACTGTGAGAGCGTAGTCCTTCCCCGGTCGAGCCGACCCATATTCATTCTACAACCATAATATAGCTGCAGTATGGCTCTACCACGTTCCTAAGCGAAATTTAAGGAATCTTCAAAGGTTGCCCAGATATATACCAGTTGGCACATTCTTCAAAATGTGATATTTATACGGACCCGATTTAATATATAAGTGGCATATGTGGCATAAAAGAAGGATAAGTGTTAACTTATCAGATGCAGTGCAATGACACTAGGATAATTTCAATTTGGCTTTGAACACCGGAAGGTTACACAAAATAGGTTTCTGCTGAAATTCAAATGTGAGGTGTGACGAAGCAAGACATTGTGACGTAGTTTTTATTACTAAACATTAAAAAACTACTACAGTTTCATGCTCACCTTATGAACACTAATGAAAAAAGCGATTAATATTGATGCAACGTAATATAAAATATAACACAAAACGATTAATTTGTATTTATTTTCGTAAAAATTCTTCATTTCCATAAGCTCGTAATGGATCCAGTGACTATGTAAATGTGAACCTCTGCCGCCATTAAGGGATTTGTTATAATCGCACAATATTAACAAACGTTTCACACATTTTTGGTTTGAGATTATTTTTTACAAAATGAAATGACAAGTGAACTAACAACCTAACCTTCTTAACGCGGTAGAGCCATGCTGCAGCTGTATTAATAGTATAGTTGTAGCACGAGTGCGTCGGCTCGACCGGGGAAGGAACGCGCTCTCACAGAATACCAGCGTAAAATAGCAATGATGATGTGTGGTGGGTTCGTATGGTTAGTGTAGAGAACCAGATTCTCTTTTTACTGGAAAAAAGGCATTCCATCTTAGTCCTCACGGCTGACAACGCAGACAAGGCCTCGTTTGCGAATCAAATGCAGATTGCATTTTGATTCGCAAACGAGGATAGATGTAGATGTTTGTGGGCATCAGCAACAGCATCAGGTGGACTGTGTGCTCGCTTGTCACAGTTATCCTATAAAAACACCTAACGGTAAGTGACGACTGTAGCCAATAAACACCTGCAACTAACTCTATATAAAGAAGGTTACATATCCACAGATGAATGTGATGGAATGCCTTTCAGCCTGTGATCATACTGGCTCTCTACACTCTGCTGTAATAGCTGTTTAACTGCAGTGATAGCTTAGAGGGCGGTGCCTTCCCAGACGAACTCCAAATCACAAAAGGTAGCCTATCATCTATTTATATTATTGTATTTATCAAATTCAAGTTCAAAGTCCACGGCTTAACATTGGCTTCTCCACAGATTGCCAGAAAGTGCAGTTCTGAGCCACCTGCATTCATCAACTACGTTTAATCAGCAGACCGTTTAATAATTGATTAACAAATACAAATAAATGTATTACTAGCGTCTATTCAAAATAAAATACACTATGACACAAGGGCTACTGACGAAAAAATCGTACACTTTTTGTCGCCTACCTCACATCTGCCAAACCCGTACCGTCCGATAAGTAACTTCGTTTCAAAACAACAAGAACCGACTAGCGATGGGTAAGAAATGTTCTCAAGTGGCAGCCTGGTAACCTTCCTTAGACCACTTAAAAGGAGAAAAAAGTCTTTCAATAAAAGGTAAAATTTGACTCTTTCGCATAGACTTGAAATCTGCCGGCGTCTGTCTATCCATCCGTCTGGGCTTCTTCAAGGCAAGAGTGAATAGGCTTTTGTTATGCTAAGATAGTGCCTATAACCATCTAGAGCTACATCACCACCGGTGGGATTGTAGTCACGCACTGGTTTATAATAAGTTAAAAAATGCCAAAGTAGAAACTGATTTCAAAAAAGAAAAAAAAATAATCTCTACATAATAGCTTTTGAAGTTGAGGCTATAATTCTTGGATACACTATGTCTTATCACCGACTTGAAAACAATACGTATAGACATACGAAAGATGATTGCAGCCACAGATCGTCGTAATTATATGTGTAATTAATAGTTGTAGTATGTTTTTACTACGAAAAATATAGTTCTACCAAGTTAAATAGTGTGTTTGTATGGTGGTGGAAATCATCGCATCCGTACTTATCGCAAGTGGTTATTTAGAAAATAGGAAGATTTGTTGAGGAATCGGTTGTTTATTGTTTTTTGTGGCAAAATCAAATTGATATCTAAAATACCCAAAACGGTAACGAGAAACTTCAGGGTAGGGTTCAGGTAAAGGGGTAAAGTAAAAGCGCAATATCAATACGCCTGTTAAACGTGGCGATTATGATAACTCGACACTACTCACTACTGTGGAAGAGGTAAGTGGCGAAATTTTCATTAAAATTAAACTTGTGTTCAAACAGCTTTTTTTTAAGAATATTATTTTATTACCAGTACCACTCCAAGTAAATGTAAAATGCTTGTGTTAAGAGCTGTGCCCGACAGTTGCCGAATGTGGGATTTGAACCCAAAAGTGTCCGGGTATGCAGTCAGTACCATTAAGTATGAGACTACAGTCGCTTTAATATCGACCGTAACTCTGAAAAATTTCAGCTAGAATATAATTTTATTTAATAACTAGCTGACCAGGCAGACGTTGTTCTGCTCTTTCCGAACAACCATTTGCTTTCCCAAAAAAACTCCTGAAATTAGCAATAAAAAAATTGGGGGTCACTTATCGGGATAAAAACTGTCCTATCTCTCAAGTTGTACCAAACTGCACACAGTCTGCAAAATTTTTTTGAAATCGGTTCTATCTGTTGAATACTTACAGCAACACGTGGTGGTTATACAACTAAATTGTAGCTTATATTAAACGTTTGTATTTTTAACATAGCGCCATCTATTAAATATTTACTCAATTCAGTCAACAGATATCGTCATCTGACAGAATCGTGTGGAGCTAACAGATAATTGTGACTGTCAAATAATAGGCAAATAATTTTCAATAAAATAATATTGTATTGCGACTATAAATTGAGATGTAAGCTATCCTATCTTTTAAGTTGGACCAAACTGCACACAGTGTGCAAAATTTCATTGAAATCTGTTCAGTAGTTTAGGAGTCCATCGCGGACAAACAACGTGTGTTTTTTATATATAAAGATAATAATAATAATAATATTTATTCACTCCACAAATTTTACATCGTGACTTACACTATTTAAATAAAAGTACCATCAATTACATTGAGAGGTTAACGTCGGCAGCCGTACTAGTATAAACTGTGCCACGGCTGCCTGCGCCTTCCACTCTGGTAATCAAATAATAACCTAATAGGTAAGATCTTTTACAACAATTCTCAACAAATAATATTTACAATCTTTACAAGCTAAAATAAAAATTATAACATGTAGGTAGATACAAAACAAAATAAAAAAAAATTGGTAAATCCAATTGGGCATACCTTAAGCGCATTAAAAAAATTACGTATAACATGATTATACGGAATTTTTAAAGTAGTGTAAATACATTTCGACAGCACTATCGGCTTCAACATCCTCGAAAACCATGAAAATGACACCCGTGATGAAAAAATTGATACCTATTGCAGCCGCCATCTTGGATTTACATTTCGACAGCACTATCGGCTTCAACTCTCTCGAAAACAATGAAAATGACACCCAAGATGAAAAAATTGGCACCCACTTCAGCCGCCATCTTGGATTTACATTTCGACAACCCTATCGGCTTCAACTCTCTCGAAAACTATGAAATTGACACCCATGATGAAAAAATTGATACCTATTGCAGCCGCCATCTTGGATTTACATTTCGACAGCACTATCGGCTTCAACTCTCTCGAAAACCATGAAAATGACACCCAAGATGAAAAAATTGGTACCTACTTCAGCCGCCATCTTGGATTTACATTTCGACAGCACTATCGGCTTCAACACTCTCGAAAACCATGAAAATGACACCCAAGATGAAAAAATTGGTACCTACTTCAGCTGCCATCTTGGATTTACATTTCGACAGCACTATCGGCTTCAACATCCTCGAAACTCATGAAAATGACACCCATAATGAAAAAATTAATACCCATTGCAGCCGCCACCTTAGATTTACATTTCGACAACCCTATCGGCTTCAATTCTCTCGAAAACCATGAAAATGACACCCATGATGAAAAAATTGATACCTATTGCAGCCGCCATCTTGGATTTACATTTAGACAGCACTATCGGCTTCAACTCTATCGAAAACCATGAAAATGACACCCAAGATGAAAAAATTTATATCTATTGCAGCCGCCATCTTGGATTTACATTTCGACAGCACTATCGGCTTCAACACCCTCGAAAACCATGAAAATGACACCCATGATGAAAAAATTGATACCTGTTGCAGCCGCCATCTTGGATTTACATTTCGACAGCACTATCGGCTTCAACACCCTCGAAAACCATGAAAATGACACCCAAGATGAAAAAATTGATGTATTTTGCAGCCGCCATCTTGGATTTACATTTCGACAACACTATCGGCTTCAACACCCTCGGAAACCATGAAAATGACACCCATGATGAAAAAATTGGTACCTAATTCAGCCGCCATCTTGTATTTACATTTCGACAGCACTATCAGCTTCAACACCCTCGAAAACCATGAAAATGACACCCATGATGAAAAAATTGGTACCTACTTCGGCCGCCATCTTGGATTTACATTTCGACAGCACTATCGGCTTCAACACTCGAAAACCATGAAAATGTCACCCATGACAAAAAAAATTATACTACTTGCTTTTAGTACGTACTACTATTATTTATTCTGTGCTTTTAAATATTGTAATAAAAAAATGTCTTATTATTATTATAATTAAGTATTTAAGAAATTTGGTTATTCGAATATTGTGTATTTGTACAGCGATCTTTTTGAGCCGCTGCAAACAACCGAAACCATTTCCACTCACGAAGGCGACTGAAGCCAAACCACAGAAAAAAAAACAAAAAACCAGCACAAACTATATAGAAACACTACCAAACCAGTGGAATACAGTCCATACTATAATTTTTCTAAGAGGTATTATTATGTCATGACAGTTTGTCCATGTTGCAGTAGATGTCGCTTTTTTAAATTTAGCCATGCTTGGCCAATTAAGAATCAAACAAATTAATGAATAGTTTAAAATACAATCGAACCTTGCTAACTTACTATTTTGTTACAAAACAAATTTGTAATTAAATTTTTAGTATAATTTATTTATTTTACATTATTCCCTATATATAATGTACTCTGTGAGCCAAACTAAACTACTCATTACTACTCTGTGGCTGTAGCTTCCCATTTAGAGAAAGAGTTTTGGCGGGAACTCGACCGGCGGCGGCTTGCTGCTCCTGTATTATTGTTTAAATAATGGTTTGAAGTGGACTTTGATATGTAAAAGTAGTGCGATTTTGTGTATTAAGTGTCTGCGCATGTGAACTATTAATGGAAACTGTGAAACAAGTGCTCTGATGGTGATGGAATCTCAAGATAAGCTGTTTGTTTGCATAGGCGCCTTTAGATACCATCGCCAACTGTCAGCTGCCTGCTGGCTCAAGTTACCGTCAAAATCTCCCAAGGCTGCACAATGTGACGCATCAACATATTGTGAAGCAGTGAAATATGAAGGAAAATTATACATGAAGACAAGGCTGTATGGCATAGTTCCTTTGCCTGCTCTCTCGAGCGAATAATAAAAACAACAACAACAACCATTTAGAGAAATATTTTTGTATACGAGGCTAACAAATCAACGAAAATTTCGCCATTTTGGAGCCGAAAAAAATTAATTATAGCTAAACAAAACAAAACTACACTGCCATTTACATTCAGTGGCTTCCCACATGATAGATGAAGAGATTAAAAAATAGATTGAGTTAAACAATTAATATTTTCAAAAGTTATTGTGTTTACAAGCCACAGGGACATGATAAATCCACACCATAAGCCACTAAAACCCTTTTTTTTTTATTTAAAAATAGCAATTAATCGATTTAAAAAAAATATTAATAAGTTCAACAATCATTTATCTTTCTAACAATGTGCTTTTTATATCATTTATATGTATAATATGATTGCTAGATACGATTTTATTCGATAAAATGTTGGAATCTTAATTTTTAGGCGATAGTAGAACATACCTTGCGCTTCCGCTTAAGGTATGCAATAAGCAAGATTACCACTTGGTGTGTTTGATGTATGGTATAATTATAAACGCGGAGCGTGAATGCATGGGGGAGTATTATGTTTGTACGGTTTGTAGTGTGGGTTTTGAGTAATTGGATGTGTGGGATATGTAAGTGTGTGTGTGTGTGTGTGTGTGTGTGTGTGTGTGTGTGTGTGTGTGTGTGTGTGTGTGTGTGTGTGTGTGTGTGTGTGTGTGTGTGTGTGTGTGTGTGTGTGTGTGTGTGTGTGTGTGTGTGTGTGTGTGTGTGTGTGTGTGTGTGTGTGTGTGTGTGTGTGTGTGTGTGTGTGTGTGTGTGTGTGTGTGTGTGTGTGTGTGTGTGTGTGTGTGTGTGTGTGTGTGTGTGTGTGTGTGTGTGTGTGTGTGTGTGTGTGTGTGTGTGTGTGTGTGTGTGTGTGTGTGTGTGTGTGTGTGTGTGTGTGTGTGTGTGTGTGTGTGTGTGTGTGTGTGTGTGTGTGTGTGTGTGTGTGTGTGTGTGTGTGTGTGTGTGTGTGTGTGTGTGTGTGTGTGTGTGTGTGTGTGTGTGTGTGTGTGTGTGTGTGTGTGTGTGTGTGTGTGTGTGTGTGTGTGTGTGTGTGTGTGTGTGTGTGTGTGTGTGTGTGTGTGTGTGTGTGTGTGTGTGTGTGTGTGTGTGTGTGTGTGTGTGTGTGTGTGTGTGTGTGTGTGTGTGTGTGTGTGTGTGTGTGTGTGTGTGTGTGTGTGTGTGTGTGTGTGTGTGTGTGTGTGTGTGTGTGTGTGTGTGTGTGTGTGTGTGTGTGTGTGTGTGTGTGTGTGTGTGTGTGTGTGTGTGTGTGTGTGTGTGTGTGTGTGTGTGTGTGTGTGTGTGTGTGTGTGTGTGTGTGTGTGTGTGTGTGTGTGTGTGTGTGTGTGTGTGTGTGTGTGTGTGTGTGTGTGTGTGTGTGTGTGTGTGTGTGTGTGTGTGTGTGTGTGTGTGTGTGTGTGTGTGTGTGTGTGTGTGTGTGTGTGTGTGTGTGTGTGTGTGTGTGTGTGTGTGTGTGTGTGTGTGTGTGTGTGTGTGTGTGTGTGTGTGTGTGTGTGTGTGTGTGTGTGTGTGTGTGTGTGTGTGTGTGTGTGTGTGTGTGTGTGTGTGTGTGTGTGTGTGTGTGTGTGTGTGTGTGTGTGTGTGTGTGTGTGTGTGTGTGTGTGTGTGTGTGTGTGTGTGTGTGTGTGTGTGTGTGTGTGTGTGTGTGTGTGTGTGTGTGTGTGTGTGTGTGTGTGTGTGTGTGTGTGTGTGTGTGTGTGTGTGTGTGTGTGTGTGTGTGTGTGTGTGTGTGTGTGTGTGTGTGTGTGTGTGTGTGTGTGTGTGTGTGTGTGTGTGTGTGTGTGTGTGTGTGTGTGTGTGTGTGTGTGTGTGTGTGTGTGTGTGTGTGTGTGTGTGTGTGTGTGTGTGTGTGTGTGTGTGTGTGTGTGTGTGTGTGTGTGTGTGTGTGTGTGTGTGTGTGTGTGTGTGTGTGTGTGTGTGTGTGTGTGTGTGTGTGTGTGTGTGTGTGTGTGTGTGTGTGTGTGTGTGTGTGTGTGTGTGTGTGTGTGTGTGTGTGTGTGTGTGTGTGTGTGTGTGTGTGTGTGTGTGTGTGTGTGTGTGTGTGTGTGTGTGTGTGTGTGTGTGTGTGTGTGTGTGTGTGTGTGTGTGTGTGTGTGTGTGTGTGTGTGTGTGTGTGTGTGTGTGTGTGTGTGTGTGTGTGTGTGTGTGTGTGTGTGTGTGTGTGTGTGTGTGTGTGTGTGTGTGTGTGTGTGTGTGTGTGTGTGTGTGTGTGTGTGTGTGTGTGTGTGTGTGTGTGTGTGTGTGTGTGTGTGTGTGTGTGTGTGTGTGTGTGTGTGTGTGTGTGTGTGTGTGTGTGTGTGTGTGTGTGTGTGTGTGTGTGTGTGTGTGTGTGTGTGTGTGTGTGTGTGTGTGTGTGTGTGTGTGTGTGTGTGTGTGTGTGTGTGTGTGTGTGTGTGTGTGTGTGTGTGTGTGTGTGTGTGTGTGTGTGTGTGTGTGTGTGTGTGTGTGTGTGTGTGTGTGTGTGTGTGTGTGTGTGTGTGTGTGTGTGTGTGTGTGTGTGTGTGTGTGTGTGTGTGTGTGTGTGTGTGTGTGTGTGTGTGTGTGTGTGTGTGTGTGTGTGTGTGTGTGTGTGTGTGTGTGTGTGTGTGTGTGTGTGTGTGTGTGTGTGTGTGTGTGTGTGTGTGTGTGTGTGTGTGTGTGTGTGTGTGTGTGTGTGTGTGTGTGTGTGTGTGTGTGTGTGTGTGTGTGTGTGTGTGTGTGTGTGTGTGTGTGTGTGTGTGTGTGTGTGTGTGTGTGTGTGTGTGTGTGTGTGTGTGTGTGTGTGTGTGTGTGTGTGTGTGTGTGTGTGTGTGTGTGTGTGTGTGTGTGTGTGTGTGTGTGTGTGTGTGTGTGTGTGTGTGTGTGTGTGTGTGTGTGTGTGTGTGTGTGTGTGTGTGTGTGTGTGTGTGTGTGTGTGTGTGTGTGTGTGTGTGTGTGTGTGTGTGTGTGTGTGTGTGTGTGTGTGTGTGTGTGTGTGTGTGTGTGTGTGTGTGTGTGTGTGTGTGTGTGTGTGTGTGTGTGTGTGTGTGTGTGTGTGTGTGTGTGTGTGTGTGTGTGTGTGTGTGTGTGTGTGTGTGTGTGTGTGTGTGTGTGTGTGTGTGTGTGTGTGTGTGTGTGTGTGTGTGTGTGTGTGTGTGTGTGTGTGTGTGTGTGTGTGTGTGTGTGTGTGTGTGTGTGTGTGTGTGTGTGTGTGTGTGTGTGTGTGTGTGTGTGTGTGTGTGTGTGTGTGTGTGTGTGTGTGTGTGTGTGTGTGTGTGTGTGTGTGTGTGTGTGTGTGTGTGTGTGTGTGTGTGTGTGTGTGTGTGTGTGTGTGTGTGTGTGTGTGTGTGTGTGTGTGTGTGTGTGTGTGTGTGTGTGTGTGTGTGTGTGTGTGTGTGTGTGTGTGTGTGTGTGTGTGTGTGTGTGTGTGTGTGTGTGTGTGTGTGTGTGTGTGTGTGTGTGTGTGTGTGTGTGTGTGTGTGTGTGTGTGTGTGTGTGTGTGTGTGTGTGTGTGTGTGTGTGTGTGTGTGTGTGTGTGTGTGTGTGTGTGTGTGTGTGTGTGTGTGTGTGTGTGTGTGTGTGTGTGTGTGTGTGTGTGTGTGTGTGTGTGTGTGTGTGTGTGTGTGTGTGTGTGTGTGTGTGTGTGTGTGTGTGTGTGTGTGTGTGTGTGTGTGTGTGTGTGTGTGTGTGTGTGTGTGTGTGTGTGTGTGTGTGTGTGTGTGTGTGTGTGTGTGTGTGTGTGTGTGTGTGTGTGTGTGTGTGTGTGTGTGTGTGTGTGTGTGTGTGTGTGTGTGTGTGTGTGTGTGTGTGTGTGTGTGTGTGTGTGTGTGTGTGTGTGTGTGTGTGTGTGTGTGTGTGTGTGTGTGTGTGTGTGTGTGTGTGTGTGTGTGTGTGTGTGTGTGTGTGTGTGTGTGTGTGTGTGTGTGTGTGTGTGTGTGTGTGTGTGTGTGTGTGTGTGTGTGTGTGTGTGTGTGTGTGTGTGTGTGTGTGTGTGTGTGTGTGTGTGTGTGTGTGTGTGTGTGTGTGTGTGTGTGTGTGTGTGTGTGTGTGTGTGTGTGTGTGTGTGTGTGTGTGTGTGTGTGTGTGTGTGTGTGTGTGTGTGTGTGTGTGTGTGTGTGTGTGTGTGTGTGTGTGTGTGTGTGTGTGTGTGTGTGTGTGTGTGTGTGTGTGTGTGTGTGTGTGTGTGTGTGTGTGTGTGTGTGTGTGTGTGTGTGTGTGTGTGTGTGTGTGTGTGTGTGTGTGTGTGTGTGTGTGTGTGTGTGTGTGTGTGTGTGTGTGTGTGTGTGTGTGTGTGTGTGTGTGTGTGTGTGTGTGTGTGTGTGTGTGTGTGTGTGTGTGTGTGTGTGTGTGTGTGTGTGTGTGTGTGTGTGTGTGTGTGTGTGTGTGTGTGTGTGTGTGTGTGTGTGTGTGTGTGTGTGTGTGTGTGTGTGTGTGTGTGTGTGTGTGTGTGTGTGTGTGTGTGTGTGTGTGTGTGTGTGTGTGTGTGTGTGTGTGTGTGTGTGTGTGTGTGTGTGTGTGTGTGTGTGTGTGTGTGTGTGTGTGTGTGTGTGTGTGTGTGTGTGTGTGTGTGTGTGTGTGTGTGTGTGTGTGTGTGTGTGTGTGTGTGTGTGTGTGTGTGTGTGTGTGTGTGTGTGTGTGTGTGTGTGTGTGTGTGTGTGTGTGTGTGTGTGTGTGTGTGTGTGTGTGTGTGTGTGTGTGTGTGTGTGTGTGTGTGTGTGTGTGTGTGTGTGTGTGTGTGTGTGTGTGTGTGTGTGTGTGTGTGTGTGTGTGTGTGTGTGTGTGTGTGTGTGTGTGTGTGTGTGTGTGTGTGTGTGTGTGTGTGTGTGTGTGTGTGTGTGTGTGTGTGTGTGTGTGTGTGTGTGTGTGTGTGTGTGTGTGTGTGTGTGTGTGTGTGTGTGTGTGTGTGTGTGTGTGTGTGTGTGTGTGTGTGTGTGTGTGTGTGTGTGTGTGTGTGTGTGTGTGTGTGTGTGTGTGTGTGTGTGTGTGTGTGTGTGTGTGTGTGTGTGTGTGTGTGTGTGTGTGTGTGTGTGTGTGTGTGTGTGTGTGTGTGTGTGTGTGTGTGTGTGTGTGTGTGTGTGTGTGTGTGTGTGTGTGTGTGTGTGTGTGTGTGTGTGTGTGTGTGTGTGTGTGTGTGTGTGTGTGTGTGTGTGTGTGTGTGTGTGTGTGTGTGTGTGTGTGTGTGTGTGTGTGTGTGTGTGTGTGTGTGTGTGTGTGTGTGTGTGTGTGTGTGTGTGTGTGTGTGTGTGTGTGTGTGTGTGTGTGTGTGTGTGTGTGTGTGTGTGTGTGTGTGTGTGTGTGTGTGTGTGTGTGTGTGTGTGTGTGTGTGTGTGTGTGTGTGTGTGTGTGTGTGTGTGTGTGTGTGTGTGTGTGTGTGTGTGTGTGTGTGTGTGTGTGTGTGTGTGTGTGTGTGTGTGTGTGTGTGTGTGTGTGTGTGTGTGTGTGTGTGTGTGTGTGTGTGTGTGTGTGTGTGTGTGTGTGTGTGTGTGTGTGTGTGTGTGTGTGTGTGTGTGTGTGTGTGTGTGTGTGTGTGTGTGTGTGTGTGTGTGTGTGTGTGTGTGTGTGTGTGTGTGTGTGTGTGTGTGTGTGTGTGTGTGTGTGTGTGTGTGTGTGTGTGTGTGTGTGTGTGTGTGTGTGTGTGTGTGTGTGTGTGTGTGTGTGTGTGTGTGTGTGTGTGTGTGTGTGTGTGTGTGTGTGTGTGTGTGTGTGTGTGTGTGTGTGTGTGTGTGTGTGTGTGTGTGTGTGTGTGTGTGTGTGTGTGTGTGTGTGTGTGTGTGTGTGTGTGTGTGTGTGTGTGTGTGTGTGTGTGTGTGTGTGTGTGTGTGTGTGTGTGTGTGTGTGTGTGTGTGTGTGTGTGTGTGTGTGTGTGTGTGTGTGTGTGTGTGTGTGTGTGTGTGTGTGTGTGTGTGTGTGTGTGTGTGTGTGTGTGTGTGTGTGTGTGTGTGTGTGTGTGTGTGTGTGTGTGTGTGTGTGTGTGTGTGTGTGTGTGTGTGTGTGTGTGTGTGTGTGTGTGTGTGTGTGTGTGTGTGTGTGTGTGTGTGTGTGTGTGTGTGTGTGTGTGTGTGTGTGTGTGTGTGTGTGTGTGTGTGTGTGTGTGTGTGTGTGTGTGTGTGTGTGTGTGTGTGTGTGTGTGTGTGTGTGTGTGTGTGTGTGTGTGTGTGTGTGTGTGTGTGTGTGTGTGTGTGTGTGTGTGTGTGTGTGTGTGTGTGTGTGTGTGTGTGTGTGTGTGTGTGTGTGTGTGTGTGTGTGTGTGTGTGTGTGTGTGTGTGTGTGTGTGTGTGTGTGTGTGTGTGTGTGTGTGTGTGTGTGTGTGTGTGTGTGTGTGTGTGTGTGTGTGTGTGTGTGTGTGTGTGTGTGTGTGTGTGTGTGTGTGTGTGTGTGTGTGTGTGTGTGTGTGTGTGTGTGTGTGTGTGTGTGTGTGTGTGTGTGTGTGTGTGTGTGTGTGTGTGTGTGTGTGTGTGTGTGTGTGTGTGTGTGTGTGTGAGAGAGAGAGAAAGAGAGTGTATTAAGGTGTTTTATTGAAGAGTTTTAATCCGAATAATATTTTCTATCTCGTCAAAATCTAAATTCAGTAACCAATCCCGTGTAGCAAATTTACATTGATGAAGGGTTAAAGGGTAAATATTTAAAGCTTTATTTGCGATGTTATAGAGATGGGAACTTATAACAAAATAATGCCGTTTTGCAATAGTGCTTCTGTGTGGAGGTGTTGTGCATACCTTGCTCTTATTACGTTTTTGAGTTGGAACGTATGGCAGTCCTAGATGCTTACGAAGTATAGTGTGGAAGATAAAGAGTTTTCTTACCGTAAGAACTGAGCATTCACGGTAGAGTAGTGACGTGCTATACCTACGCGGTCTTTTATAAATTACTTTTAAGATTGCACGCTGAGCACGCTCCAGAGGAAGCAGTGTACTAATGCTAGTTCCACCCCATGAGACAATGCAGTATTTGAGCAAAAATTGGACAAGCGCATAGTAAACACACATTAGCTTGTCGCGATCAGCAGATTTTCAAAGTAGGTAAAAGATAGGAATTAATTTTCAAATTCGGGCTGTTAATGATTTAACGTGTAATGACCAATTAAGATGATTATCTAGAATCAGACCGAGATATTTTAAGCTATGTGTTGGTGATAACTCAGGACAGCCGCAGCAACTATTTATTCTATCACAAGTGTGTGCCCTTATACAAAAGTCAATGGATGGTTGAGTATTGGCCCGTGGGGTGAAAGTTATGTATTTGGTCTTTTTTAAGTTTAACGTAAGCAAATTGTCGTCCAAACATCTCATTACCTCAGTGAGGGCTTTTTCAGTGTATTGTTGAGCCCGAGCCCAATCCTCACCATGCACAATCAACGCTGTATCATCTGCATAAGTGATAATTTTGCAGTTCGGTAACGAAAGTTTACACAAGTTGTTAATGTACACTAGGAAGAGGGTTGGACCCAGTACACTGCCCTGTGGTACTCCGTAAGAGAGATTGACATCCAGACTTTGGTAGTTACCTAATTTGACACACTGTGAGCGATTTGACAGATAGTCACAAAATATATCCAAGACGACTCCGCGTACACCTATTAATTCCAGCTTTTTCAATAGTAATGGTATTGATACAGTGTCGAATGCCTTCGACAAATCGAGGAAAACTCCAACAACTTTGTGACCCATATCAAGGTGCGTGACAATAGTCTCAGTAAGATACAAAGTCGCATCATCAGTAGATTTGCCTTTTAAAAATCCATACTGATTTTGTGCAATTGCATTTGTCTTTTCTAAAAATTTAATAAGTCTAGAATTTAAAAGTTTTTCCAAAATTTGAGATACTATTGTCAGCACCGAGATAGGTCTGTAGTTCCCTATCATATCTCTATTGCCGTTTTTATAAATAGGATGTACAAGAGCTCTCTTGAGGATGTTAGGAAAAACTCCTGAAGTGAAACATTGATTGATCACGTGGGTCAAAGGTGGAATAAGGCTAGTACTTGCGTTCTTAAAAACTTGAGTAGGAATGCTGTCAACACCTGTAGCGCAATTATCTTTGAGGTTCATAATAGTGTTCTCGACTTCATTATAATCCACATCAAGTAAAGCCATCGAATCTCTCTGTGACTCAATATGCGTGATGTTTACGGGACCAGTCAAACAAGTACTTCTTCTAATTTGTATATCATTAGCAAGGGACTTACCTATACTTGCAAAGAATTCATTTATTAGGTTTACTGATTCATGGGGGTCTTTGGCGAGGTTTAACAATTCAGTGGGGGACGGAGATGCTTTTTTTAGACTAGCGACTTTATTAATAGTATTCCACATTTCTTTGGGATTATCTTTATTCTTTTTGAACTCGGTTTGTTCAAATTCGGATTTAAGTTTTTTTAAAAGATTATTGCAAAAATTACGGTACCTAGAGTAGGTTAGCTGTAATATGGCATTGTTAGGATCCAGTTTAGCCTTTTTGTGTAACTTGTCACGATTCCTAATGCATCGTACAAGACCAGGTGTTATCCAGGGCTTAATAGCTCGTTTACGATGCGGGACGTAGATTAATGTGGAGTGGCAAGAAATTGCTTTATATATTATATCAATCAAAGAGTTTGCTGCTAAATTTGCATTTGCAGCGTTATATACAGGGTTAAAGTCTGTTACAGATAATTCTTGGACTAAACTTGGATAATCAATTTTCCTTATGGTAGCTTTAGCTAGGTTTCTTTTGATTTTTGCCTCTAACACAAATATAATTGGCGCATGATCAGTTATGAGCGAATCGAGAATAAACGTTTTAGAGCATCGATTTGATCTTAGCATAACGTGATCAAGACAGCTGCTTATACGCGTTGGAGTAACATGTGTTGGAAGCAGACCATGAGATGCCATTAGGTCAATGTAGTTATTACAATTTGAATCAGAGCTATCGGAAGCTATATTTATATTAATATCTCCAATTAAGATAACTGATTTAACAGACGCCAATGAAGTCAAACAATTTTCAAGACTATTGCAAAAGCTATCAATATTGTTGTATGATGGTGATCTGTACACAGCTATAATCGCAATTTCATTCCCAAATCTTAAAATAAGACTATTACAGTCCTTTAATTCAGTCTCTAATGAAGTACTATGCTTAATTTCGGACTTGACAAAAATTACAACTCCATCGTTCTGATTGCGGTAGCCTGAAGCATATGATATATATCCAGGTATTTCTGGAACGTTTAACAGTTTACTCAACCAGCATTCAGTTAAAACGAGGACATCGCATTGGAAAGAGATTCTCTGTAATAAAACATTAAATGCGCAAAGTTACATGATAGACTCCGTATATTCATGTGCATAACTGAAATAGATCCTTGCAATAAATCTATGTAATTAATAAGAGATTCGGGACTACACACCATAAATTGAGATATTACAAGAAAATCAATGTCATCAGAGATATCCGTTATTGGATCGCCTTTTAAAAATACTAGCAATCAGTTGTGTAGAACCGGATGCGTAATAGTTCCCCCATTTAAGAATGAATGTTTCTGCGACAACTAAACATTGTAAGAATATCGTATCTAATTTGTATAAGGTGTATGTGGTAACCTTGTTCACAAAGAACGTTACAAATTGTGGTAATGAATAATAATTGTACATACCATAAAAAAATAAAATTGTGTAAAAAACTAAGTAAATATACAAAAAATTTAAAATAAGGTATAAAAGTATTTTCAAATATGATAAAGAATTACCAAAGAAAAACTGGAGCAATAAATTTCGGTAGGCAGGTAGTCATTTGTCTTGAGTTTGGAGCAGTTTCTGTAAATCAGTCTCCGTGTCAATGCGACGGCATGGAGCACCCTCCTTCTTACGTAGGAACACCTTCCCATGTGCAGTCCAGCAGTAAGCATAGTTGTGGTTTTTACTAAATTCTCGTGCCATGAAGTAAAGTTTCCTAGCCGACTGGGTGCGACTCTCTGATATAAAAACTGGTTTGGGTTCGCCATCTATTTTAAGGTCGCCAGTATTTAGTTTATTGTCCTTCTTTGACTTGTTGTAGGCCTTAACTGAAGTTAATATATTTTCTTTTAGCGTAACTGTTGTGAGGTCCACAATAATTGGCTGATTTTTTTCTTTTTTGGTTTTAAGCCGAAAGACGTCGCGGATATGTAATTCTTCCACACAGACATTGACAGATTGTCCAACTTTTTTAACTAGTTGCACCAGATCTTGCTTTGATTCTTTTTTATGTATAGGAATGTTTCTTATTTCAATACTGGCTTGCCTTTGCGACCTCTCCAAATTTTCTACCTTTTGTTCTAGACTCTGAATATGAGCTAAATGGGATTTCCTATCTAATTCCATTTTGGCCAATTTGTTTTTCATATCTTCATATTGCTTTGATATGAAGTCCATGGATTCTTTGATGTCAGTGTTTTGCTTCTTAATATCTTTAATGCTTTCCTGTATTGTACCTTGCTGCTTAGTTAAAATTCCAATGGAATTCCTCATTTCCACCATAAAAGAAGCTAATTCGTCATCATACTGACGTTTACGGGGTCGATTTCTATTCCGATTGTTCACATTGGAGCTTTCATTCTCTGTATCAGTAGGTGGAGCAGTATCAGCAGGTGTAAAAGCGTACACCGTGTAAATCGGTTTAAGAATATCCACTACCCCATTTCTTTCAGTGAATGTCGTACCAGGCGACAGAGGGATGTGAAATAGGTGATTGGCAAGAACATCTTCCTGATAGCTATTCAAAATAAAAAAAAACTGCGGCTGTTAACTCGAGGGGCTCTCTATGGGGTAGTTCTATGTTCAGCTGTGGACTTTTGATAGGCTGTTATGGTATTGGACACAGTTCGTCGCGGGCCGTGCTACAGTGCGGACGTGTTCAGTTGCGCTCCCGACTTAGTACGTGCTGTGTCAGTGTTCGACTCCGCCGACGTCGAGTTCGCTCCGTCAGGCGTCGAGGCGTCGCTGGCGCATCTCCTGCGTCGAGCTACATTTAAGGTAAGCGCAAAGGTCACTTCCTACGCTGTGCCCTACTTTGCGTCTTATTTTACTTCACTGTACCCTCTTTTTGTGATAAAAAGCGATTACAAGTGTGCCGCACTCTGTGCTGAGTTAACGCCCAATTTCCATCTGCGCCTCACACACCCCTCCCTGCTCGAGGGCGCCTCGCTGGGCCTCCCTCAAGGGTCTCACCCGGTGTGGTTGCACGCGCTGAGGGGAGTAAGGTGTGTGATAGCTAAGGGCTAAGCACAAATAAAAAGCTAAAAAGATGTCGGACAAGGGGAACCCCCCCCCCAATACGCCGAAAACCACCTGAAAGGCGTCTGGGAGTTCTCGACAGGCCCCTCATGGAGCGAGACCTCTTCGCTTCTGAGAGGTCGAGAGTGCTCCCACCCTACAGCCAACTCCCGAGGCGGATAGGTGGCCTCCCGGCACCCGGCGCCGCGCTCGGCGCTGGTGAAGCTGTGTCTCCACCTAGCGTCGAACCGGCTCCATTGCCACGCCGGAGCCTAGCCTCGAGGAGGAGAGCTCCACCCGAAAGAAGCGATGATGAGCTCCAAGAGGAGAAAAGGTTGAAAGCCGGGTCTGACTCCATGTCCGATTCGGCATCACCTACTACCTCGCCAACCCCACCCAAAAAACTACCCCCAACACCTGTAGTGAGGCATAATATTCCGCCAAATTCACCATCACCAACCACCTCTCCGACCTGCGCAACTGATATGCAGGATTTCGGTGAATAGGACCCAGAAGGAGAACGGGAGTGGGACAACACGTCCTACGCCACCCTAGCTCCCCTACAAGACGCCCAACCATTAAACCAGGAGCCCACACCTGGACCATCCACAGCGCTGGACTCGTATGCGCGCATGGCGGCAGCTCCGAGAGCGGCGCCTCCTTCACCACCACCACCTGTGCAAAGGCCGCAGCAGCAAATAGACAGTCAAACGGCCAAATACACTCCTATCATAGTGGAGTGCTTCCCAAATTGGGCGAAGCACTTCAAAATCCTTCACCAGCTTCTGGGACACACCCCGAATGCTCGCCCATTTGGGAAGGGGGTCCGTTTTCGGCCCCAGTCCGACGACGAGTACCGTAAGGTACAAAAATACCTAGTAGAGCGCAGTAAGGAGGACGCCACCTTCGTGTGGTACTGTTACGCCCCGCAGGAGGAGCAACCCACGAAGGTGGGGTTAAGAGGTCTCCCTGCAGATACTGACCCCAAGGATATTCAGGAGGCTCTCATAGAAAGGGGCTTTCCGGTTACATTTGTTCGATCGATCCCACCGAAAAGAGGCAGGCCCGGCTGCCTCTTCCATGTTAAAATGAACCACCTAAGCACCGAAGAGCTTAACAGGCTGTACCAGATCGACGAATTACTCTACATGCCGTGGGTGGCTATAGAGGCCTGGACTGGTCGAATTGGCCCCGCGCAGTGTCACAGATGTCAAGGGTTCGGGCATGCATCTTACAATTGCTACCGGCCCTTCAAATGTGTTCGCTGTGCGGGTGACCACCTGGCCTCAGCCTGCCCACATCCGCGGGATGCGCCACCCAAGTGCGCAAACTGCGGAAGAGACCACTCGGCGAACGACAGGCGGTGCCCAGTGTTGCAGCGAATCGCGAGGAAAAGGGGCATTAACATGCAGCCTCCCATGCCTCCGCAAGCAACACGTGCACCGCAACGGCCACCACCCCCACCACAGTGGCAACCACCGCCTCCACAACGACCACCACCACCCCAATTGACTATACAGCAACAACCCCAACAGCCCTACCAGCAACCACCACAACGTCAGGCACCACAACCGCAGCAGCGGCAGGTAACGGTAATACCAGCACCAACATTCGCGACGACCGGGGCAACCTTAGCCCCACCGGCGAATGCTGCCACGGAGCGCATAGAGCGCCCCAAAAAGAAGCGCGGGAGGAAAAATAAGAAGAAGAGGAAGACGGCCACCCAACCAGCTCAAGTGGGTGGTACGTCGACTCCGCTTCCTCCACCCATATCCACCACACAACAGCGACAACCACTGCCACAGCCACGATATACTTTCCCCCCCCCCTACTTTCAATCAGGATGAGCAAACTGTACCCCAACCCCGAGCCCCACACCCACGTAAAATGACGTTAACTGTCCCACCACAACCACAGCCCCAGGCACCAGCCACCATCGAGGAGGCCCTCGCTCAACTGGCGGGCATGGTGATCAGGATCTTAGGAGAGGTCCTGACTGCCATGACCACCGGCACCAACCCCCTTTCGGCCATTCTAAGTGCCCTAGCCCAACTTTCCTCAGTCAGCAGGCAATCAATTTAAATTATGTTACTCGAACCCTGGCGGCATCGTAGGGAAGGTCGCCGACCTGAGAACCCTGGTCCAGCAGCACAATATCCAAATTGTGCTGTTGGGGGAAACCAAACTGCGCCCCTCTGCCCAACTAAAGCTCCCCAACTTCTTCGTGTATCGCCACGACGAGATCTCCCCAGAAGGTGTCGCGTACAGAGGTACCGCGGCCCTTGTGAGGAGGGACGTCATGCACGAAGAGGTTGGCACCAACACCAATTACACGTCAACGAGGACTAAGGGAATCAGGTTGAAGGTGGGGACTAAAGACACCAGGATCTTCGCCGCCTACAGGCCACCCGGCACCTCGTTTGCCCCCCAGGACATAAGAACCATCTTTGATTCCTCAACACCTGCCATTATCGCCGGAGACCTCAATGCGAAACATGCTGCATGGGGCTCCGCGCTGATAACACCACCTGGCAGGAAGTTATATGATGACGCCGAGGAGTGGGGGTACAAGGTGCTGGGCCCTTATGAGCCCACCCATATCCCCACCAAACCTGAACACCAGCCCGATGTCCTAGACATAGTGCTGTGCCATCTAGTGCCGTATCCAACACGGCTGGAAGTGTTGTACGACGTGGACACGCAACACCTCCCCGTGCTGATTACCATCGACACCAGTGCGGATGCTGTAGTGCCCAGAAGTCTCCGAATGAAGACAAACTGGGTGCGCTTCCGTAGTGCGCTGAAGGACCTCCAACTCTGTGCCTCTATCACCACCTCTGAAGATGTGGAGACAGCGGCCCAACTGCTTCATAATACCATCAAAGATCAGTTACAACTCCATTCCTACCCTGTCTCCACGGGGCGCGGGAAGGAGGAACTCCCACGCAGGCTGCAAACCCAGTTGTCTGAAAAACGGAAGCTGAGGAGGCTCTGGGCACGGACACGATGCCCACGGCTTAAAGCCAAACTCAACGCCATGACGGAAGAGCTGTCGGAAGCAATGAGAGCATACAGGGGAGATGCATGGGAGAGGCGAGTCGACGAAGCCTCGGAGACACCCGCCTCCCTGCATCTCCTCAACCGGCAGCTCACAAAGACACCACCACCTGTCTGCCCACTGGTGGACAGCACGGGGAGCAGAATATACGACCCCCACAAGAGAGCGGAATTGATGGCACAGCACCTTGAACAGCAATTTATACCCAATAGTGTAGCAGAGGGGTACGCAGACCACGTACAGAGCATAGTGGACCGCGTTCTGGAATACCTTTCAAACCCGGCGCCGCCCTTACGGGGCGACGACTTTGTATCACCAGCGGAGGTAAGGCGCACCATCATGCGCCTACCCAACCGTAAAGCGCCGGGATATGACGGCATCACCACCACAGTCATAAAACAGCTGCCCAGAAAGGTAATAGTGGCACTCGCCAGGCTATATAACGGCATCCTGCGAACTGGCCACTTCCCGACCATCTGGAAGCAGGGCAAGATCATCGTGCTGCCAAAACCGGGAAAAGACAGGAGATTCCCGGCCAGCTACCGCCCCATAACGCTATTGCCGCACATAGCAAAACTCTTTGAAAAACTTACCCTTATCAGAATTCTTCCACATGTCACCCTGCGGGAAGAGCAATTCGGCTTCCGCAGGGGACATTCCACTACCTCTCAGCTGGCCCGCGTGCTACACTATCTTGCGGCCGAATATAACTTCGGCCGCATCTGTGTGGGGGTCCTTCTCGACATGGAGAAGGCCTTCGACAGGGTGTGGTACGCAGGGCTAGTTTACAAACTCATTCAGCATACCACCTTACCGCCCATGCTTGTGCGGTTAATGGCGTCGTACCTGGAGGGGCGGAGCTTCCATGTCACCCTGGAGGGGGCTGTCTCGGCGGCACGACCGATCTTGGCCGGAGTGCCACAGGGCAGCTGCCTTTCACCACACCTGTACGCGGTTTACACCAACGACACCCCCACCCTTCAAGGTCATCTAAAGGAATGGGAAGAAGATGTAGTTCTCGCATTGTACGCCGACGATAGTGCGTACTTCGCGTCATCACGTCGGGTGGATATAGCTGCTAGGAAGTTACAGCGGGTACTCGACCTCTTGCCTGAGTGGCTGGACAAATGGAGGCTGGCGGTCAATGTCGGGAAGACCGTCGCCTTCATGACCAGGCTGGCCAGAACACCACCAACCCTGAGACTCCGCGGGCAGGATGTGGGTTGGAGTAGTACTATCACATACCTAGGATGCCAGATAGATCGCTCGCTGCGCATGACCCCTATGGTCAATAATGTCGTAAGACAGGCCAGAGGCGCGCGAGCAAAACTCTATCCAATACTGGCATCCAAACTCCCAATAAGATCTAAAATAGGTAGATACCTTGTAGATACAAGACCTACATCCGCTCGCGGCTGACCTACGCAGCACCAGCCTGGTACGCGTTGACCTCGGCCACTCAGCGCAAGAGGTTGCAGGCCCAGCAAAATCTTGCGCTTCGGGTGATCGTGGGAGCCGGTCGCTACGTCAGGAATGATATCATTGCACGCGACCTTAAGGTCGAATCCATCTCAGAATTCGTGGCCCGTACTGCAAGACGGTTGTTCGACCGCGCAGATAACGGGCCACATATACACCTTCAAAATCTTGCTCCGTTACACGCCCGCCCACCTGACGGGCGGCCACTCCCACGTGAACTCCTTCGCTCACCACCCGGCGACGGGGACGCCGGGGATGAGTGAGCATCCCGACACCTGATTTGATGGCGCTAAGTGCGCACCACACCAACCTGCAAGCTGCCAACGCAGCACCCAGTACCGGGGGGTCGTGTCCTCCTGAGATGCCGCCCATGTAAAGAGGGTCTCCTCGAAACATGTATAACCTCCACAAGGAGAAGAACCACCACTATGGTATTGGTATGGTAATGTCAATTGTTTTAAATATATAACAACATTATCTAATTGAAACAAAGAAAGCGAGCGGGACGGAAATTTTCACTAATCTTTTTACACAATCCCTAAAACAATGTTAGTAAGTTTATAATAGACAGCGATTGCATAAAAGTTGAACAATTGTTCGAACTGTTACGTCGATCCTAGGCCCTCGGAGAAAGTTGGGGACCACTGTTAACAATTGTTAGCAAGCGTTTAATTGTTACTACGTTAGTTAAGCTTTTCGTTCAATTCTATGCTAATTCTATTGTATTGAATAAATTATTGTTGGATGTTGGAGAAATTATTGTTATATTGGAAAATCTTGTTATTTAAAGTTAATTTATATTCTAGCTGAAATACCTGGATGTTTAAACGTTTTAAGTAAATATATCTTAGTTTTTATATAGAAAAATCGTCATAGTTTAAATCTTAAAACATTCACGTACTGTTCTACCGCGTTCTGTCTTCCTTTTGCATATAAGTCAAAGGACTCTCTTATCCTATAGCTTACATCAGGAATGTATAAAGGACCCGAGAAGTTCATTAAAATAATTTATGAAAAGTGCATACTCTTACGGACGTTGGCGTTTGGCGCACATGAAGTCAGGGTTATGCTAATGAAGTCACCACTTTAACAATTGCAATTTCGCAGCCTACTTCCCCTGCTCTATGTTTATGCTAACAATAACTTATATTCGTCGATGAAAATAAAATAAGCCGATGTTTAATATCGATTGGTAAACGATGGTTTACAAATGGCTGTGGCCCTGCGGGCCGTGAGTTTGAATGTCTCATTGAACAACTATTTGTATGACCATCAACAAACAGTTGCTTCGGATTGAGACGTTTATTGGTATTATATACAATTTATTTTTTTATAAAGAGGTATGTAAGGATCGTGACACTTGGCGATCTGTTCTCTCTGGCTACCCCGTCAGGGATTGTGCGTGACGATAAGTAAGTAAGTAAGTAAGTATTTTTTTATAATATCGTTCATTATAAAAATATATAAAATCTAAATTAATGTAACAAAGACAGTAACGTGTATCCTTTTAATTAATTCTCTAAAAATGCATCCAGGCATATATCCGAGTGTAGTTTTTGGACCGTGCGCTTAGATATGTGAGCATAGTATTGCTTGGAAGTCTACCGCCAACATAAGCTGGTAACGAAGCATTTAATTTTAGTACTCAGGGGTGAAAAGGATTTGGATTCTAAATCAAGGATGGATATAGGTGTTTATACGTCACAGCATTCACTAACTATCAATTGGTTTGTGTACTCATTTGTCATTCTTAATTAAAAAAAAAACCGGCCAAGTGCGAGTCGGACTCGCGCACCGAGGGTTCCGAACAAATCCGTAGGTATATGAGTTTAAAATTATTAAAAATATTTTTATTATATGATGTAACTAAAAATTTATGCTTTTCGCAATTTTTCCTTTATCTGTGCTATAATACGTTGCTTCGTGCCAAATTTTAAGATTCTCAGTTCACGGGAAGTACCCTGTAGGTTTTGACTTTTGATTCCCTTGCGAATATCGAAAATTTGCGGCATAAACGGCTGTATCTTTTGATTACGTTGGCTTAGAAGTTTGATTTTTTCACAGCCCCAAGGGACAGTAGACTTGAGTATTTAATATAAATTTCAGCTTGATACCTCTACGCGTTCCTGAGAAAAAGGGTCTTGACAGACAGACAGACAGACAGACAGACGGACAACAAAGTGATCCTATAAGGGTTCCGTTTTTTCCTTTTGAGGTACGGAACCCTAAAAAGAACTTAAAGGCCATTCGTAACATTTTAGTTATAGAGAGGGCGACGAATCATAAATCTGGCCCATATCTGTGCAGATTTAAAAACTCAAATCAACTTAGTACTCGAATTAAATATTTATTTTAGGCTGATGTTCTGTGGCAGCGTGGCCCTTACTCAGTTGAGCCGATCTATTAGTACTGCAGCGATAATATAACTGCAGCATGGCTCTACTACGTATTTTTAATATTATGAAATATGAGTTGGGTACAAACGAGCTTCATAGCTTACTTTTTGTGGTAAGTGGTTCAGGGCATGGTTAACTATAGTTAATTCCTAAGAAAAAGTGTTGCTGTCATATCCGCCATTAAGTTTCAATGCATTAGTCCTAAAATGCAGTGGTGGCGCTGTAAGAATATCTACTACCCCATATCGTCCCGTGGGTGTCGTGAGAGGTGACAGAAACAGAAACAGACACAGAGATAGGAGAATCTTCCTGATAATAGCTGAAAATAATAAAAAACTGCCAAGTGTGGCTATTATGGCAAAATCGCCCCCATGTGGCAATCTATGGGAAGGCCTAAGTTCAGCAGTGGACTTTTGTACGCTATAAAGGTAATGGTGATTGCATTGGCAACATTGGTGTTTTGAAACACAAATAGGTAAAGGACAATAAATGAGCCCACATGTACCAACATAATACAAATTATCAATTGTTTATTGTAAACAGTTTAATACATATTACGTTTTAATTATACTAATTATTTTTGCTTTGATAATAGAGCAGCCAAGTTGTGGCATAAAAAGTAAAGTCATTGCAATCGTACAGAGTTGGTTTCGCTCAATTTATTTCATGTAACTATGTTGGTGTATTAGTTTCGAAGTAAGCTAAAATGCTTATTGGGACTTCCTCAATTGTTAAATTGGTCTGTCACCCATTTATGATCTTCGTTGGTTGGTGATTCACACCGACGAGGGTTATGAATCTAGAACAGTGTGTTGTCTTTAAACGTAGCGATGATGTCTTTACATCTTGTATTCTCCATCAGTTCAATATATAGTATATAGTGTAAAATAAATACATAAAGGTGTATATAATGAAAAACAAATGTTGTAATTTGCAGATTATTTAGAAATTAAATATTAATTAAATATGCAGTATGTAGCTCGTAGTTATAAACGTTAGAGTCATGCTGCAGCTATATTTATAGTATAGTTGTAGCACGAATGGGTCAGCTCGTCTGGGGAAGGTCCATGCCCTCACTGAATACCAGCGCAAAATAGCAGCTTAGCGCTGCTGTGTTTCGTATGGTGAGTGTAGACAACCGGAGACCCTTTTTGCTGGAAAAGAGGCATTCCATCTTAGTCCTCACGAGTGACAACGCATCTGGATTTTGATTCTTTATTGACGATAGATGTAGTTGTCTATGGGCCACAGCAACCTCTTACCATCAGGACTGTGTGCTCGTTTGTCGCCCTACTTCTATAAAAAAAGCACACATAGAGCATATTTTTTAAATTATTTGGTACTAAAATTCTACTTATTTAATTTTTTCACTTACTTATTTGTCTCCCATAGCACTCTTATATTTTAATCCATTTAGTGCGGTCTACACTTCGTTTACCGGTATGAGGCTATAACTCGAGAATTTATGTTTTTTAATCGTTTATTACTTGCCATGTCCAATATATAATTATAGCATTTCTTAAATAATATGGCGTATTTCAATTGCCGTGTGGTGGCGGCGAAAGAGAATTTTTAAATTTATTTGATTCCCAGGATGTTGTAAGAGGGGACTATGGGATTTTTTTTATTGGATAAAGGTGACAAGCGAGCGCATAGTCGACCTGATGGTAAGTGGTTGTTGTGGCCCATAGACATATACATCTATCTTTGATTAAGAATCAAAATGCAGATACGTTGTCACCCGTGAGGACTAAAATGGAATGCCTCGTTTCCAGTAAAAAGGGTCTCCAGTTCTCTACAGTCACCATACGAAACACAGTAGTGTTAAGCTGCTATTTTACGCTGGTATTCAGTGAGAGCGTGGTCCTTCCCCGGTCGAGCCGACCCATTCGTGCTACAGCTATGCTATAAATATAGCTGCAGCGTAGCTCTACCACGTTAAAAAATCTGAAATATGTCATGGCCTTTGATAGATAACGATATAACCATATCATTCACTGCAGACCTAAAATGTCCAATCCGGCGACGGGCAATAGAGTCAAAGGTGTGTGATGTCCGGTAATACGCCTGCCAAGATATGAACAATCCTCTTAAAAGAATGCCCAGTAGCGGAGTCTTACGGGCTGAAGATGAAAAAGGAGAAGTAGATATGCATATATGATTAAATTTATATTTATCCGCGATGTTGTTACTTATTGGAAGTAAAGACTTTAGAAATGAGTTGGGGGGTGACTCGAACTTTAGGCCTAGTCAGTTTGAATAGCCTATCACGTAGAGGATGTCATGGGGGTCATGGTTGAATAGGGGCAAAAGATTCTCATTACACTCTTAGGGAGTCAAAATGACCAAAAACCAAAAAGTTGGGGGGTGTCTCGAAGTTTAGGCATAGTCAGTTTGAAAAGCCTATCATGTAGAGGATGTCATGAGGTCATGGTTGAATAGGGGCAAAGTTCTCATTACACTCCTAAGGGGTCAGAATGGCCAAAAACCAAAAAAAAATTAAATTATAATTTCAGCTACAACTCCGCCTCCTTCGGAGGTTCTTACACTGTCTTTACTTCCCGCATCCCACTTCTTACAGATTTAACAAAATGGTTACTTTATGTTATGGTACATAATTGCAATCGTCTATCTCAATTGATATTGTGACAAATAGACGGATGAACGAGTAATTTAGAACACATGCAATCCAGTTTAACGTATTCGTGTGCGATGATCATTATTTTCAATAAAATTCTGTCTCAACTTTTATTTCTTGAAAACCGGATCAATAAAGATTCGCGTTCCAGATATTTAGAGGAATTGTTCACGTAAATTCACACTTCTGTAACGTTTAGATTACAATCTTCAGTGTGGTTTTATAGTTAAGAATTAATTATTTATTGTATAGTTAAGTGTATATTTATAAATTAAAAGAAAAATCTGTTTTATAAAACAGTTAAAAGAATATAAACCATAACAAGAAATAACTTTTTGTTTGTTGGCATAATTTAAATAAAAATCATCTAATTCGTCAACCCTGGCTACAAGGAAGAGCCGGATTAATGCACCAGATTTTTGACTGTATATAAATAAGCAGGCCCGTCTCATAACTTTTGTCTTGCGAATGTTCGTTATTACTTTAATTGATGTGTGTGTTGAGTGTGATCTACCAACATTGCATTTTGATTAATTCAACATATCTTTTTAAAATGTTAATAATATTTGTGGGTTTGTGAGTGTATAATTGTATTTAATTTTGGATTACAATGTTTGAACTTTTAATATCTCAATTTCTTTAACCTCAAAAAGCTATTTTTAATTCTGCATGAACAAAAACGTTACTTTAAAGATTTATGATGAACGTTATATGTAAATACGAAAGAGTAATGCCAGATCATGCCCCACCTTGTACAAAAAAGGTAAATATATATAGAATAATCTTAGGAATTATGAACTATTTTGTGATAAATCATAATTTTGTTCAACTTGCGATCTGTAGGTTTTGATTCCCTCGCGAATGTCGAAAATTTGCGGTATAAACGGCTGTATCTTTTGATTGCGTTGGTTTAGAAGTTTGATTTTTTCACAGCTCTAAGGGACAGTAGACTTAAGTATTTGATATGAATTTCAGCTTGATACCTCCACGCGTTCCTGAGGAAAAGGGTCTTGACAGACAGACAGACAGACGCACAACAAAGTGATCCTATAAGGGTTCCGTTTTTTCCTTTTGAGTTACGGAACCCTAAAAATCACATTGTCAGATAGATAAATGATTGTTAAACTTATTAATATATATTTTTAAATCGAATAATTACAACTTTCACATAAAAAAGGGGTTTTAGTGGCTTATGGTGTGGATTTATCAAGAAATTGAGAAATTGCGTAGAATTTACGGTAGAAAATGGTAGCTGGTGCTACGATCGTCAATCCGTGAAGCGGAACAATCACGGTATGTCCTAGAATTAGGAAAGCTACATTTTTTATAGAATAAGGGTGATAAACGAGCACACATTCCACCTGATGGTAAGTGGATGCAATGACCTATAGACATCTACATGTATCAAAGATTAAGTATCAAAATGCAGACGCGTTGTCACCCTTGAGGACTTAGATGGAATGCCTCATTACCGGTTAAAATGGTCTCTGGTTCTTTACACTCATCATACCAAACAGCAGCATTAAGCTGCTATTTTAGGCTGGTATTCTGTAAGAGCGTGGTCCTACCCCGGTATATATATTTTTATTATATTTATATATTTTAACAGTGGTAGAGCCACGTGGCAGCTTTTGCAATCGCACGGAATGGCCTGCTCGAACCGGGGTGGTATCACGACCTCACAGAAAACCAGCGTGAAGTAGAGGTTTACCTCTGCGTTTCGCTTGGTGAGTGCAGGTGGCCGGAGGCCCTTTTTACTGGAAATGAGGCATTCCATCTTAGTCCTCACGGGTGACAACGCATCTACATTTTGATTTGTAATAGAGGATAGATGTAGATGTCTATGGGCCGCAGCAACCACTTACCATCAGGTGGACTGTGTGCTCGTTTGTCACCCTTATTCTATAAAAAAAAATAGGTATATAGCACAGCTACAGCGTGGCTCTACCACGTTAAAAAACATAACATGTTAAGCAATGAACTACCAAATCTGAAGTGACAAACGAAATCACATCCCGCCTGACGGTAAGTCACACAAACAAAGCAGGCTACGTTAAGATATTCATTTCTAGATACTGTCGCTTCAAATAACTAAGATGAAATACATTACAATTACAACCTGCAATTAATTATACTGGCTCGCCATACCCTTCAGACCGAAAGACAGACAGACAGATAGATACAAATTCTAAGGCTGGATTTAGTGCTCGACCGACGGTCAGCACGTACCGTACGCGCTGACGGTACGTCCTGATCGTCGGTCGAGGCCAAGCGTTTAGTGCTTAACTGACGGTAGACATGTACAATTACAAAGAAAAATGAATCCATTTGTTAACTCTATAATATGTGCGTACTATTTACGCAAATGATTACGGCATAAAAGACGGAGAAGATATCCATGTGCACCCTATAATTGTAGACCGTTTAATTGAAGGAGAATTTTGATCATTGTATTCCAAATTGCGAGAACAATTCATGTATCAATCTTCATTTTTGTTTGCGATAACTCTAAGGTTTTCATTGATATAGCTACGCTCAACCGATGTCAGCGCTCACCGTCGGTCGAGCACTAAATCCAGCCTAAGAATCACTATTTGGCTTCACGACCCTTTATTGGACTTGTTTTTTCAAGAATATATTAGAATTACAGACACGACATTTCTACAGATTTATTATACATATGTATAGATAAATTGCATAATTATAGATTTTTTGTGTTATTAAAATTGAAACAAAGCTAATAACAATATCTATACTTAATATAATAAAGCGGAAGAGTTTTTTTGTTTTTTGTTTGTTTAAACGCGCTAATCTCTGGAACTACCAGTCCGATTTGAAAAATTCTTTTTGTATTTTATAGATAGATTCATGTCAAATAGTATAGGTAGGTACCTAGAATTAAACTATATTACTCAGCTAGCCTTAAATATGGATATTTGTTAAGCAAGTCAGAAGAAAAAGCACTCCCGAAAGGATTTATACTCGTACGCTGGTGTTATCGTTAGGGATACGTAAATACAATGTTCTAGAAAAATATAGATCTTTACTCCGCCTAAAAAAGTCTGTGATACCATATGTCTATTTTTTATACATAAGCCATAATTAGGTATTTTGTGACCAAAAAATATTGTAAAATAAAAAGTGATTTATGAGCGTTATTATTAGGCATGGCTTATTTATTCTTACGAACGAAAGTTACTTCATCATTAAGACAATTTTATGAAGATAAACTTTGTTCTTTATACCATGTTATTTGGACGCATAGTTTAAGAGATAATGTAAAATTAAATATAATTCAATACTTGACTGGGCGCGCGAACGACGCATAAACCCTAGCCGCCTGGTGAGAACTGCGAGAAGCCAGTATTGAAAGCTTCTATGAGCGAGGTTAGTTTAATCATTATAGCTAAAATAAATTAAAAATTAATTGAGTACTTTTATGACAATGATTAGTTACATCTTTATTTCTGAACTCTTTCATTTCACGTTGCTATGGTATTTTGAAAATTTTATTGATTAATAAGTGTAAGAGTTTGATAGCGCAAGAATCATTTCATGCCTACATACTTTTCATGTATCGTGTACGGATTTCTTTAAAACTGGAAAAATCGCGCTTCGGGTCACTTTCTGGGACGTGTGGGGGGGGGGGGGGAAGATCAACCAGGAGGGGGAGGAAAAATGGATAAAACTTAACTTCGCTCTACATCATGCTTAATATGCCAACAGATAAAAGTCCTCCATTAATTATGCCAATTTTTCCATTCATTGCTATCAAATAAAATATTTAATTGCAATTATAAAATGCTTGAACTAGGTCATGTCGCGCATCTTTGACACGTGATGACGCGGGTGAAACCGCGGGGCACAGCTAGTATATGAATATGCAAAGTAAATGAATGTAAACATTTGTTAGTCACCGACTCTAGCTTTTCGTGTTAAAAAAAATTAATGGTCTCCATTCCGGATGTTCCACTTACGGCGAATATGATTTCTGACTTGCATTTCATTAATAACTACTCATTATTTTTTATACGTAGAGTTGACAAAAAAGGCATTCTTAAGAAAGTTGTTAACATCGTTTTATACACTGCATATTATCTTGAAACTATAATTATGTAAAAGAATATGGCTACAATATTTATTTTTGAATACTGGATATTTTAAAAGGATGCCATTAAATTAATGGCATTTCCATCACACACATAAAATGGTCGTCATAAAATAAATATAGCGGACAAAAACTGCCTAAAACTTGCGACCTAAAAATATTAATACGTAAATGTAACGTGTTTGCTATCCACATAAAATTGTAAATGCTTATCTTCCAAATATTGCATGCCTACATGAAATATATCCAATATAAGTTAGATGAATGTAGACGAGTTTTTTTAATAATAACTTTATCTTGTATTCACTCGCAACATGAAAATGTGTGTGAAAATAGCTTTCAGGCGTAAGCCATAAAGATTTAGAGGCTCAACTACGGTTTTATATAAGTAATTTAAGTAATCTTTTCGTTAGACAAGAAGATTACTTGCCGTGGGTTATTTGGTCAGTATAAGTTAAAAATTACGCATTTTCTTAGCTTTACGATCTATATTAGTTTTTCTATTAATATTTTTTCATTCGTTACCAAGCGATACATGACCAAGTGACTCAAGATTTTAAAATAATTTAAACAACACGTATCAATTATGAGCTGTGATGAGGCACACTAGGGTAGGTATTAAGAACAGATAACAATAACATATTCAATAAATTATATTATTGAAACGTTCGGAAGAGAATGGAAAGTGAATTTTAAATTTTCATGACATTCATATATACATACATAAAGGTCAAGCTAATAAGAGCGGTTTAAAAAAGATTTCTTTCTTTTTAATATACTTCAAGAAAGGAGGAGGTTCTCAATTCGACTATTAATGTTTTTTTTTAGTGTGTTAAGCGATGTATTTGCCAATCGTGAACTGGTTGTAATATTTTTTTTATGAAATAAACACAATAATAATAATAAAATGTCTTCCAGACCGAATTTCGGTCACGACGGCCAGTTTCAAGGAAGACTAGTTATTTGCGCTAGACGACAATATACTGCCTATATATATGCGCAAGCACAGGTGCACTCTCCGAGCCGTCAACAGTAATAGGCGTAATAGGTTCATAATGTGTTAGCACCAACTTCAGAGGACGTGTTTTGAATTAACCATTCATAAGTGTGAACTTATCTTGGGCAATTACTAACTTTTATATCCGGTAATACCACGTGCGTATCGGCGTTGGACTGCACGTGCTTCAGCGCCAAACTCAATCATGCGCGTGCGCACCATTGTTAAATCTGATACGCCTGAATAGTTTACGTTGCCTCTTAGACCCATATAACATTCATGCGTTTTATATTAATATTTTTTAAATACAATTTTTTTTTAAATTTATCTACATATAATCTGTGCTCATCAATGTAGGATTCAAACTAAGTATGTTAAATGTGATTCTGAATGCTAGCGTGAGAAATTATGTGACAAAAGAAAAGTGTGGTTTGCAAGATGATGTTGTGACCAGAATGACTCGGTGGTTTGGACATATATTGTAGATGAACCAAATTGCGAGTAGCCTTAACTGACGAGCATTTATGCTTAGATATATGAGTGTAAAATAGCGATAGAGGAGGTGTATCATGATCCTGCGAAATGGAAGTCAGTAGTCTCTGCTTAACTCTTTAGATGACACGCATAAGCGTTTATAAGTATATGTAAAGAAATGATCTTTAGTTGTACTTTTAGTGAACAAATGTTATATATTTGCTCACAAATCAACAGCCTGTAGATTCGGGAATGCTACTAGAATTAAAAGCCTATGTGAAAGAGGTGTCCGTAGCATGTTTGAACTGGTTTTTAGCATTGTAAACATTGTTTTCGTCATCATTATAATCACAGTCTATCAAAATCCCCTGGATGTCCGGAACTATATGCGTACGGTTCTCTTACGCCGGCACGACACGGCAATTAAAATTTGTATTATCTCAATTCACAACATTATATGCAAATATGTCGCAGTTACTCAAGCTAATATGTTAAAGTGAAGCATTTTTGCAAGCACCTTTTTGAAGAGGACGTTCATCCTTACACTTATACTATATTACACATTACACGCTCTATATTTAATTGTAATTTGATTTGCCTTTGTCGGAAAAAAACATATTTCCAATTCCTTTTCCTACTTACATTAACGAAAATATTCTTTTGTGTGGTATATAATTCATTGATGTTATACAAGTAGAACGAGCCTTTCTTAGTAAGGCCTATTATAAAAATTACAACTACTTGGAGGTTATGTACGTAAAAAAATGAAATTCTTGTGCCTAGAGAAAGGTAGATAAAAATTTACTTATGATAATAAGGCCCTGTTCGCACTGCGATATTTCACCGCGCGACTTTTATTCTGGCGTATTATATTCCGTGATAGGAATTACACCTAGTACGCACTGCGAATAAAATTTCGCACGATTTTTGTCAGTTCGATGCAGTTCCTTGCTGAAACGCACGTCTAAAAATGAACAACAGAATTTTTTTAATTTACCTGATACTACGGCGGCGGCGTGATAGGCGTATCAAAAGATGTCATGAACGTTGAATTCATTAATTTACGGCCTTGATGATTAAAGTATTTTTCTACATAAAACATCAAAGGCTGTGAAAATACAGTAAAAGTTTTTCGGATATTATAGAATGACTATAAAATCATTCGATAATTTAATAAGACTTGTTGGTTGGGCTATTACCTATCAAGATACGAATTGGACAAAAATAATTTTAGCTGGAAAGAGACGCGAAACGCGCGAATTTTATTCCGCAGTGCGGACATAGCTATACTTACTTTATACTGCATAAAATATTCGCGCGGAAATAAATCGCACCGCTTCGCGTTCAATTTGCATCAAATCACAGATTTCTTTCCCGCGCGATTTTTTACCGCCAGTGCGGCTACTCCTATAAGATTCTATGTGTTACAGAATTGCGAGAAAAATATCCCGCGCTGAAATATCACAGTGCTGACAGGGCCTAAGCTTTTAATTTTTATTAAAAGTTAATTTTTTACCCTTTTAAATGGATTAGAGATATTATAATCTCAATATCGTCTAAACAGTTCGATTAAAGTCCTTCAATTTCCCTTACGGGTGAAATTTTTTCTCCCAATACATATGGACCCACTACTTGCTTTTTCCCTCGTACCTTCTCCTCCTTAAACTTTCATTATTCTAGGAGTACTTTTGGAACTGGTGATAAATTTTAATTTTGGATTAGAATAAAAATAGATCTTTAGATGCTAAGCCTAAACTGGATGCAATATTTTCGAATTTGATTTATGTAGGTACCCATATGCATAGTATAGTGGTGACCCTCATCTGTTCTCAGTCCAGTCAACCAGTTACGAAAACTATCAATTATGTTTTTGGCTCAAATTTTGGCCCCGGCTGGTTATTCAGACCACTAGTAGGATATGTAAAACAACCAATTCAAATGCAAGGGTAAAGAAAATAAGAAAATAACTGTTGATAGATATACCAGAGAAAAACATGACCAGTGTATATTATAGACCTACATTTTTATTGTATTATACTTTTAACCATGATGTAAGTGTGAAGTTAGTTGAAGTCTTGATCGATATCGAACAAGGCGGCAGATATCGGTGTAACGCTTGAGCAACAAGACCAGGGAGCTGAATACAGTGTCAGAAACTGGAAGATAATCACAATACACCTCACATCATACTCTCTACGAATGTGCCAGTTGACAGGTGTCACTTCTTCGAAGATCTGCTCTTACCATGCTAGGTAGGCTGGCCGGTGATTGAAGAGCCGGTATCCTTGAATTGGTATTATTGTTCCCAATTACCAGCTCTTTTTGTGTTTTTTTTTAAAGTTCAATAATTGATATAAGATGTGTTGATAAGCACCAATAATGCACCATTATCGGTGCATTTGAAACTATTACGTAGTACAGACACGCTGCAGCTATATTATACACGAATGGGTCGGCTCGATGAGGGTAGGATCACGCTTTCACAGAATACCCGCGTAAGAGGATTGTGAAGTGCCGATACGCGACGTGAGGTATTTTCAAAAAATGCTATCTGTTTCATAACGCACGCTCTGCCTCCCGTCGGGCTCCGGGCGAGAACAGCACAAATACAACTTACACTAATTGTCATTGTCACGCACACTACAATACCAGCAGCAGGAGCGTTCATTCTTAGCCTATATTTGCGTACATTTACGACAAGTTACATAATGAATTTGTGTTACTTTGCAATTTTATTATCTATATTGCATAGTCTATGTAGACGTGGGGACTTACTGGGACTTACTACATATACCTTATAGAAGTGGGCTGTTATTTTTTATGTAAGTATCTACCTATATACTATGTGAGTGATTAAGAGATGAGTATTACATTCATTCAACTAAAGTAATTGTACACATTTTACAATAGAAGATAAAGATTAGAGACAAAACTAAAAAAATGCAATTTGCTTCGTAAATCGAAAGGACGGGCAACTAACTTCTAAATTCAACAGCTCTGTGCGCAACAGGTAAGTAGGCGTACTTACTTACTTATAATAAATTATACTTACATTGATCGCGTACCTTACCACCTTACATACTATTGTGTGTACATTGGTTGACTGGTAGGAGGACCGAAATTTATTCCACAAAATATAAAAGTATGGGATAGCTGATGTTGATTTGACTTCAAAAACGGAAGGGGGTTCTATATTCGGCTGTATGTATATTTGTTTTATTTTTATGTATGTTCAACGATTTCTCGATTATGTTGTAATTGACTTTTATTGAAATCGGTTGTACAAAATTTTTAATTTTACCACCTGTCCAGTAATAATATTAGTCCGTTAGAAAAAGTTGTTCGTATCACTGTTACTGTGGAATTTCAATGATTCCAGGGAAAATGCTAAAATTTTCGAGATACAAAGATTTGATTAGTAAAATTTCTATACGTGGTATAGCCATGCTGCAGCTATATTAGTAGTATAGTTGTAGCACGAGTGGGTCGGCTCGACCGGGGAACGACTACGCTCTCACAGAAATTTAAAAACGATGAACCGAATTATGTAGGTAAACTAGCTTTTCACCCACGACTTCGCCCGCGTTAGTTAGCTGTAAAATATAATTTAAACTATTATGCTTCTATTTATTTTTCAGTGACTCCGAGATAGACAAATAATTACCAGACAGTAATGTGCAAGGACGATGTACTTTAGTTGGCGAAGGAATCGAATCTGACAAAGAGAATCAAAAATAATACAATAATAATAAGTCATGTAAATATATATGTATATATATATATATATATATATATATATATATATTGATATGACTTGTTATATATATATATATATAAATATATATATTCTTTTATATATAAAAAGTACGTGTCACGTTGTTTGTCCGCGATGGACTCCTAAACTACTGAACTGATTTCAATGAAATTTTTGGTCAATGTGTAGTTTGGTCCAACTTAAAAGATAAGATAGCTTATATCTCAATTTATAGTCACTATACAATATTATTTTAAAGAAAATTATTTGTCTATTATTTGACAGTCACAATTATATTAGCTCCAAACGATTCTGTCAGTTGACGATATCCGTTAACTGGAATGAGTAAATATTTAATAGATGGCGCTATGTTAAAAATACAAACGTTTAATATAAGCTACAATTTAGTAGTATAACCACCACGTGTTGCTGTAAGTATTCAACAGATAGAACCGATTTCAAAAGAAATTTGCAGACTGTGTGCAGTTTGGTCCAACTTGAGAGATAGGATAGTTTTTATACCGATAAGTGACCCTCAATTTTTTTATTGCTAATTTCAGGAGTTTTTTTGGGAAAGCAAATGGTCGTTCGGAAAGGGCAGAACAACGTCTGCCTGGTCAGCTAGTATATATATATATATATAAATACATCACCGTCTTCGACTGTCGAGCTAATTATTTGATTGTATCGCAAATAAAAAAATATTTCGATTGCAATTTCATTAATTTAACATTTTGTAAAGAATCAAGATTAGGAAACATAATCTAAAAGTTTGGGAGTGTGGACTGTTTATTGATTCCAAAGATTATTATTTAGGGACAGCTCCCGATGGGCTTATTGGACATGATTCTCTAAATGAAAATGTCTTATTGTTACGAGTCGCTACCGGAAACACCCGAGTAATGCCGAGAGCGCCGGTGCCGCCCAGTCGCGGCGGGACATCATGGTCACTTCACTTCGTATCGAGCGTCAGCGCGTGCAACTTGTCTTATCAATATCAACTTAAATACTGCAAATATGAGTGATTAAATGTATTGAAGCATTAAGTTTTAGTTTATTTTACATTCAGAAGTGGGATATACAATTAGAACTTAAAAGAAAACAAAGAATACAAAATAGGGACAGAGTTTTTAAGCAGTAACGACAAAAATCTAGATTTCATTTGGATATGGCGACAAGTGTTGGAACGTGACATATAGTAGATCAAATACATAGTCATGTGTTATCCAATCACGACGATTCTGAAGAGGACATTTATAAAAAAAGACGAGTGGGTAGATGAAAGAATTTTCTCTGGAAAATACAAAATAACGAGCTAAGCAGACGCTAAAATTCTACAACACGATTCCTTATTGTGGAAGTAAAGATTGTGAGGAATACTACTGATTCTGATGTTTGTACTTAACCGAGATGACAAAAACTTCGCGGTACCTGCTAACATGACAAAATGGAATAAATTCCCTTCCTTGTTAACGTCACATAAACATAATCTTCGAATAGTGTGAGGGTTATTAAGTTGTGAAGGACTAGGATGCGGTTTGCTTTGGTGCTTTTGTTTTTATTTTAAATGTTATAGTGGAATTTGCTGTTCCATTTACGGCTTGGACGTGCCACTAAAGTGTAGAGTAAAAGTTTAAAGCAAAATGTTAAAAAAAAAAAGAATCCAAAGTTACATAATATTTTTGTTCAACTTATACTGAGGGCCCACAAGTACTTTTATAAATTCGTAATGTACCCAAATATGTTAACCAAGGTTGAAAGAAAATTTGAAGGCGTTCTGGATGATTTATGGTTTTGCATTCAGTGGAAATTTCAACTGCTTCAGTTATGTTGTAATTTGATAGTTCATACGATTTAAATAGGCTACATTTTGGGGTTCGAAATGTTTGACGATGTACCAAAAAAAAAATAATTTTAATGTGCTAAATAAAAAAAGTAGTCTTTTTATGTTCTAATGTGTTGTTATGTGTTACAGTTTGCGCCGAATATTGAGCGGTCGACGGGATTGGGGTTTGATGCAGAGGGCTTAGTAGAAAGCGTGATGTTGTGCTGGTCGCTCTGGGATGGAAGTATGCTGTCAAATTAAGACGCCGCGGACACATTATTTGTCGCTGCTGCCGTCCACCATTTGATATATGAGTAACTTTGTCTTAAGCATTGCTTTAAAGAAATGGATTGCCTTAAGAGATTACAAAGACTCACATATACTACTACTATTTAATACAAATAGGTTGTGCAGTGAGCATGCATATATACGAGTGAATATTTTAAGCTATTAAAGTTCGTATAAAAAAAAAATATAACGCAAATTGTATTTTCTATTACATATAGCTTAAGCTTATTTTTACAATCATTGTCAGATCTAACATGGCATTAGGCAATTTATTAACAGTATTTAATTTAGCTCCTTCATACATCAGATTTTTATTCCCATATTGTGTTCTGGCAATAGAGTAAATTGTTTTAGTCGCTGTTAGGTATTTATAATGAAATAAGACTTTTATAACTTTATTTTCTTTACTTTGAAGACCTTTCGGACGTCGCTGCATTACCCCAAACTTTTACTAAATAATTTAAATGTGGCCTTTCTAAAGAGTTATAGGTATATATTGAAACGGACTTGTTTAAGCAGACAGTTCACTACTTTACACAGAGCGCCTGTTAAAGAAGTAATTTTAGGGTGAATATATTCAACACATGTCTTTCATGGTATCTCTTAACAACATCGCAGACATCGCAGAATCTAGTAAATAAAAAACATAAAATGATCTTCAAATCAATTAATGTATGCTGGATCCAGAACTGATTAACACGTTGCTGTCTCTCCAGTGGAGTAGTTTTCTTCAATTTTGTTAATGATACAATACCCAGGCTCCTCTATTCTATTCTTATATTGTAATGTAGTTTGGTCGATGAACAGTAAATCTATATTGAAATCTCCAAATATAATAGACCTATTGTGTTGTTCAAGTTGTTTCTCAAATATATTGAAAAATTCTGTAAAATTAGTCCGTCCCGGTTTGTATATAACTCCAACATTAAGCGATAATATGTTGAGCAATATCCAGTTTGTGCCGTCTGTGTAGTCATTTTCATTCATGGTGTACTCTTATTACAGGTATCAGATCTTAAGTTGTAGCAATGATTATATATATCCAGTCATTTGTAACAGCTCCGTCTCATTATCCGACTTTGTCCAGGTTTCAGTTAGGAGTATCAGATGTGTAGTTTTCGGAATATATTTAATACTACATTGTAGTTCATCAAATTTTCCAGGAGCAACTACATCTCGTACGTTAGCTCAGAAAAAGGTGAGTGAATGTAAACTTGAAGCTATTTGTTGATAATTACCTAATGTAGCATATTTAATATTGCAATGTCTATATACATCAAAATTATTGTCCCAATGTAAGTTTAGTTTTTTGGCTGCTACATGATTATTTTCGGTGTGCTTTGATAGTAAGATTTTCTTCGCTACTCTATTGGTGACGTACCAATTCCGTATTCAGATGTTTCATGTAGTTACGCTGGTTGTGAGTTTTATCTGTGTGGGCGATTCTTCTCTGTTTTGCTTATTCTGAAAATTTTGAGGGAAAGCCCCTAAAAACTTTTGTCTATCATATTAATCATATTAAGAACTTCGCTTATCGAAGTCGGACCTTTCGGTTTTGTTTGCGCTTGTAAGTTCAGGTATTCCTAAGATAATCATGTTCTTTTGTCTATGATTACGTTCCTGGCATTCTTTTATAATTTCTTCATAGGTGAAAGATGTCATTTGTAACTGTAATGAAGATGAAGGCATTCTACTAGTATTGTTTATACTATTTTCAAGAAGTTTTATATTATTTTCGTTTGTATTACGGAGTTTTTAGGCGGTCCAATTCAATTTTTCATTATATTCTGTTCCTCAATCACTCTATCTGGACATGTCTTAATATCATTTAGTTGTTCCTTAATTTCTGTCGTATCTTGTTGCATTTTGACCTTATTTTCTTTTCGAATATTTGCAAAACTCTTAATCAAAAGTATCAAAGTTCGGCTCTGGTTCTCTGCGATTTCTGGATTTGACTTGAGTTTTATCCGTTATTTTCATCTTCTAACTTAGATAAGTCCGGCTGAGATCCACCACAGGTCAGCTTTGGAGATTGTAAAACACTCATGTTGATATTTGTGATACAATGATAATAAAAGAAAAAAACATATATATCCTGCACTTTATTTTTTTGGGTAATATAGTATGCGTTTCTCTTCGTAGTCCGTTTAATAAAACTGAGCTATATTGCAAGTAAAGAAAACTGACTGATCTTTTGTTTTCTAAGAAGCAAAGTTATGAACAACACGGCAACGTAGGGTCTTAACTTACGACTTGACTTATGTTCCATATTCTATCCTGATCACTGGGACGCTGCCATCCGAACCAAACCTTAAAATTTGGAGAAAGGATGATTTAATTACACGAGGAATGCCGTGTGAACCTATGCAATAAGCTTCGGCGGCGAAGCGAGTGGAAGATTGCGCCATTGCGAGACTACAGGCAAATAAAATGAAGGTGCGTAATTATTTTTACATATTTAATCTGTCTGTGGCTTCGAGCCTTCTGTCTGTATTACAAATTCTGTCTATTCTGTATAAGTCTGTTCTGTATAAGTCTGTTCTGTATAAGTCTGTTCTGTATAAGTTTGTTCTGTATAAGTTTGTTCTGTATAAGTTTGTTCTGTATAAGTTTGTTCTGTATAAGTGCTGTTCTGTATAAGTCTGTTATGTACAGGTCTGTTCTGTACAGATCTATTATGTGGGGACCTGTGCTATGCATGTCTGTTCTGTTCAGGTCTGTTTTGTGCAGGTCTATTCTGTGCAGGTCTGTTTTGTATAGGTCTGTTCTGCACCAGTTTCTGTCTGTTCCACATCTGTTTCTGCCTTTTGAGTGTATGCTGGAGTGTATTATTACCCTACTTTCGTAAAAGACATAATTTCTGTGCGAGTTTATACTTATTAACTTGGCTATTACACATTATTCCTTTTTACTGACACTGTAGTCAAACCGTGGTATCTCCAGGGCTGAACACTCGCCGTAGAATTCACGGTGCGTGAGCGACTCAATCGATCTGCAATCTCATATGCTGAGTGAGCTATGTGCTCGTTGATAAAAGAAGACATGTGTCTGCGATGGGGTGTGTGTGAGCTGTCGCGTTATTTATGGTGTATGTAATTAATAAAATACAGCACAATTCTGACTGCTCCTGAAGGGCTACTGTGTGTGCTGTTTCGCTTCTTTCACCTGGTTAAATGGCGGTTTTAATAGATTTTGCTTATGTGCTTCCACAAATGCCTGTCTTTCTAAGATTCAAGGCTGCAAAATTAATGCAAGGCGACTCTGTTCAATATACCCTCTAAGAGGCAGTCTGTGGGGGGAGACCTAGGTGTAGCGGTAGATTTTGATAGGCTGTAACGATACCGGTCTTGACGATCATTACAAGATTCGTAGTCTGAAGGAGATTAAAGAGTTTCGTAGCTGAGTCGTTGCGGCCGTACAAGGGTTCTGTCGGTAATGCAACAGATTCTGCTGGTAGTGGTGAAGAGGTGGTGGATGCGCCGTATCTGATTTGATCTGTTAGAAAGTTAATCCGTCATGAACTGTTGGTAATCGATGTGCATCGGTCATTTCAGCTGTAGCAAATATTCTGAACGTTATCTAATGCCTCTTCGTGAATACCTTATGGTATTCACTTTGCAGGATGGCCGATGTTACGAGTCGCTACCGGAAACACCCGAGTAATGCCGAGAGCGCCGGTGCCGCCCAGTCGCGGCGGGACATCATGGTCACTTCACTTCGTATCGAGCGTCAGCGCGTGCAACTTGTCTTATCAATATCAACTTAAATACTGCAAATATGAGTGATTAAATGTATTGAAGCATTAAGTTTTAGTTTATTTTACATATTTCTGCTTCTAATATGCTACATTTGGAGGCCATAACTAAAAACAGATTAAATTTTGTTTGATACGAGAAGGACAAAAAGAATCCATGATTACTATTATCAGGTCCAGGGATAATTACATATCACTGGTAGGCAATTTTGTTTTTTCGTAATATGGACACAATTTTTCATGTTTTCGTACTTAATTTAATAAACCATATGGTTCGGCGTAGGAAAAAAATAAATACTATGACCACTTTTGGGCAGCAAAAATGCAGCCAAGACTTTACTAATTTCATTTTTTATGTTTATTACCAGAAATCATTGACCCTCGAGTTCCTAGAGAAATGGCAGTTCGAGAAAGAGTGTAATTAAGTAATATGTAATAATAAACAATAATAATTTCTTCAAGTTGTTACTTTTTATTTATTTGCCTACCTACTTTATTGTAAACTCGAAATATTTTTAATTTAATGTCCTTATTCAATAAAGACTAAATTAATAACTAAATAATTGATCAACACTGAATAATCACAGACATTAACTTTTTCATGAGAAGTATTATCTTTCTAGGTTATAGATATTACTTTCTCCTCCCTAGGCGATAATAATATCGATAACACCTCTCAAAGTTACAGCCTATATACACGTACCACTGCTGGGCACAGACCTCCTCTCATTTCTGAGAGGGTTTTAGGGCAATAAAAGGTCCGCCGCGCTGCCCCAATGCGTGTTGGCGAACTTCACGTCTTCGAAATATATATTTTTTTCTTATTTGTCAGACATACAAGTTTCCTCACGATGTTTTCCTTCACCGCCGAGCACGTGATAAATCAGCACTTAAAATTGCAATTAACAATTTCATTGGTGCCGGCGGGGATCGAACCCGGGTTTCTCGCGTACGTACTGTGAATCTTATAGCGAGGGCTAACCATCTGAGCTACCACGGCTCCAACACCCCTACCATCACTACAATATGTCCCTGCCCCCCGACCCGTATCGTGCGATAGAGAGAGTTGCAAGTCTTGGAGGCAATTGCCTACATTTTCTTTTTGAAATATTGTTTCCGGCGATAACGTTTTTACCCCCCTAAAACTTTACAAAATAAGACAATTTTGGTCTTATTAGATTCAGTACATTTTAATCTAGGCTTGTACGTTTTACTTTTTTAGTAATCAGTTTAGTTTAATTAAAAAAAAATAAAAACGCCCGAGGTAGTTTTTAAGTCAAAAATATAGATATTTAGATGCTAATAACTTATATTGTATACAATATTTCTTTAAAATAAAAACGTACGGGCCTAGTTTTTTGTCATATCTACAACATTTCCAAAAATTATTAAAATTGGACTATATTTACGGGGGGGAAAACGTTATCGCTTTTTGTATGAAAATTTACAGCTTCACAATCCTCTTATTCAATGCTATGAAGCTAAGAGCTATGGAGTGCCTATTTACTGGTAACAAGGCATTTCTTCTTAGTCCACAGGGGTAACAACGCGTCAGATTTCGATTCTTAATAGAGGATAGACGTAGACGTCTATGGGCCACAGCATCCACTTATCCTCAAGTGAACTGTGTGCTCGTGTGTCACCCTTATCCTATGAAAAAAAAAACTTGACCGTTTTTTTAAAGTTATTATGGAATTTTTATAAGAAGGCTCGCACACATCATTCAGTTGCATATGATAAGTGATAAGCCGTATAAGATAGCACAGCTGCAATAGGTACCTAAATAACACATCCAAAGCATGCGTCGTAACGTTAAACGTTCACGTGGCTTGTATTTACTAAACACTGAAACATTATAAACGTGACTTGTACGTGACCGGCACGCGGGCGGAAGCTTGCTTCTTACGATTGTTTTCTTTCCGGAAACGATGAACTAGTAACATTGAGATTGAACTTGATACGAAAACACTAAGGCAAACTAATGACTCACTACTCCTGGCTAATGTTCCGAATAATATCGGAATATTATCGTAATAATTATCTAATATTATCGTAAGTATATCCACAATCTCATATTGACCCGTGGGGTCCTAAGAGAAGACAGAGAGAAACAAACTAGATGGGCAACAGCGTCATTCTATTAGCAACTATAAAATCAAAAACTGCGGTTTCCAACCCACCTGCCAAGCGTGGCAACTATGGCAATATCTATATCTAAATTTTATAGGCAGGTATATGGTTGTAGCACGAATGAGTCGGCTCGACTGGGTTAGATCCACACTCTCACAGGATACTAAAATAGTGTAAAATAGAAGCTTAATGCTGCTGTGTTTCGTGTGGTGAGTGTAGAGAACCGGAGACCGTTTTTAGTGGAAACGAGGTATTCCTTCTTTGTCCTTAGGGTGACAACGCATCTGCATTTTAATTAGTCGATAAACGATCGTATAAATGTAGATGTTTATGGGTCACAGCATCCACTTACCATCTGGTGGACTGTGTACTCATCTATCATCCTTATTCTATAAAAAAATCCTCTTATGAGACAATTTACGGCCTACGTTCAGCAGTGGGCTTTGATAGACTGTGATGAATGTATGATTTATCGGAAGTTATAAATTGTGCAGAATATCGTAACCCCAGTGAAGAGAGACAAAGACAGAGACAGAAGAAGAGACAAGACGTGGGTATACAATAACAATACACGTTAGCTTTGGCTGGGATTCAAATATGCAGTTTAGTAATGAAGTACTCCATTTACGCAGTTGTGTTGAATCTAGTTTAAACTGTCCATCTTAGTTGTCAGGGGTGACAACACATCTGATTTTAGTTTATTCAGTGTGTAGATAGGCCTTGACTAAATACTGTTGCTTAAAATTTTTTGTACAACCGACTTCAATATAAAGTATTAAGGATATCGAACTTAAAAAATATTGGTGTGACCTTGATCAAATTTATATGAGACTACATGAGAAGCATCAGATTTCAAATAAAAAAGAATCATCGAAATTGGTTACACATAATAAAAACATGACACATGACTGCCTCGTTGGTCTAATGGTTGTAGTAGTGCGACTGCTGATCATGAGGTTACGGGTTCGAATCCCGGGTCAGGCCAAAAATCAGTTATTGAGCTTTTCCATCAAGAAACTCTCAGTAGCTGCCCGGAGTCAGGAAGCTGGCGGTGTCTCACCCCCGTGCCTCGGAAAGCACGAAAGCCGCTTGTCCTGCGCCTGATCTCTCTCCGGTCGTGTCGGTTTACTGTTCCATCGGACTATGAGAGCGAGGGAATAGAGAGTGCACCTGTGCTTGCGCATACACTGCGTCACTATAATCCTGTCCTGCGCCGGTGACTAGTCTCCGTTGAGACTGGCCGCCGTGACCGAAATTAGGTCTGGAGGACATTATTATTATTATGATAAAAACATATAGTCGAATTGAGTAACTCCTCCTTTTTGAAGTCGGTTAGAAATATATCTACGAGTATTTAGTCCTCAGCAATTCAAGGACGTGCAAGTTCTGTTTATTATTCCTCGGTTTGAGCTTTCAATAACGCGTGATATCGAATATCGTTATTTAATTTTCCATTTCATTACCTATACATAAAATTAAATTTTAGTAATGGTCCTCCATTACTAAAATTTAATTTTATGTATTATTTTATTTTAGTTGTCATAATGTATTATTAATAATATACAAAGATAAAGAACAGACGGGCCACGTGAAACTCGTGACAACGACAGACTTCGCGAAGTTGCATTGATTTTGTTTGGAAGTATTTCCACGTTTCTACCTATTAGTTTCAGTTTATTGGCAATATTGAAATGAACCACGTGCATTAATTGACATGGTTCAGTTCAGTAGTGTTCCTTGTTTATTATACAACGTAACTTTTATATTATAATTATGTACAAATGAAAGTTAATTACCTTTTAACGTTTAATAGCATAGTATATACACGAAGCCTTATATTTTCACTCAATATTATAAATTTCAAGAAATTGATTACCTTATTTTCTTTAAACTACACGTACGTACGTTTTTTTTGTTTAGATAAAGTACTGAATACGTACAACGCTACAATTTGTATATCTTTATTGTAACCGTCAAAACTGCTAAACGTGTGGTGGCAGCATTAAACAGCACAACACACAAAAAAAGGATCATATCACGCCGGCTTATGGTGTGGGTATAAAGTGGTATAAAGCGAATGGTGGCTGTGGTATTATTAGAACACTTACATACACACGCACGCACGGACTCACGCACGCTCGCACGCACGCGCTTATGCGCGGACACACGAACGAACGCACGCTCGCACGCGCGCTCTCCTCATATTTTTTATAAACTGTTACAATCGAGATTACAGTCCACCTGATCGTAAATGCTTAATGTGTTCATAGATATCTACTGCTACGATTAATAAAGATAAGTAGAACGGTTGTTGTCACCTCTGGAGACTAAGATTGAATGTCTTATAACAGTAAAAACTGTCTCCAATTCTGGTCACTCATCATCAAACACGTAGTTCAAGCTAATATTCTGTGCGCTGGGACATTTGCAGAATAGTGTGTATACCAGACCATTGCGATCATCAATATGCATGCCAAGCTTGTTGATTATGACTATTACTATGGGAGTGGTTCAAACTATTCACGGGTAAGTAAACAATAAAAAAGGTAAGAGTTTTAGTCTTAAATAAACTACAATCCTTTGCACTATGCCAAACTAACGTTTACAATTTTAGAAGCTAATAATGTGTGCTTGGTAATGCAAACGTTGGAAAGCGTGAAATAGTTCTACCAATTAGCTGGAAACGCCGATACTTAGGACTATGGTGTTAATTACTAGCTCATAACAATAATAATGTATTATTTCTGCCAGATACTGACATATACAACATTTCTTCTTCTTCTTCATCAGCTTGCAAAAATCGTAGCTATACATGGGACTTTATCTCTCTCTCTCTCTCTCTCTCTCTCTGTCTCGTTGTAGGGACAATGAGGATTAATAATTTTCCGCTCACCAGATGTCGCTAGTTGACACTGTGGGAAAGTTTTTTTGTTACACAATGTAATTTAATTGAGAAGTTAGTTTTTAATGAAAGTTTATCAGTTTTTCACATTTCTTGAGTATTATAATAATAAACAAAACAATGCGTCAGTGGTATGCTCTTTAATTTGTTGCACATTTTTAACTCTTTTTTTTTATATTTCCTACTTTTATGAATGTCCGTGGTTTGGTTTATTTATTCATAATCTTGTTAATATAAAATATAGCTAATAGTACAGAAAGAAAGAATAACTTTTATATTTCCGAACAAATTAATTCCCCGCTATGAAATCTGTCAAATATTATACCTCACATTCTAATGGCGCCGCCCTGGTGGCAGAAAAAGTCGTGGATGCTCTCATTTGCCATAGATAATCTTGCTTAGCAGGATTCGCGATTGCGGCACTAGACTATTTGAATTTTTGACGATGCTGTCGGTCGTTGTCATCTCTATTTTGAAGACAGGTTTCTAGGAGCCATAAGATCCATTTACTATCAGGCCAGTCCGGTGGACTGTGTGCTCGTTTGTGACCCAACAAACTTCTATAATAATTAACTTTTTCGATTTTCTCCCACATAGTAGGTACATTGCATTATCTGTTACAAACATTTTTTTAAACAAAGAGTAGGTACATAAAGTCGCGTGAGACGGGAGCCCAAACTAGGATATCCTGTGCAGTGAGACTTCAAAAAGGAGGAGGTCTTCAATTCGAATGTATGTTCTTTTTTTATGTGTGTTACCTCATAAATTTTTTCTGCGTAAACGGATTTCATGGTTTTTTTTATTTGAAAGCTGGTGCTTTTCATGTGGTCCCATATAAATTTGATCAAAGTCTGACTAACAGTTTTTGAGTTATTCTTAATAATTTATACTGAAGTCAGTTGTACAAAAATTTTATTGTTACCTTTTCGTTTGCGAGAGCGCGTATGCGAATGAAAATATTTGTAAATTAATTTTTATGATTTCATAATTTTGTACAGCAGCATTTCTAATGTTGCAGTTGACAACTGTTGTACCTCAGGATGTAGGATGTTTGTTATTGATAGAAATCAGGGGTGTGACACCTAATCATGTGCACCTAAATTAATATGTAGGGATTGTGTACTTATGTACGCACATTAGAAGTTATACATCTTTAGCGTAACAAAAAAAATCGATTGTCTGTAAAGTCGGTTTACTGACGATAGTTGAACGTGACAACGTCATAAGAAATATTTAATATCGAAAGAATCATTACCTTTATCGCCGCAATTATCGTTGCTATAAACAATTGACACCACATTCGCTCGCACAGTCGCTCGTTCCGCGCTCTCGCTTGCACTTTAAATGGAACGCTTAGGTAACGCCGCATGAGTCATGTTTTTTCGTGCGTGCAGCGAGCTTCATCAATTTATAAGACGTTGTCACGTCAAAAATTACTAAAAAAATAACTACCTTGAATTACGCTAGTAATAGTTATGCTGATAAAAGTAAAGTAAAAAGTAAAGTAAAAGTAAAGTAAAGTAAAGCTGAGTAAAGCCTTAAATATAGTTATCAGTTCTCACGAAAACTTGACAGTTGACAGACAATTACCAATTGAAGTTGTCGCTTTTAGGTTTCGGTGTGCGCACTTCTTCTCGTAAAAACGACAGCATGAAGTTGTTACGAGGCGTAACAACTTCATGCTGTCGTTTTTACGAGTAGGTGTCGATGTGCGCGCGCATCGTAAAAATTTAACTCTCATATTTTTTCTCAAACGCGCTAAAAGATGTACAACTTCAAAAAAAGCATGTCAGGGAGCCGAAGATTTACTTATTGCTAAATATTCAAAAAGATTGCTTAAGCATATTATGCTTTCTTGCTTTATAAATATTTTATGACACGATACTAAGTATAATATGTCACTTTGAGATGCATTGTTGGTAATTTGTATTATGGTTGTAACAAATGGGACGGCTCGTCCAGGGAAGGATCATGTTCTTACAGAATATCAGCATAAAATAGCAGCTTAATGCTGCTGTGTTTCGCGTGGTAATTGTAGAGAATCAGAGACGTTTTCATGCTGGAACATCTTAGTCCTCAGCGATGCAATTTCATTCTTAATGGAGGATAGCTGTAGATGTCTATGGGGCACAGCATCTCCTTATCATCAGGTGGATTGTGTGCTTGTTTGTCCCCATTATTCTAAACAAAAAATATTTTTGAATATGTGGAGAAGTGTATTAAGTCTTAATAAGTAATGACTAAGTATACTGTGAACATGGTGTACTCAGCTGTTTTGTTTGTAATTCTAATGTGTGTGATATGTGTACGTAATGTGTAAAATGTAAAGCGTACAGCAAAGGAGTAAATTAATCTGATGGCGTCGGTCTTTCCGCTCGATTACAATCTGGGCGTCATCAAGGCAAAGTGAATAGGCTAATAGGCTTGTTACACTAAGGTAAGGCGATTTATTATATATTTGTGTGATTATATCCAATAACGTTTTTATTATTCAGTAGAAATGCATATTTTTATACTTTCTATAAAATATGAAGTATTAAAATTGATAAAAAGATCAAATTTCGATGGTTTTAGGGTTCCGTACCTCAAAAAGAAAAAACGGAGCCCTTATAGGATCACTTTGTTGTCCGTCTGTCTGTCTGTCTGTCGGCCAAGACCATTTTTCTCAGAAACGCGTGGAGGTATCAAGCTGAAATTCATATCAAATACTCAAGTCTACTGTCCCTTAGAGCTGTGAAAAAATCAAACTTCTAAGACAACGAAATCGAAAGATACAGCTGTTTATGCCGCAAGTTTTCGGCATTCGCAAGGGAATCAAAACCTACAGGGCACTTACCGTGAACTAAGAATCTTAAAATTTGGTACGAAGCAACGTACATAGGCTGCACAAAAAGTATCGGGAAAGGAATATTTCCACTGTTCCTGTCATATTGAAATCTTTTTAATTGAAAACTCCTTGGTTTTAGAAATCGAATACCATTTATTTATTTAAAAAAAGATTCTCGGTCTTGTCACAAGGTTTTGTCAAACTTGTTTAGTCGTTGAGAAAATGGATTTGACTCGAGAAAATTCAAGAGTGATGATTTATTATTACTTTCGAAGTGGTTTAACACAAAAACAGTGTGTTGACCGGATGATTTCTGCATTTGGTGATGAAGCCCCATCCAAAACCACAATTTATCGCTGGTTTGCTGAATTTCAACGTTGACGTGTCAAGCTTGAGTCACCCAAGTCACCCAAGAAAACGTTGATGCTGTGCGTAAGCTGATTGAGGAAGATCGACATGTGACATACCGCGAAATTCAGGCAACTTTAGACATTGGCATGAGTCAAATACAAATAATCTTGCATGAACAATTAGGTGTAAAAAAGTTGTTTTCCCGATGGATACCGCATTCGCTTTGTGAACAGCAAAAAGCGGCTCGCGTTACTTGGTGCGTCAGAACTCTCGAAAGATTCCACGCAGGATCCTCAAATGCTGTATACAACATCGTATCAGGTGACGAATCCTGGATATATGCGTACGAACCCGAAACAAAAAACCAGTCACGAGTTTGGGTGTTCGAAAGTGAGTTAAAGCCAACAAAAATTGTTCCTTCACGGAGTGTTGCAAAAAAAATGGTGGCCATGTTTGTCTCCAAAACCGGCCATGTTATGACTATTCCTCTTGAGGGACAAATAACGGTTAATGCAGAATGGTATGCTAGCATTTGTTTGCCACAGGTCGTTTCTGAACTCCGTACAGAGAACTGCAACCGCCGCATCATCCTCCATCACGACAATGAGAGTTCTCACACCGCACACAGAACAAAAGAGTTTTTAGAGCAAGAAAACATAGAATTATTAGACCATCCGCCGTACAGCCCCGACTTAAGCCCTAATGATTTCTATACTTTACCTAAAATAAAGAATAAATTGTGTAGACAGAGATTTTCATCACCTGAAGAAGCTGTGGACGCCTACAAAATGGCCATTTTGGAGACCCCAACTTCCGAATGGAGTGGTTGCTTCAATGAATGGTTCCATCGTATGGAAAAATGTGTCAAATTTCGCGGAGAATACTTCGAAAAGCAATAAATACATTTTTAAATAGTAATGTTGTGTCACTTCCTTGATTCCCGAAATTTTCCTCGTATTAAAGCACAGATAAAGGAAAAATTGCGAAAAACATACATTTTTAGTTACATCGTATAATAAAAATATTTTTAATAATTTTAAACTTATGTACCTACAGAATTGTTCGGAACCCTCGGTGCGCGAGTCCGACTCGCACTTTGCCGGTTTTTTCGATTTATTAAGTGTTTAAGGTATTTTTTCATTTTCAACTGCATATTAATATACAAAACACAGATATCTTATACACAAAATATAAAATAAACCTAGCAAGCTAACAGCATAGCAAAGTGGCGAAGCAATCAGCTTTGTAGCGGTTTCTAACGAAAAAAAAATTCAAAATAGGAGGTTCAGATGCCTGGGTGATCAGTAATCGATTGCTGAAAACAGAATTTGAAAATTCGGAACCTTTCTCGAGATAATCGTGGGACAGACGGACAGACGGACAGACATCGTGAAATCAATAAGTGACTTCGCAAGCTTCGCCACTTAATAAGCGCTTTTTTTGCCAGATATTCCATAGATGAATGAAAAAGCAACATTTGAAATCACACAAAATTCACTGCTCATTATAGCTCATTTTGATTTCAGACAGTATGAACGTCAACAAACGATAGATTTAGTTGTGTGTTTAACGTTGGCAGTATGAACGTAAACAATGTTTTATATTATTTTATTTAATGTACATATTTGTAACATGTTATAAATAAATTTTTGTTTTCTGCACTCCTTCATATTAACTACGTAATAACCTACGAAAAATCTCACAATCCGTGCTCGCAATATGCTTATAAAGGATTACAAAATATTTTCTTTGCGTATGAATATATGGATATGAATGCAAATAATAAAGTTTATAATTATTTTCCTTTGTGAATACCTGACTTATTTTTCTCATATTACAACGAAATTTTTATTTTATATTTGTTATGGTCCTAACGTACTCTGACTTAATTTGGGTTTCCGAGAGCAGGATGATATTCGAGCCACTAGTCCAACATGTCCATTAGGAATATTATACGGAGATTTTTATTCATTCTGTCTAAAGTTATATGGCTGAATACATACCACCTACTGTAACGAAATGCAAATGAAATTGAAACCCATTGGCTAAATGTTTAAGATGACCAGCCTCATCGATATCTTTGCTATTTGTTTGGCTATTCTTAAGAAATGGTCCTTGTGTTAATATGGCAATCTTTTATTCAAATAAACCTAGCAAGCTAACAGCATAGCAAAGTGGCGAAGCAATCAGCTTTGTAGCGGTTTCTAACGGTTGCCGTTGAGCAATCACTTTCAAAATAGGAGGTTCAGATGCCTGGGTAATCAGTAATCGATTGCTGAAAACAGAATTTGAAAATTCGAAACCGTTCTCGAGATGATCGTGGGACAGACGGACAGACGGACAGACATCGTGAAATCAATAAACCTAGCAAGCTAACAGCATAGCAAAGTGGCGAAGCAATCAGCTTTGTAGTGGTTTCTAACGGTTTCCGTTGAGCAATCAGTTTCAAAATAGGAGGTTCAGATGCCTGGGTGATCAGTAATAGATTGCTGAAAACAGAATTTTAAAATTCGAAACCGTTCTCGAGATAATCGTTGGACAGACGGACAGACATTGTGAAATTAATAAGTGAATTCGCAAGCTTCGCCACTTAATAAGTGTCTTCGCAAGCTTCGTCACTTAATAAAATTAAAGTTTTCCTAATCACGACTACGTGACAAGGCCAGTCTGTCTGGCAAATTCGAGAGGGGCTTATCGGTTGAATTTTATTTACTTTTTCCACTTAATTAATTTTACTTATCTATATGTAGAAATAAATAAAATTGAAGTGTCTGTTTGTAATGTTAAAAAAACAGCTTTTTACTAAATGCATATGAATGTATATACGGTACTTATAACAAAAACACAATTTTTAAAATTTTGTCTGTCTGTCTGTCTGTTTATTTCGGCTAATCTCCGAAACGGCTGGACCGATTTTGACGGGACGGGCAGATAGCTGATGTTCTAAGGAGTACCTTAGACTGCTTATATTTGAGAAAAAGAATTAGGGTTCTGAGCAATATAATTAAAACCCTAAAATACATGCGGGCGAAGTCGCGGAGAACAGCTAGTTGCATATAAACATACACGTTAACAAAGTCAAGAAAAATATATCAGGTAATTACGTCCCTATCTTTTGAGAAGAATTGCTTCAGTTAAAAGTAAGAATGTTTATAAGTTCTGAAAAGAAAAGTAACAAGTGTTAAAATAAAAAATTTTGTCAACCGACTTCAACATAAATAAAATGACACCATCGTCAATGTAGTCGAAGTCAATTAAATACGCATTATTAAGGATAACTTAAAAACTACTGGTCAGATCTTGATCAAATTTATATGGGACCACATGAAGAAAATGAATCACCAGCTTCAAATAAAAAAAGAATCAACAAAATCGGTTCACCTAGAAAAAGCGTTCTGAGGTAACACACATAAAAAGTACAGTCGAATTAAGTACCTCCTCTTTTTTTGAAGTCGGTTAAAAAGAAAATATTTCTTTCCTAAAGCAATTCGTACTGGTACACTCACTGCTGAGTTGTGGTATTCCATCTTAGTCCTTCCATGGTAGCTGTGTATCAGATTTGCATCAGTTCAGATCACTACCATGCTAAAACTCTGTTGAGTTCTGTAGTTCAGAGAAGAATGGATGTAGAGCATCAGGTATACTGCGAGCTTGTTTATAATTTTATTTGTTATTCTAGTTTTTTTTATGTCATGATATTTTAGATTATTTATAATAGGATTTTTTGTTGTAGTAGAGATTGTTTTTCGAATTATGCTAACAATGAACAGGGATCTATACTCACTGCACATAGGTAACGTACGTGGAGTCCTTGCGCAAATAATGTATTTTAAATGATCCTTCGATAAGACACGCACGCCTCTTAAGCTGAGTCACCAAGGTACAGGTATGATTTTTTTCTACCTACTAGTCATATGCTTATTATCTCTTTCTATCATAAGGCGTAAACCAGAGAAAGCGATCGGTTATTTCACCTCGCTGTGTGATTCACGGTCGTGGAACTAACCGCAAATTGATTTTAAAAACTTGTTTTATCCAGCCTCCATATTTATTGTAGTCGCTATTACGATGTCGATAATACTCTGACTCATGATCTGAATCCGTGATTTACTATTAATCGCCTTTAATATGCGTGAATAGTTCACGTTTTGTTTTCTATAAGGACAATGTATTAGAAAGTGTTCATAATGTACAATGAAACCGGTTCAACGCAAACGCTTTGTTGCGTAAAGGGTTCTGCGTGATTTTATTTAAATAATAATTTCCTCTATACCGAATTTCAGTGAAGACGGCACATGTTTCGGTAAGTCACAAATTTAACGTGGTACAGCCATGTTGCAGCTAAATTAGTAGTACAGTTGTAGCACGAATGGGTCGGCTCGACCGGGAAAGGACCACGCTCTCACAGAATACCGACGTAAAATAGCAGCTTAACGCTGCCGTGTTTCGTATGGTGAGCGTAGAGAACCGGAGACCCTTTTTACCGTAAACGAGGCATTCTTAGTCCACACGGGTGACTACTTGTTACTACTGGTTTTGATTCGTAATCGAGGACAGATGTAGATGTCTATAGGCCGCAGCAACCACTTACCATCAGGTGGATTGTGTGCTCGCTTGACACCCTTATCCTATAAAAAAATCAGAGCAGAGATTAGACATATACGCAAGATATGAATATACGCAAGGTAGTGTATGCGCAAGCAGAGTTGCACTTTTTATTCCCTAACTCTCATAGTCCGATGGGACGGCAATGCGACACAATCGCTGAGAGATCAGGCGCAGGATCTACGGCCTTACTTGTTACTTTCCAAGGCACGGGAGTAAAACAACGCCAACTTCCTTACTCCAAGGTGCTATTGAGAATTTCTTGACAGAGAAACCAAATAACTGATTATGGCCCGACCTGGATTTGAACCCAGGACCACATGATCCGATACAGATATATATATATATATATATATATAAAGACGGAAAAGGGTTACTACCATCTAGAGCACATATGCAAAAATCATTGAAGTAATATGTACTTGCTCATAATAGCTCAATGGCAAAAATGTATAATATTTCGTAGGTTAATTACTCTTAGTCCATATCTATACAAATAAATAAAATTGAAGAGCCTGTTTGTAATATTGAAATAACGGCTTTTTACTATATACATATGAAATTAAATACGGTAGTTATAACAAAAACACGATTTTTCAAGTTTTTGTCTGTCTGTTTTTCTGTCTGTCTGTCTGTTTATTCCGGCTAATCACCGAAACGGCTGGGCCGATTTTGACTGGATTTTCACTGGAAGATAGCCGATGTTATAAGAAGTAACTTTTATTTTACAAAAAGAATTAGGGTTCGGCGCAAAAAATTAAAACCCATGAAATCCAATCGTAATAAATTACGCACGGACGAAGTCGCGGGGAACATTAGCTATTTTAAATATGGGTTGTCTTAAAGATTTTTTCCTAACTTGCAAATAATAAAGAACAAATCTTGTTCAATACATGGTATCAAACGGATCCCTATAAATAACAATGGATGAAATTATGACAATAACTAGTTATTATGTAAGTGACAAATTGGGATGAATATTTAACTGTTATATAAGATTTTTGAAATTTGCTCCTCTCACGACTCTCCATAAAAGCGATATCTGTTTGAAATTTTTTAATCACAATTTAGCCTTTTCATCATCATCATTATCATCATTACAGCCCTTCACAAGTCCACTGCTGAACATAGGCCTCCCCCAAGGAATGCCACAAAGCACGGTCCTGAGCCACCTGCATCCATCGACTTCCTGCATGTCTTACCAGGTCGTCACTCCATCTTGTGGGGGGACGCCCTACACTTCGCCTACCAGTACGAGGCTGCCACTCGAGAACCTTTCTTCCCCATCGGTTGTCGGTTCTTCGAGCTATATGGCCGGCCCACTGCCACTTCAGCTTACTAATCCGTTGGGCTATGTCGGTTACTCTGGTTCTACTGCGGATATCCTTATTCCTAAGTTTATCACGCAGAGAAACTCCGAGCATAGCCCTCTCCATAGCTCGCTGAGCGACCTTGAGCTTCCTCATACGGCCAGCAGTGAAGGACCACGTCTCAGTTCCGTAAGTCATCACTGGCAACACGCACTGGTTGTACAATTTTGTTTTAAGGTTTTGAGGTATTTCTGACGAGAAGATGTGTCGTAGCTTCCCGAACGCTGCCCAGCCGAGTTGAATCCGTCGATTGACCTCTTGGTCGAAGTTGGACTTACCTAGTCGGACTATTTGTCCCAGGTAAACATACTCGTCAACAACTTCGAGCTTAGTGCTCCCAACAACTACCGGCATAGGTGTGACATGGACATTAAACATAATCTTTGTTTTGTCCATGTTCATCTTAAGACCTATCCGTTGGGAGACACTATTGAGGTCATTGAGCATAGTGCTTAGCTCCTCCAGCGATTCTGCCATGAGGACTATATCGTCGGCAAATCGAAGGTGAGTGATGTACTCGCCATTGATGTTAATTCCGTATCCTTTCCAGTCCAGAAGCTTGAAAACGTCTTCCAATGCAGCGGTGAAGAGTTTCGGGGATATAACGTCACCCTGTCTTACACCTCTCTGCAATTGGATAGGTTTCGTACTCTGGTTCTGTACTCGGATAGCCATCGTAGCCCTACTGTACAAGCACTTCAACACTTCGATATACCGACAGTCAACTTGGCACCGCTGAAGGGACTGCAGCACCGCCCAAATTTCGACGGAATCAAAGGCTTTCTCATAGTCCACATACGCCAGACATAGTGGCAAATTGTACTCTTCGGACTTCTGTACAATTTAGCCTTTTATTAGTGCTTAAACTGTAAAAACTTGTTTGTATGCGCAAGTAAGAAGTTCCTTCGTAGTTTAAAAAAGTTAGTTAGCTGACGCATCCTGTTCGAGAAAATCTTATCGAAGTAGCAACATGTTGGTTTGTAAGTTTTTTTATCTTTCATAGAAGTTTCTAGATGAGGAAAGTTATATATTATTGGAATTTTGAAAGGATCTTTGTAGTTACGAATGCTTTAAAAACTTAGACTGCAAATATATTTGTCAGAGTGTCTATAAAATACCGGTTGGATTGAGGTGGAATTGAGGGTATATCGAGAAACCCCCACCTGTTTTTGCAGTATGAAGTTCACTGTAGGCTCCGTGCGAGAACTGCGCCCCTTTTCCCTAAAGGGGTGCGCTTCCGATTCGGCGACCCCCTTTAGGGAAAATGGGGCGCAGGGCTTAAAGTAAAACAGGTATTCGTTATAAAACTTTCTGAACTCTAATTACGATTTGATATGTCTAACTGAAACAAATTTCGATGCTTCTGTATATGATGGGGAACTGTTTTACGAGCAATACAATGTCTTCCGTAGAGATCGCGATACCACTTGTATTAAAAAGTATATAAAGACGATGGAGGCGGTGTCCTCGTAGCAGTAAAAAAACAATACTCTGCTGTCAGATAGGTCTCCTGGGAAAGCGAATTAAAGGAAATCCTTTCTAGGCCACACAAGCCAATGCCAGTCTCACAGGTGGTGTTTAGTGGGTAGGCACTTATGTTTCGCAGTGAGTCCCACATAACCACGCAGCCGGCTGTCGTGGTATGCTTAGAGCATTCACCACCTCCCTTCCCCGCTTCCCGGAGAGTAGCCCTTTACACTGCTTCTGGGCGCAAAAAAAAAACGTGCGAGAGGATTCGCTTAAGTCATTCTACGAGTTTAGTCATTCTACTAGTGCTAAGACAATGTCGTGGTTCTGTTCGTTGTTGTAATTCTTCTAGTGTAAGCAAGGAGGATTGGTGTTGCTGAGAGGCTGCCCTGTGTTAGAGTGAGATAAGTAGTGTTGCTGTTGGTTTGCATACTTTGGTGTTATCATGTAATTACGTACCTCACGTTACACTGGTGTGTGATTGTGGCTGGGACGTATACGGTATGATCTAAATGTAATTGTTTATACTGACGTATAGCGCAGTTACGTTGTTTTATTGCCGCTGATGATTAATTGCGTAAGCAAGAGAGCAAGTTGAACATACGCTATCACACTTTTACTATTTTTAACAACTAATCTTTTCTGACTTTTATAACAGTGGTAGAGCCACGCGGCAGATTTTGCTGTCGCACGGATGGGCCGGCTCGAACCGGGGTGGTACCACGACCTCACAGAATACCAGCCTGAAGTAGAGGTTTACCTCTGCGTTTCGCTTGGTGAGTGCAGGTGGCCGGAGGCCCTTTTTACCGGAAATGAGGCATTCCATCTTAGTCCTCACGGCTGGCGACGCATCTGCATTTTGATTTGTAATAGAGGATAGATGTAGATGTCTATGGGCCGCAGCAACCACTTACCATCAGGTGGACTGTGTGCTCGTTTGTCATATCCTATAAAAACATATTAATATCCGACATATTAATTATACAATGACCGTTTGACTGAAGTCCTTACATTATAGCAGTACAAAAAAAACTATAAATTTTATTTTTTCCTTTTCATTTTATGTACAAGTCCAACTATTGCAGTTAGAAATTAAAAACATGCGTGAGTGTCATGGAACACTCTGTTGGAACGAAATTCCTTTCATAGTATATTGTTATTGATAATCGTTTTATATTATTATTGATTAAAAAATAAAGGAATTACTTTTAACATTATACATTTAACTTAAATAATTTATTGCACAAACATATTAAAAACTGATAATGTCGGCAGAGTAATCTGAACATCTATGTTTCTCAATTCAAAATATCCCTGAATTTTTCCTAACGATTCTTTGGGTGATAAGGATATTAAAACCATGATGTATGTTTACGCATTTGAAAGCTTTTATTTGGTACCCCATACGTTGAACCGTAACTTTATAGTTATTTTTTTTTAAATAGAATTAAGGTGAAAAACGAGCACACAGTCTACATGATGGTAAGTCAATGCTATGGCCCATAAGCATCTACACTAAAAATAAAAATGTAGATGCTCTGAGGCTTAATCCTCAGAGGTGATGCATCTACATTTTGATTTGATGGAATGCCTTGTTTCCAGTAAAAAAGGTCTCCGGTTCTCTACATTCACCATACAAAACACAGCAGCATTGAACTGCTATTTTACGTTGGTATTCTGTGAGAGATTTCTTTTGTACGTGGTAGAGCCATGCTGCAGATATATTAATAGTATATTTGTAGCACGAATGGGTCGGCTCGACCGGGGAAGGACCACGCTCTCACTGAATACCAGCGTAAAATAGCAGCTTAATGCTGCTGTGTTTCGTATGGTGAGTATAGAGAACCGGAGACCCATTTTACTGGAAACGAGGCATTCTATCTTAGTCCTCACGGGTGACAACGCATCTACATTTTGACTTGTAATTGAGGATAGATGTAGATGTCTATGGGCCGCAGCAACCACTTACCATCAGGTGAATTGTGTGCTCGTTTGTCACCCTTATTCTATAAAAAAAAAGTATTGTCCTGCCCCGTTTGAGCCGATCCATTCGTGCTACCAGCATGGCTCTACCGAACGAATTGTATCTCCCTCCGTTCTACTAGTAAATGTAAATTGTATTCGATTGCTTCGATGCAATCGCAAACATAGTTATTATTAAGTTTCTCTCTAACTTACTAATAACTATGTAGTAGCAAGTAGCAAGTAGTAGCTGTAGTAGAGAGCTATTGCTCAGGGGTAAAACGTTTACCTTAAATTATAACTGAAATTGGCAATTCATAGGCCTGTATGTGAACATGAATATATTTTAGAGAATGAGTGAAGATCTTCAAAGCGTACTAGAGTAACGTCCTGTCATTTCTTCGATTAATTAACTTTTTATGACCGTGATCTGCAGTGAGTAATTAATAGATTCTTACGTTATTCTTATTTGTAAGACCTCGTGTACACAGTTGTGACAATAAATGATTATCTTATCTTATCTTTTTTTAATGTTTGATTGTTTTATAATAGTGCTAATATCACTGGAACTTCAATATTATATCCGTTCTATAATTCTATAATATTATATCTGTACCTAACGGCTTATTAAGTGTATCGTCACACTTAATACGCTTCCCAACTTTGTAAAAAGTTCAAAAATACAATAAACAATTTCGGTCATGGGCTCAGTCACAGAGACACGTATGTAAATATGTGTGTTTTTGTAACTTTTTGCCTCCAGCTGGGATTTGAACTTGAACCTGCAAAGTCTTACATAAACTTAAACTTAAACTGACTACTAAGCCTCGGGGTTGTAAAGTAATATACTCATTCACGGTTTCGCCATCATCACTATGAAATCCATTTTATACATATAAATTTATTATCAGTCATCATCACTACTGTCTATCAACAATCACTGTTGAGCATAGGTCTTAAGGTGATAATTGCCACACAACCGCAGTTTTTACTACCGACTCCAAAAAGGAGACTGTGGTCCATTCGACTGTGTTTTTATTTATGTGTGTTACCTCATAACTTTTTTCTGGGTGAACCGATTTTGATGATACCTTTTTCAATTGAAAGCTGGTGCTTCTCATGTGGTCCCATATAAATTAATAATAATAAAAGTCTGACCAATAGCTTTTGTGTTATTCTTAATAATTTATATTGAAGTCGGTTGTACAAAATTTAAAATTATCATAGTTGTCATTAGAAAGACGCTCCTGTCGATCTTCTGGTTTGTTTCTCTCCGTCTCCTCTTACGGCACACCGTCACTACACAAGGTATATAAATTTATTTGTATGTGAAAAATATTACATTAAACTCTAAAAGCCCACACGTGGTAGAGCCACGCTGCAGCTATATTAGTATTTATTTATTTATTTACACACACACACACACACACACTTAACAACTATCCTTACAGGCTAAACAAACCCACTACGATAGTGTCACTAATCTACTTAAATATACTATGTATTACAACTAACTAGTAGTAGTAGTACTATAGTTGTAGCATGAATGGGTCGGCTCGTCCGTGCAAGGACCACGCTCTCACAGAATACCAGCGTGGAATGGCAGCTTGACACTGCTGTGTTTCGTATGGTGAGTGTAGAGAACCGGAGAGCCATTTTACTGGAAAAGAGGCATTCCATCTTAGTCCTCACGGGTGACGACGCATCTGCATTTTGATTATTTATTGAGGATAAATGTAGATGTCTATGAGTCACAGCAACCACTTACTATCAGGTGGACTGTGTCCTCGTTTATCACCCTATCCTATAAAAAAACAGGAATTCATTAAATTTAAATTAATAGCTAAGTAACGTAGTATTAATAACACGCTAAAATAACAGTAACAAGCTAAAATTCTTTGCCCGTACATATGCACTTCCGAGCTAGATGAGAGCATAATAAAAGTCTTTATAACCTAACTTTGCTCGTTTACTTTTTCTCAGGTTGACACTTGCCAGCTTGCACGTGGGAGCACGTTATTAACAGAACTTGGGAAATTTAAAAGTTTTGAAAAGACGCATATTACGCTATGCTGCTTAAACTCAACGCAGTTAGAGTTCATAAAAAATATGTAGTTAAAAAATAATTCATTAATTTGGCGAACGGTGATCACGTACTGTCAGATGAGTCGTCTGCTCATTTGAAAAATTCATCTTTTAGTTGAAACTAATTCTAAAATTCAAGAAATCATATTAAATATTAAGATTATAATATTTCTCAACATGGAAGGTTTATTTCTCGTAGCGACCCGCCCTGGCTTCGCCTGGGGTAGAATTTATTAATGTGGCGTTATTTATATTATGTTTTAGATAAACAAAAATCATTTATTTCATCAATTATTCGTTTTTCCGAAAAAAAAAATATCTTTAGGTTTCTTCAATAAAATATAGCCTATATCACTCCTGGCATTGGTCTATAGCTGTTCGTGAAGTTTTATTACAGTTCTGCCGTTCTGAAGATTAGCAAGGATAGACAAACAGACAGAAAGACAGAGAGATAAACATTTAAAAATTGTTATTTATGTCTTAATGGCATGCAAATAACTCCTTCAGAACCATATAAGGCAGTTATTTCGATATTACAGATAGACGCTTCAATTTTAATTATATTATGTGTATAGACTAAATTTAATGTATAATTAATATCGAGTGTAGTGATTGATAGTCGGGCTATGCTCTCTTAACTCGCGAAAAATTGGTTAATGACATCTGTCGAAGTTTATATTGATGCATCGGTTTATTTTGTTTGCATTTTATTTAATTTAAATCTTTAACTTGGATCAAACAAACCTATATATAATCTACATATACAATCGATCATAGAAACATTAAAAAGAGGAGAAGTGGCAAGGGGGCGTGTCTGTGTCCGCACGATATGATCAAAATGCTCAGGTTCTATTCAAATGGCCGTCTTTGCGTATTAGTATACTTTCAACCGTAATCGTGAAACAATATCAGAATGTCGTGTTATTCAGTGGTTTCTTGTAAAAACCGAAGCGAAAACAAAATCTTTGTAGATCATGGAATCACTTACCATATTATGTAAGAACAAGTATTTTACTATCTTTATCTTTAAAATCATGAAAAACAACAAATCGTAAAATAATGATTTCTTATATTTACGCGAACACTACACATTGAATAAAACTGTTTTTTACGGATTTTATCGCGTTTATTTTATTATTTTTATTCCCGACGTTTCGAGTGCTTTTCAGCAACCCATGGTCACGGGGGGGACTGAGATGTTTGACGTCCCAATGTCACAGTTAGCCCGGCTACCTTCAGTTTTTTAATATTAATTTTTGGTTCGATTTACGCAGAATGAACTTACAGTATCCGGAAGTCTTGCAGTGTTATGCTTGGGTTTGGATTTAATTTTGTTAATTATAGAATCCCAAGCAGATGGCAGCACCCATCCATCTTCTCTATTGAAATTAGGATGTTTTTTAATTTCAATAGCCTCGCGTATCATCCTTGGTAGGAATCGGTGTTCTTTTGCAAGGATTTGTGGTCTATCAAATCTGATGTAATGGCGGGGACGATCTTGAACATGTTCACAGACTGCAGACTGCAGACTTGACGTGAAGCACCGACGCTCTGGGAAGTCTTGAATGATACTTTATTTATGGGGATGCATCGTGTAGTACGGCCACTGTATCTTGCGATGAGTTAGTGTTGTGCTTGCGCACATCCACTAACGTATGCTATCGACAACAATGTCGATTGGCGAATTGCTATTATAGTTTATTCTTTCAATTTGTCAACCGTTTCAGCCCGGTGGGAAGACTGATGTGACATAATGGTATTTAATTATTTTGATTATTTTCACCGTTTAGTACACTGAATTCGTAACTAGCGATCATAAAGTAAGTTGCTTAAATAATTAGGTTGATCATCGGTGAAGTGTTTTGGGTTGAATTATAGTATATTATGCCTTATCTTCGTGTTAATTCCATACTGTTTTGTTTTAAAAAGCTTCGAATGCGTTATTATACCTAATTGGCATGGTTCAGAATTCAGATAATATTATAATAGTGACTTTTGCTAAAAATAAGTCAACATGATTCTCCTGGCTATTTATTTGTTATGCATGAGGGTGTGTTTGTTTTCATATATTTAACAATATCTTAACCAACCAGGGGTTTTTAACAAAGGCTTGCCAGGTACATGGTGAGGTTAAGAAATTGCGTAAGACATATGTAAATGATAAATAAATTATTATCGTACATTTTCAGCTTCCCAAAAGATGCTAATTTAAAAAAGAAATGAACTGATGCCACAGGAAGGCCACCAAACTGGTTCCCTACAAAAACTAGTACCATATGCCAAAATACCTACTTTTTCAATACGCTATGACAATCTAAAACAACATAACCGGATTTTTTTATTGTATTTGTTAGGTAGGTTAGGTACTTAATAATTTACGTTTAGCTACATATTGTTTATTTTTATTATATAATTTCCTGTGCATATCGTTTTTTATTTATTTAATTTTTAATTTTAGTGCAATTCCAGTATAAATGGAAGAGAATCGATAACTTTCCAATTTAGTCAATCACTAATGTATATGTAAAATAAATGGCTTTTGTTTTTAAAATGCACAGCAGAACGATAGCGACTGATATTTTTGTGTAAGTAGTACGGTGCATGGTAAATGCACGCTGTTTCTGTAGAGATACGGTTTATAATTGATTGTGTAGTACGGTCTGATTTATAAAATGCGGGTGTGTGCGCGACTGCGTATCTATTGCTTTTACTGATCTGCAAGTGTAGTAGTAGGCGGGTGGTAGGGGCCAACTGGAGACACCGGGTTCCGATACATTTTCGACTACCGGGCATATCTCCTTCTATTATTATATCTATGACAATCGATGAATTCCGAGCCGAGTTGGCTGGTAATACAGGACATTACGACACATCTACTCGCGACGTATACCTGAAAACTTAAAAACAAAAGTGTAGACACCCGATGCGTGTTGCTGTCAGTGATCATTGATCTGAGACATGGTCCTTCATTGTTTGCCGTATAAGAAAGCTCAAGTTTGCGCAACGAGCTATGTTTTTTAATGTGATAGACTCCACAATGAAGATATCCGTAGTAGAACCAGAGTAACCGATATATCGCAACGGATGAATAAGATGAAGTGGAAACTTGCCGTTCATATATCTCGAAGATTGACAATCAAAAGGTAAGAAAGGTTCTCGAGTTGTAGCCTCATGTCAGTAAGCGAAGTATAAGACGTCGACTAGATGGAGTAACGATATTAATATATGCTTTGCGACTTTGTGGCATTCCTTGGCGGATATCTATGTTCAGCAGTGAACTAGTGATTAGTTATAACCATGATGATGATGACGATGATGATAGAAAAAAATAAAAAATCTATACATTACGTTCTCGTAAATGTTGTGTGCAATATATTAAATAAACAGATTAAATATAGTGCAACTATCAACGTTGCAGTGCAATTTGTGAGGCTACCGCTTCCGGTAAAGTCTATTTGCGAACTTTGCTTCGGGCTCTTAGTAAATTATCTTCCACGATACTCAGCTCCCACGTACAGCGAGTTACAGAGAATAACAATAACTTCATTGGAATACATCAACAAGAATAAAACAATACAACTTGGCATTTTATGGTAAAACATGACCTTTTTACTGACAGTTGCGAATATTTTAATTGAAGCTAAGTATATCATTCATCTGAGTTTTCAAATACAACAAAAATTTTAATCGAAATTTATTTATTGTTGTATTTTTATTAGTTATTTATAAAGATAAACAAACAGTGACAAATTTATATTATTTATTTATTTAGAAAGATATTTAACCATTTCACTGTTCTGTGAGTCGTATAAACATTTCAGTTGTTTAACCTTGTCCGCGAAAAAGACACAGCATTTTTTCGCGGACAGGGAAGTTGTTAAGTAATATTTATGTCGTAGTCAACCAGCGTAATTAGCCTATCCGTTAATAGCCTAGACATTACTTGGCACGGTCACCCTATTAATTTCATTAAACCAGACGGTCGCTGGTCTGTGCCTAATTATGTGCTGTGTACTATATCATCTAAATGTACGCGGTTTTAGGGTGGCTCAGGGACCAGCCACCCCAGCCGCACCTTAACCTACTGTCGCTGTTATTACAAGATATGTGCAATGTTGTATTAGACGCATCGGCTGAATATCATTCAAGCCGCTAGCTGGACGGTGCAGTTTAAAAAAAAAGGGTAATTAAGTAGTTTTCTACGACATTTACATATATTTGATACTAACACCGTTTATGACATAATTTATATTTATAAGTTTAATTTAGTCCACCCCGTGGCTGTCGTAAGAGGCGACAGAGGGAAACAAAGGAGATGGGCAGCAGCGTCTTCCTAATAACGACTAAAAATAAAGCACTGCGAGGTATACCTGAAAACCGCTTGCCAAGTGTGGCAACTATTCCAAATATCTTCCATATGAGGCAATATATAGGGGTGGCCTATGTTCAGCAGTGGGCTATTATAGGCTGTAACCATTAACGATTTATTGCAACAATCACAACAATTTCTAATATCAATGCAAACCTATCTTTAAAAAAAGTATAACCCGAATGACATCAGCCAGTTCCTTTCTGAATTTGATAAGTTTTGCTGAATAAGAATAAACGATATAAAAATAAAACAGTGTCCGACCGATGGGCAGTTTTTGCCTAAGCAGAAACCGATGTTTCGGTTTTTGCTTTTAATATAGCATTCGGCCGGAGAGGAAGTAGTAGTAGCCGAAGGCTTAATTGTGCTCGGAAATTTCTTCTAATACCTACTAGCAACAAGTGGAACAACAAAGCAAATACAGTACTATAATTTTTATGTTCTGAAATGTACATAAATTGAAATTATAATAAGTCTTTACCTATGAAATTGCCGTTTTGCAGTACTGGCCATTTCAAATGAAAATAATTTTTATTTGGCTAAGAATTCTAATTTCAAATTAATTTTATTTTAAAAATATGGAATTATTTTTTTTAAATTGGTCATTTTTTTATTGATTAGCGTTATGTTTTCATCGCATTTGAATATTTTTCGTCATTATGGATACATTAGAAATTCGAGTAATTATGGAATATCAGTACCGTCGTGACAGCAACGCGGCACAAGCGGCACGCAACATCAACAACGTTTATGGATTGAAAACGAACAAACGAACACACTACACTACGGTTTGCCCGCTTCCGTTCTAGATATTTCAAACAGAAAAATGAACCCCGTGGTCGTCCAAAAACTTTGATCGGCAATGATGCATTATGGGCGATTGTGGAAACTGATAATACTCAATCTACGGCTAAATTAGCAGCAGCTTTCAACGTTAGCATCAAAAAAAGTATTAATCCATTTGCGTCAAATTGGAAGGTAAAAAAGCTTGACAAATGGGTGCCCCACGAAATCAACGATCGCTAGCGCGAAGTGCGTATCGAGACGTGGCTTGCTCGAAAAATGGATTCTGTTTGACAATCGCAAGCGCTCAGCAAATTGGTTGGATCCTGGTTCAGCACCTAAACAATGCTCTAAGCAAAATCTTACCCCTAAAAAAGTAATGGTCACTGTTTGGTTGTGGGTGCTCGTGTGATTCATCTCGGCTTCTTACCAAACGGAATGAGAATTACTGCAGATGTGTACTCTGAAGAGCTGAATACAATGATGGAAAAACTTGCACGTCTCCAACCACCTTTGGTGAATAACTCGTCCTCGTTGCTCCTGCACGGCAATCCGCGACCTCATACTACACAACAGACGGTCTCCAAGTTACAAGAGCTGGGGTTGGAAGCTCTCCGTCATCTGCAGCCTTAACCTTGTGCCTACAGATTTCTATTATTTTCATAATTTAGAATTTCAGAATTTTGCAGTACAAAATGCCTTTGAAGTATTTGATACCTCCCGTTCAGCTGATTTCTTCAAGAAGAGAATCAATATACTGCCACTACGTTGGCAAAAAAGCACCGATTGTATTGTATAAAAAAATATGTGAACTTATTTCAGAAAAACGGTAATTTTATAGGTGAAGACCTAACACTAATATTTACAATAACAAATAAATATCACAAGCAAATATAATATATTAATGTTAATATTAATGCTCCAGGAAATGAAATCCAGTTAAATATTAGGTAAAAGTTACGCCTATAGATAACCCACAGCTGGGCAGTTTTACTTCACCGTAGAGCTCACTGTAAAATCAACACTTAAAATTGCAGTAAAAGATTATATTGGTGGGTATCGAATACAAATTGCTGGCGTACTTATGAAATTTATAGCATGCACTTAGCTCGCTCTAAATATTAAGTTGGCAAATAAACCCGCCATTTTCACTTCTAGAATGTTATAGCGGCATCAATTCCTTTGAGTGGTGTATAAACAGAGCAATAGATGAATGTCAGATAATATGAAAAATTAACCTCGTGTAGTAAAACAGTAAATAATGGGTGTTACTCTGGAAAACATCCAATGCTTTTACTTTCCGAATTTCGCCTAGGCAAAAGCGACTGAAGCAGCACACAATATACAATTATGGGAGCAGCCATAACTGTTTTACTATCAAACAATGGCTCTGAAGATTTAATGATGGAAATTCTGATCTGTCTTATGTACGAAGTATGTATGAAGGCCTAATGCCATAAATATGGAATAATTAAAAAGGCTAATAGAAATAGATCCTAGATACATTTCACGTTGTATTGCAGACTAATTACATTGTTTTCATACCTACTGCAATAAAAAACAACTACACGCTGTAGGAATCTCATGGATATAATCAGTATTATAAGATAGTTTGTTTGTCACATGATTTGACGCCACTTCGACTCTAGAAGAGAGCCAACGAAACATGTAACTATTTAGTTGACATCCTATCAATGAATGGCTGCAATTATCACGAATTGAATTATGCTTTTATTACGGGTGATGAAAGTGGGTTATGTTCGATGAAAGCACCACTAACTTGGAGCTGAAAAAATGTGTACCGACATCAAAATTTGACATGAGTTGAAAATTTTTTGGAACGAAGTTCCTTATCGGACGGTACGAATTTGGCGGATAGGCGACAAAAAGTGTAAGATTTTTCCGTCACGGGCCCTTCTGACGTAGTGTAGAAGGCCTTGACGGCTATATGGAAACGTGATGGAATAATATCCATCTCCCTCGCACTTTTTCTTACCTGGCCATGAAAGAAATATTATTTTATTTGAAATGACGCTTCATTTTAATAGACGCTAGTAATTCATTTATTTGTATTTGCTAATCAATAATATAATACGTTTATCAATGATAATATACTACGAAAGGAACTTCGTTCTAACCGAGTGATTAACGACACACACGCAATATTTTTGAAGTGAAAACTTCTTTAGCGGCGGTAAAAAATGTTAAACTCGCGTCAGGTCACGTGTTCTGATCGAAAATTCGTAAGACGGACGGAGAGTAGACAGCCGGCGCGGCGTAGGAGAGGAAGTAAGTTAGGTTTAATTAATTTTCATTTATTAATTAATATAATTTTATTATTAAGATTAGGTTTCGATCTAGTCTACTGTACTGCTTGACGAAATTATTAATATTGATACATATGTACTTACACATTATAGATGTAATATTTGTAATATGTTTATACTTTATAGCATTAACCTATATTTTCATAACATCACAATAAGCACATGTGCGGTGTAGGTTTACCAAACAAATAATTTCGAATGATAATAGATGAAATAAGATAATAATAAATAATCTCCACCATTCCAAAATATCAAAAATGCACAACGTTAATATTCAAGTTTTCACTTCTGCCGGCACACCCGGAGTGCAACCCGTCGTTTTTTTTTAAGTGTGTGTTAGATTCGAAGTTCTGGTGTAGCAGTTGTTAAAGGGCGGCGGTAGTCACTTACAATCAGGTGAGCTGCATGCACATTTGCCCCCTCTTCTAAATAAAAAAATGTATAAAAAATGATTACGGAAATATCAAAGAGTGATTTCTACACGATAACTCCTGACCACACATAGAAATTTGGCTAGCCTGTTTTTCACCACAATCTATTTTGTTTTCTAGATAAGGAGATAAAAATTGTGAATGAGGACCACCATGAAAGCAATTTTCTACTATTTTAAAACTTCTGCAAGGAAGGCCGAACGAAGGCTTTAATGTGCTTATATTAATTGTATTAGAGAAATGATTAGCTTCACTATAATTAAAAAAGTGTACAAATATGTTGGATAAAATTTTAACGGCGTAAGAATATCCGCTATCTGATATCATCCTGTGGGTGTCATATGAGGTGAAAGAAGAAATTAAAGAGGATATGGTCAGCAGGATCTTACTATTAACAACTCAATATAATAAAAAATTGTGGTTACTAATTTGCCTGTTAAGCATGCCAACTTGGGAATATCGCACTATGAGGCAATTTACGCTATACAGATGAACCTAAATATAGCAATGCAATATAATAAATATACTTAAGAACTTAGGGCAGATTCATCGTCAGATAAAAGTTATCCTTCGTATAAGTTATATCCTGCCTAATTAATTAATAGGATCAGGGTTTACTTTACGGAAATCCATTATATTGAAGTTAGTAAAACTTAACTCGCGTAGATCCGCTCGATAAAATAAAATGATGTGTCTTACCTAACCATCCCAGCACCACTACTACCAGATTAGTGGTGACGGAGATAGTGCACGCAATTGAAGGAGGGCGGGAAGTGCTCTTCAAACTAGCTAAGACACATAATTTTATTTTATCGGGCGGATGTACGCGAAGTAATTTTTACAAACTTTAATCTGCCTAATTGCTCTCTGAGTATGAAAGTTATCAATTGGACTATTTTATTCATACATCTCTTATTTTTTACCTTGTAGGGCCATGCTGCAGCTATATTATGGTTTAGCACGAATGGGTCAGCCCGACCGGGAACCACCACGCTCTCACAGAAAAGTGTTTCGTATGGTGAATGTAGAGAAGCAGAAACCCTTTTTACTGGAAACGAGGCATTCCATCTTGGTCCTCAGGGGAACGAATCTGTATTTTTAATCTTAATCGAGGATAGATGTACAGGTCACAGCATCCACTTGCCATCAGGTGGACCGTGTGCGCATTTGCTTTCCTTAATCTATTTAAAATTAGTTTATGTTGTATGTTATCCAATGAATACATGAAGACTGAAAAATTGACCCACTAGACCGTAGGTATGGATAAGAAATCCTTGCTGTGCTTTTCTGTAAGTACGCAGCAATATTTACAATACACTAAAATGTTTAAAGGTCACGTGCAAACACTAACTTGTGAGAATTTTCTCTCACGCCGGTTTTCTAATCTTTGTCAGTCGCGATATTTCTCATGTTTTTTGCTCAGTAATCAACAATCAGCTTCAACCAAACCTTCGACAGACTTTAGGCCAAATGTTCGATCGAATATGCTACTCTTAGCCAGAGTTTTCGAAGTTGGAGATGTTTTCTACCGACTCCAAAAAGGAGTACTCAATTCGACTTTATGTTTTTTTTTATGTGTGTTACCTCCTAACTTTTTACTGTGTGGACCGATTTCGATGATTCATTTTTTATTTGAAAGCTGGTGCTTCACAAGAAGTCTTATAAAAATTTTATCAAGGTCTGACCAATAGTTTTTGAGTTATTATTAATAATTTATATTGAAGTCGGTTGTACAAAATATTTAATTTTAAATTATAGAATTTGAGGTGCTTTTGTAACGTTTTTGAAATTTTTAAAATCTCGAATTGGAACCGTATATACCTTTTCCATTCCGTCTCTAGTTATTGTGACACACTATTTGAAGCAAAGCAGTATAATGTTGCATTTTTACGCTTGTAATTTTTGAGAGCTAGTTCGAGTATTCCATCGTTGAAGGATAGTTAAAAATGTGCTTGATAATATTTTATGCAAATTTTAAGATACTGCGTTATACCTGTAAGGCTCTTTTTGTTTTTGGAGTATGAATACATTATATAATAACGTTACAGTATATTAAAAGTTCACTACTGTACATAGGCCTCCCCCATAGATTGTCTCTTAGTGGGGATATTTGCTATAATTGTTACGCTTGGCAGGCGAGTTCACAAGTGCAGTGTTTTTGTTATTAGGAAGACGCTGCTGCCCATCTTCTGGTTTGTTTCACTCTGCCACTTCTTACGACACCCACAGGATCATATGGGGTAGTAGATATGTTTACACCGCTATGACAGTCACCTATATCTATTAGGTATAGTTTTACACGTGGCAGGGCCATGCTGGCATATTAGTAGTGTAGTTGTAGCTCGAATTGGTCAACTCGACCGGGGAAGGACTACATAAAAAATATAACTAACTGTTTCTCGCGACTACGCCCGCGTGGAATTTATTGCGATTGGATTTCATGGGTTTTAATTTTTTGCGGGGAATCCTAATTCTTTTCCTAAAATATAAGTATGCTATGTTACTCCTTATAACAATCAGCTATCTTCCAATGAAAGTCGTATAAGGGAAGTAGGATAAGGGTGACAAACCATAAACGAGCACACAGTCCACCTGATGGTAAGTAATTGCTGTGGCCCATAGACATCTACGTCTATACTCGAATACGAATTAAAATGCAGATGCGTTGTTACCCGTGAGGACTGAGATGGAATGCCTCGATTTCAGTAAATGGGGCCTACACTCACCATACGAAACAGCACCGTTAAGCTGCTATTTTACACTGGTATTCTGCGAGAGCGTGGTCCTTCCCCGGTCGAGCCGACACATTCGTGCTACAACTATACCTCTAATATAGCTGCAGCAGTGGTAGAGCCATACCACTACACATTATTATTAATTAATGATTTCATATTATTTGTTTTTACATCATATAAAACAAATAATATCCAAAATATTTCTATTACTAAAGTTGTAATCGAATAATTAATATTACTACTACTATTTATTGACTTGCGTTTATTTTTACTTAAACGAAATCAGAATAACTTTTTGTTTAAAAGTGTTTTTGTTGTTTTTTTGGGATTTAACACTTTAATAGGTATAAATTGTTGCGAAAAGCTGGATTTTGATGAGCAGCTTCCGAAGTTTGCGTGCGGCCGTTAGGAACTGTTTTGAATATCGAATGTGTTTATTCCGGATCTAGGGTTCTACAGGAAACTGCTAATTTGAATGTGATCAATGGTTTACTGATTATGTAAATGCTTTACCGAACGTAGATATCCGTCGATTAGTTGATATAATAAGGGCTTTTAAAGATCGACATTAAATATATTACGCAATTTGAATATGGTAAATGTAACATAATCTTGTGCGTGCGTCCATGTTTTTCAACCGACTTCAAAAAAGGAGGAGGTTCTTAATTCGACTGTTTTATTTTATATGTGTTACCTCTGAACTTTTTTCTAGGTGAACCAATTTTGTAATTCTTTTTTTATTGGAAAGCTGATGCTTCTCATGTGCCACCATATATAATTTGTAATATAATTTGATCAAGATCTGACCAGTAGTTTTTGTGTTATTCTTAATAATGCGTATTTAATTGACTTCGACTACATGACGGCTCCGTGGCGCAGTGGCTTAGCAATGAGTTGTTGCGCTGGGAGCCGCGGGTTCGAATCCCGCACGGAACAAGTATTTGTATGGCCTACAAATAATTGTTCCGGGTCTGGATGTTTGTCCTCGTGCGATTTATATTTGTAAACTGCCTCCACGACATAGGAGTAAATCCTAGTATGGGGGTAATGTTTAAAAAAAAAACAAAACTACATTGATGATGTTCTCATTTTATTTATATTGAAGTCGGTTGTACAAATTTTTAAATTTTACCACTTGTGTTCTTTTATTGGTGATTACGATTGTTAGTCTTCCTGCTAAGTAATTACGTCTAGTTATTCCTACAATAAAATGGGCTGGATACAGTCTAGCAGTGAACAGTTATAGGTGGATAAAGAAAACGAGTAATGGATCTGGGCAGGAGGCGCGTTGTTTATGTGAATATTACGATTAAGGGTTGAAATAATTTTTGGAACAAAGTTCTTATCGGACGGTACGAATTTGGCGGATGGGGGCTAGGCGAGAAAAAGTGTAAGATCACGACCCACCTTTCTATAGTGAGAGCGAGATGGAATAATATCCATCTCCCTCGCACTTTTTTTTATCTTGTCATGAACGAAATATTATTTTAAATGACGCTTCATTTTGATAGACGCTAGTAATACATTTATTTGTATTTGTTATAATAATCAATAATATACTACGTTTATCAATAATAATATACTACGAAAGGAACTTCGTTCCAAACGAGTGTTCCACGACACTCACGCATGTTTTTGTTTTATTTATGTTATTAGTGCAAACCGTTGATATACAAAGTGCAAACACTAAAATTGGTCCCCTTTTATTTCAAGTCTGCTTCAATGGCCGTGATTTACGATTCAACTGTGTGATTTGATATCATGATCTTCATTAAGATAATGATCGAAAACAAATTAAAATAAGTGTGGTTGGTAACCCGACTGCTAAACATTGCAACTGTGGCAAAATGCCCCCCCCCCCCATCAGGCAATTCGTGGGGGAGACCTATGTCCAACAGTGAACTTTCGATAGGCTGTTATTAATGTTCAAATTAATATTGTGTTTATTTAATGAAACAATAAAGTATGGTAATGTTTTACATACAATAACAGAACTAGTTATAAACTAGGTAATGAAATAAATTGTGTATTAAAATGAAAATGTCACCAACAAGTCCGGAATCTAAAACTCGTTCATTTTTGTATTAAGTTTACAATGCAACGTAAGAAAGTCCAACTAGAAACATATTTTTCTTAGTAGAATGGAACTGTTCTCTTATTTATAGGTTTAGGGTTTGTATAGCAAATCATTATTTACGTGCTATTCCTAGGAAAATATTGCAATTGTTTAAGATTGTGATTTGAGGACGGTGCTAATATATAGTGTATCGAGAATCAAAATCCGACTTTAGAAGCTATTTTATGGAAGTTATTTTTTTTTAGCTTTGAAGACGGTTTGTACTTTTCATTAAATGTTTAACTAAAAATTTATATATTTCACCCTTTTTCGTGATCTAGGCTAATTAGTATGCCGTCGAAATTCGAGGTAGCAATTAGAATGCCGTCTAAATAGTTACTGAAAAAGAACTATCCATCCCTACAATTAAATAAAATTGTCAGTTTGAAATGTCAAAATAACAGCTTTTACTAAATGCATATGAAAGTATATACGGTACTTATAACAAAAACACAGTTTTTTTTTTATTTTTGTCTGTCTGTCTTTTTCGGCTAATCTCCGTAACGGCTGGACCGATTTTGACTGGACTTTCACTATCAGATAGCTGATGTTATAAGGAGTAACTTAAGCTACTTATATTTTAGAAAAATAATTAGGGTTCCGCGCAACATAACTAAAACCCTAAATTACACACGGACGAAGTCGCGGGAACAGATAGTAATTGAATAAAATCAATTCCATTTAATTAAACAGTTTTTTATTACATTAATTCTATCAAAAGCCTACCGCTGAACCTGAGGCCTCCCATCGATTGTTTTGTAGGAATAGTTGCCAACATCAGCTTTTTTATTTTTTTTCAGCTGATATCCGGAACATGGTGTGCCCTCTGTCTCTCCTGGTCTAGTTTCCCTCTGTCGCCTCTTACGATACCCACGGCATGGTATGGGATAATGGATATTCTTACACCGCCACTATACCAATAAGATATTAATTTATTTAAATTTCATTTTGATTACCGATTTTAGTTAATTGTATTGAATTCTTAATTATTAGTCACTGCTGTGTTTCTCACGAGAGATGAGAGCATCTTTCATTACGTATGTATCGATGAGGTTTTAGAGGCTACATAACCAAAAGTAACATTGTGATACGTCATGAGATATGACACAAGTAAATATGTTACTTGAAATCATACAAGGTTATTTTTAAAGAGTAGCCAATAAACTTTAGTTCAAATATACAAATAATGACACCGTTATTGCAGTTTTTGAAACTACGAGTAAATAAGACTTCCAATTTCATTTGAAACTATCCCAAATTGAATGTGATTTATGGGCAACAACGTTTTTGCCAACCGATCGACCCTTACGAACGTGCGCAGTAAAATCAGTTAAATTAATGCATTACCACGCCTTTAAATTCAAAAGATAAAAGGTACAGAATATTTGTGATTTTTTTTAATTAATTTTTCTTCACCGTTTGCCTATATTACTTATTCTAGATCTTTTCTGCAAATTTGACCGGTTATTGCAAAGTAACCCTGTATTACTTCGAAGAAATGCGCTTTGATGGTTACGTCGATAAACATTAATCGCATATCGTTCTGCAGACACGCTTTAAGTCAGATTAAAGTAGGAAGTTATATTACAGTAAAGTAATTGGGTTAAGATCTGGGTCAAATGGAGTTAAGACGTGAAAGTAATATGGTAGAGGTGAAGACGCCTTCCTGGCGGTGGCGCTATGCACGGCCGCTATTATTCCGAGCCACAAATACGTATTTAGCAATTACCCGTTGAATGCCCGCGTTGCAAGTTGTTTGCTGGGAGTGATTTAATTATATGCTACAATGGATGTTGCAATTCACTGTGAAGATTTATTTATCATTGTAAGTCTTTGGTACATATACAAATAACGTTATAGAACGTTCCAGATTCGAATTGGATTAATTACCACGTTTTTATTAACTCGCTTTCGTATATGACTGTTCGTCATTTTAAACTAACTTCCCGATCAACTAGGAATTTGATGTTGAACATAGCTCAGAATCCGTGATGACACAAATGACACCGTATTGATGGATTTTTTTAATACACAATATATTAAAAATATAATAAGTATATAATTTTTGTACGAAATTTCACCTTTTATGAAACAAATTGCGTGAAAATCTTTTACGTGCATTTTTCGTCATTTGTATATTTTTGATATTTAGGTTTTAGTCACATTATGTTTGCTTTATTAAGCAAGTCAAATTTTTGGATTCGGTTGGTCGCAGTTCGTTCGGATGTAATTTATATATTTATCTTTAAGCTGTACCTTTTATTTCATTAATTTTTTTTCTGAAAGTGAGAAATCCCTCTTTTCTTTGGTTATTATTATCAGACGCTATGGTGTCATAAGCCCTTGCTGAATTTATTACTTGAATCCACATGGCCTCCCTGCATCATTCGAGTCATTACTAGTACACATGGCAGGTAGCTCCAGACTGCGATTGCAAGAACGAGGATGCCACTTAAAAATCTGTTCCATCGATCGGTGGTTCTGATAGCATGCGAATTATCACTTAAGCTTACTGATCCGTTCTATTTTTAGGAATTGTTAGGAATTTAATCACGTAGAGAAACTTCGAGTATAATCAAGTCCTTGTAAGCCCGCCAAATTACTGAGCTACCTCATACGGGCAGCAGTGTCACTGCACTGTCGCACGCACTGATACACGTATCGTCGCTAACGCCTAAATTTTTCAAAAAATTACAGGTGAGCAAAAAAACAAAAATGTAATAAAGTACCCTACAGGACAAAATGTATTTGATGTTAATTTCAACTTGATACCGTTACATGCTTCTGATAAGAGGATGATCAGATATGATGATGATGTCTAGTTCAATACCAAGTATGTAAATTTGTGATGTAACTATTAGATAAACGTGATAGAGCCATGCTGTAGCTATATTAATAGTATAGTTATAGCATGAATGGGTTGGCTCGACCGGGGAAGGACCACGCTTTCACAGAATACCAGCGTAAAATAGCAGCTTAAAACTGCTGTGTTTCGTATGGTGACTTTAGAGAACGGAATACCGTCTTTACTGGAAAAAAGGCATTCTATCTTAGTTCTCACGGCTGACAACGCATCTGCATTTTAATTTGCAAACGAAGATAGATGTAGGTGTCTATGGGCCACAGCAACCACTTATCATCAGGTGGACTGTGTGCTCGTTTGTTACCCTAATTCTATAAAAAAACATAATATGCTTATACTTATTATAAATAAGTATTTGGGAACATGATATTTAGAGCTACATTGAAAGTTCTGTAAGTGAGAATAGTAAGTGGCCCCAAGGAAAACTACAAGTGTGTTCAGTAAACCGTCTTACTTGTGTGTATGTGGGAACACATATTTGTGTATGATGGACCTGGGTATATCATATTCCTTAAGATATCTGTTTGCGGTGGCGTCGTGTGATGGGTCGTCCACTTATTTTTTTCTTTTTTATAGGAATAGGATGACAAACGAGCACACAGTCCACCTGATGGTAAGTGGTTGCTGTGACCCATAGACATCTACATTTATCATCAATAAAGAATCAAAATGCAGATGCGTCGTCACCCGTGAGGACTAAGGTGGAATGCCTCTTTTCCAGTAAAATGGGTATCCGTTTCTCTACACTCACCATACGAAACACAAGTCTAGCTGGCAATAGTCAAGCTGCCATTTTACGCTTGTATTCTGTGAGAGCGTGGTCCTTCCCCGGTCGAGCCGACCCATTCATGCTACAACTATACTACTAATATAGCTGCAGCATGGCTCTACCACGTATAAAACTTATTATTGCCTATTAATTGTCTTATTGCCTTGCATATGGTCAAGGAGGGCTGCCACAAGCGTTATACATGTGAAAAGGTGCTGTTTGCAGGGCTGGTTGCTCTAGTTATTTATTTATTTATTTGCTTTTTAGTATGTATGTTACATGAGATATTATTAAATACTATGTATTACATAATAAGTCCCTAATGGAGACTTGCAACTTTTCATCACACACGGTCCGCTGCACACTGAGCTTCAAATTTGTTATCGTCTTTTTTTTTTACGAACTTACTGTCCACCTGATGGTAAGTGGCTATTGCAGCCCATGCACATTGGCAACCAACTTCAGATAAAGAAAGCTAAAACAAAGCCTCACATCCTGTAATCATATTGGAGTTCTGTACTCCTCAGACCAAGACACGGCAGTGTACGTATATTTATTTGCCGGCAGAAATGTGTAAGACGGTGGTGTACATACATAGAAACATAAATACTTCAGTTACCGAAGGGTCTATTACCGTTTTGTATTATGAAAATATTAATTATGCAATTTTTTTTATAGAATAAGGCTGACAAACGAGGATGCAATCCACCTGATGGTGAGTGGATGCTATAGCGCATAGATATCTAAAACTATCCTCGAATAAGAATCAAAATGCAGATGCGTAGTCACCCCTGAGGACTTAGATGGAATGCCTTATTTCAAGTAAAAAGGGTTTCTGGTTCTCTACACTCACCATATGAAACACAGCAGCCTTAAGCTGATATTTTACGCTGGTGTTCTGTGAAAGCGTTATCCTACCCCGGTCGAGCCGAACTATTCGTGCTACAACTAATATAACTGCAGCGCGGCTCTACCACGTAGAAATTTAATATTAACTTTAAAAAATTACAAAATAAGCACACTTGCGGAAATTTTTTTCGCCGTTTCTTCATCGATCAGAGAAACCTTATTTAGAAACGATAGTGAATTTGAAAAAAAATTGGCAAACAATATTTTATTTTCTTTCGTGAAAGAAATAAATATATTTCATTTTTTTATAGGATAAGGTTGACAAACGAGCACACAGTCCACCTGATGGTAAGTGATTGCTGCGGCCCATAGACATCTACATCTATCCTCGTTTGCGAATCAAAATGCAGATGCGGTATCACCCGTGAGGACTAGATGGAATGCCTCATTTCTAGTAAAAAGGGCCTCCGGCCACCTGCACTCACCAAGCGAAACGCAGAGGTAAACCTCTACTTCACGCTGGTATTCTGTGAGGTCGTGGTACCACCCCGGTTTGAGCCGGCCCATCCGTGCGACAGCAAAAGCTGCCACGTGGCTCTACCACTGTTTATTTCATAGAAAGGGTTTTGATACTCGTAGATAGAAAAATGGACGGATTGACGAATGGACACCAAAATGATTTTATTTGGGTTCCGTTTTTTCCCTTTTCAGGTTCGTAATCGTAAAAAGCAGATTGTACTCTTCAGTCTTCTGTACGTTTTGCTGTAGTGTATTTTTGTATGTAGCCTATGGTACAAAAACTTTTTGGGAACCGGGTTGTTCGGGAGGTCTGCATGCGAAATGATTTGTAATATTGTATAAAACTCTCAAAAACAACACGTAGATACGGTTCAGAAGAGAAATCGATCTGCAGTTGTTTAATAGGCCATTGTCGCATTATTTGAAAAACTAGATCACCGTAATTCTTCTCTAACACCTTCTTTATGTTTCTAAATAACTTTTACTCGTAACCACTGGTTCTCCACTCAGATTTGAAAATTCTGCTGTAATTCCTTATTCACTAACCGCGTTTTCGTTTTGAAAATTCTGAAGAAATATATCTATCTAACCTCGCTCAGGCTAACGTCCGGGATATTATCGTAATTTTTTCGGTTGAATATCGCTCTTGAATATTTCCTCATACTTGCGTTTGAATTCAACGAGGTTTATACAACTATACGTAGAAAGTTTTAGATTACTCGGAAATTGTAATGCTTTTTTATATGAGTGATAAACGAATACACTGTTCACCTGATGGTAAGTGGATGCTGTGGCCCAAAAACAGCTACATTTTTCCTCGATTTGGAATCAAAATGTCGATGCGTTGTCACCCCTGAGGCATAAAATGGAATGCCTCGTTTCAAATAAAAAGTGTCTCCAGTACTTTACACACATTATAAAAAACACAACAGTATGAATCTGCTATTTTATGCTGATATTTTGTGAAAGCGTGGTACTACCCCGGTAGAGCCGACCCAATGGTGTTACGGCCATAATATAGCTGCAGCGTGGCTCTACCACGTAAAAAATGTATGCTACTGTTAGTTTTTAATTTAGACAGTTGGCTTTTTCCGGCAAATAGATATCTAGCGAAAATTGTAGAGCCCTGGTTCCAATCAATCACTTATTTAATACGAGCTAATACTAAAATATATTGGTAAATCCAATTGGGCATACCTTAAGCGCATTAAAAAAATTACGTATAACATAATTATACGGAATTATTAAAGTAGTTTAAATACATTTCGACAGCACTATCGGCTTCAACACCCTCGAAAACCACGAAAATGACACCCATGATGAAAAAATTGATACCTATTGCAGCCGCCATCTTGGATTTACATTTCGACAGCACTATCGGCTTCAACACTCTTGAAAACCATGAAAATGACACCCGAGATGAAAAAATTGGCACCAACTTCAGCCGCCATCTTGGATTTACATTTCGACAGCACTATCGGATTCAACACCCTCGAAAACCATGAAAATGGCACCCAAGATGAAAAACTTGATATCTATTGCAGCCGCCACCTTGGATTTACATTTCGACAGCACTATCGGCATCAGCACCCCCGAAAACCATGAAAATGACACCAATGATGAAAAAAATTATATCTATTGCAGCCGCCATCTTGGATTTACATTTCGATAGCACTATCAGCTTCAACACCCTCGAAAACCATGAAAATGACACCTATGATGAAAAAATTGGTACCTACTTCAGCCGCCATCTTGGATTTACATTTCGACAGCACTATCGGCTTCAACACCCTCGAAACCCATGAAAATGACACCCATGATGAAAAAATTGATACCCATTGCAGCCGCCACCTTGGATTTACATTTCGACAACCCTATCGGCTTCAACTCTCTCGAAAACCATGAAAATGACACCCATGATGAAAAAATTGATACCTATTGCAGCCGCCATCTTGGATTTACATTTCGACAGCACTATCGGTTTCAACACCCTCGAAAACCATGAAAATGACACCCAAGATGAAAAAATTGATATATTTTGCAGCCGCCATCTTGGATTTACATTTTGACAGCACTATCGGCTTCAACACCCTCGAAAACCATGAAAATGACACCCATGATGAATAAATTGGTACCTAATTCAGCCGCCATCTTGGATTTACATTTCGACAGCACTATCAGCTTCAGCACCCTCGAAAACCATGAAAATGACACCCATGATGAAAAAATTGATACCTATTGCGGCCGCAATCTTGTATTTACATTTCGACAACCCTATCGGTTTCGACACCCTCGAAAAGCATGAAAATGTCACCCATGACAAAAAAAAATTATACTACTTACTTTTAGTACGTACTACTATTATTTATTCTGTGCTTTTAAATATTGTAATAAAAAAAATCTCTTATTATTATTATAATCAAGTATTTAAGCAATTTGGTTATTCGAATATTGTGTATTTGTACAGCGATCTTTTTGAGCCGCTGAAAACAACCGAAACAATGTCCACTCACGACGGCGACTGAAGCCGAACTAAACTTAATACAAAGGTAGTCTGTGAACTAAACTACTCTGTGGCTGTAGATCCCCATTTACAGAAACAATTTATATACGAGGCAACCAAATCAACGAAAATTTCGCCATTTTGGAGCCGAAAAAATTTAATTATAGCTAAACAAAACAAAATTACACTGCCATTTACATTCAGTGGCTTCCCACATGATGGATGAAAAGATTAAAAAATAGATTGAGTTAAACAATTGATATTTTCAAAAGTTATAGTGTTTACAAGCCACAGGGACATGATAAATCCACACCATAAGCCACTAAAACCCTTTTTTTTATTTAAAAATAGCAATTAATCGATTTAAAAAAATTATTAATAAGTTCAACAATCATTTATCTTTCTAACAATGTGCTTTTTATATCATTTATATGTATAATATGATTGCTAGATACGATTTTATTCGATAAAATGTTGGAATTTTAATTTTTAGGCGATAGTAGAACATTACCTTGCGCTTTCGCTTAAGGTATGCAATAGCATAGTGTAATATCGGTGGAAGAATATGCATTAGCCCATATCGTACCGTGGGTGTCGTAAGAGCCGACGGAGAGAAACTGAAACAGGAGTTGGGCAGCAGTATCTTCCTACTAACTCACTAACTCAAAATAAAAGTATTGCGTTTGCTCACCAGTCTTGCCAAGCGTGGCAACTGTAGCAAAATGTGAGGCAGTCTTTAGAGGAGGCCTATGTTGAGCTGCGGGCTTTTATAGGCTGTTTTGGATAAAATGCACACATTTAACATTTTGTTAAATAAGGATTAATGTAACGTTGTCTGTATATATAACAGTAAAACAGTGTAACGTTATTAAAATAAGGATTTTAAATATGCAACTGGTTCGCATTCGTCTTTTTATAGTAACTGTGTTTAAATACCGAGACGGACGATGACTAATTTGAACATTATGCTGCTTGAAGACTCTAGCGGTACTTTGCTTACAGCGTACGGATTATAAAAGTTCCATATATTTTATAACTAAAGTATTAGTTTATTTACTACTCAAATGAACCTACATAATTGGCAATTTTTGATTGTCATGAGGCGCTACAAAGAGACGATAGATGTCGGTGTCTCGTATTTATCTAATATATAAAAAATAATGTTTGTTTGTTCGTATTTTATGCGCTGCCATACCGTTCATCAGATTGCGGTAAAACTTTGTCAACTTATTGCTTGCACTTGCGCGAAGCTTATAGGCATAATACAATTAACTTACAGTAGGTGGCGGGCGTATAGTACCGACAAATTTATTTTAAATTTATATAGGTATCATTCAACTTGAATTTTATTATCAGCTATATAACTCTTCCAAATTTAAAACGATATTTCCACAACTATTTCTTCTGTGGCACCAATGCGCCGGGTACCAACTAGTACTAGATATAAATGCTATACGTAGTAGAAGCATGCTGCGTGTATTTTCCTCTTCAGATTGTCATAATTTTACGCATAGGTATAGGTTTGATCGCAAACATTTAATAGCATAAATGTAATCATACAACATGATACTTTGGGTCTAAATAAAACCGGAAAAAAAACTGAAAATGTGAATTTAATTTTATAAAGTATGGAAGCTACAAAAACGTCAAATCTCAGAAAAATGTCCAAACCCCGTCACATTTAATTTGATGTTTTGAACCCCTTTGCATATACTAGCAAGTGCTGGGCACACCTTTACCTGTTCGAAACGTGTGGTAGAAATTTGACAAGTTAGTGCTTACTTTTAGAAGAAGAAGGTCCTTCATTGAAGATATAGTCGAGTCTCTGACTAGGTGAGAAATTTAGACTTACGCAAGGGCTATTTCGAATAATGCGACCAAAACTAGGACTTACACACAAAATGCATCTTTACTTATAAGTAACGTCGATAAATTACGTAATTGAACAATCATTATCATTACAGCCCTTCACAAGTCCACTACTGAACATAGACCTCCCCCAAGGAATGCCACAAAGCACGGTCCTGAGCCATCTGCATCCACCGACTTCCTGCATATCTTACAATTCTCGTCAGGTTTACCTCAAAACTTGAAAACAAGACCAACCAGTGCGTTTTGCCAGTGATGACCTATGGAACTGAGACGTGGTCCTTCACTGCTGGCCGTATGAGGAAACTCAAGGTCGCTCATCGAGCTATGGAGAGGGCTTTGCTCGGGGTTTCTCTGCATGATAAACTTAGAAATGAGGATATCCGCAGTAGAACCAGAGTAACCGACATAGCCCAACGGATTAGTAAGCTGAAGTGGCAGTGGGCCGGCCATATAGCTCGAAGAACCGAAAACCGATTGGGAAGAAAGGTTCTAGAGTGGAGCCTCGTACCGGTAGGCGAAGTGTAGGGCGACCCCCCACGAGATGGAGTGACGACCTGGCAGGACTGGCTGGACAGGCAGGAAGTTGATGGATGCAGCTGGCTCAGGACCGTGCTTTGTGGCATTCCTTGGGGGAGGCCTATGTTCAGCAGTGGACTTATGAAAGGCTGTAATGATGATGATGACCAAAACTAGGACTTACACACAAACTGCGACTTTACTTATAAGTAACCTCCATAAATTACGTATTGGACCAAATCAATCTTAAAATCTTAATAGTTTCTCAATTTTTTTTCCTTGACTGTCCAGATTTAACAGTATCTTGGCGATATTTAATTCCCGGAAACAGAATCATTTGTTCATCTATTGCCTTTCATGTCTGCAAGCCTTCTCTTTTTCGAAACTATCGTGCGGATTTTTTATAACATACTAGCTGACCAGGTAGACGTTGTTCTGCCCTTTCCGAACGACCTTTTGCTTTCCCAAAAAAACTCCTGAAATTAGCAATAAAAAAATTGACGGTCATTTATCGGGATAAAAGCTATCCTATCTCTCAAGTTGGACCAAACTGCACACAGTCTGCAAATTTTTTGAAATCGGTTCTATCTATTGAATACTTACAGCAACACGTGGTGGTTATACTACTAAATTGTAGCTTATATTAAACGTTTGCATTTTTAACATAGCGCCATCTGTTAAATATTTACTCAATCCAGTCAACAGATATCGTCATCTGACAGAATCGTTTGGAGCTAACAGATAATTGTGACTGTCAAATAATAGACAAATAATTTTCAATAAAATAATATTGTATTGCAACTATAAATTGAGATGTAAGCTATCCTATCTTTTAAGTTGGACCAAACTGCACATTGACCAAAAATTTCATGGAAATCAGTTCAGTAGTTTAGGAGTCCATCGCGGACAAACAACGTGACACGTACTTTTTATATATAAGAAGATTAACCTCTCTCACTGGGGCACAAATAATTGAATCAGCAACAACTTCTAAATTTGATCTATGAACAAAGTATCTATTACGTGTCATAGTCTCAACAAACATAATAATATATTAGAGCAGACATAATAAGGTAAAACTCAGAAATGATATACCTTTAAAATATTCATGCAAGCCTTTAGCAGTTACTTCAGGTGCCTCATTTACCAACGGGGATCAGTATTATTTGGCATTTTGTAAAAATTATCACTACGAATCCACGTATGGCGCCTATTCAAAGCTCGGAATCGTACATGTTGAACAAATGTAAAAAGAGGCTTATCGTCAGACTCCTCACATTCATCTTTGAATGTTCGAGGAACCATTTCTTCCACAAAATCTTTATCTTTTTAAACATTTAGACAGGTTTTGTTCAGGTGATATCACAACTATATCACATTACACCGGATTCAACAATGATGACGACGATGATTATTGATTTTAATATTTCTGTAATATTTTGTCGTTTGTGTAGTGCCATCTAGTGACGGCGTAACTAAATTAACCACCATGCTAAAAAGATCTTATGGCTTCTGATAGGTATGGTATATTTATCTTATTCATGCCGGACATAAAACACTGATCTGCAAAGAAAAGCAGAGATAATGGTGCGAAACGTCTGGTTACTACGCGTCGTCAATCCAACCACCCAGCGTTACGATTAACGCATATCCTCTTTACAGCATTGGATTTTTACGAGCTGATGAAAAACCTGAAGATAATGTTTGCTAATATTTTTTATTAACATATCAAACATAGAAAGTTGAATGTATCCTGTGAACGTTACAACCTTACGGATTTTCTCCTGTGGAAGGCTGTTTACATACATAAATTACACAAGGACAAAGAAGCAGACCATGACAATTATTTCTAGGCCAAACAAATAGTGCAATATTCTAACCCGCGGTCTTTAGCCACTTCGTTAATTACGTACCACATATTAGTTACATAGTCAACAACGCACTGTCGCTAGCAATAATTATGCTCACTATCAATTCATATTCCTTGCGAATTGAGAATGTGATTTTTTTACGTGGTAGAGCCATATTGCAGTCATATTATGGTTGTAGCACAAATGGGTCGGCTCGACCGGGGAAGGACCACGATCTCACAGAATACCAGCGTAAAACAGCAGCTTAACGCTGATGTGTTTCGTATGGTGAGTGTAGAGAACCGGAGACTATTTTCACTGGAAACGAGGCCATTCCATCTTAGTCCTCATGGGTGACAACGCATCTGCATTTTGATTCGTAATCGAAGATAGATGTAGGTGTCTATGGGCCACAGCAACCACTTACCATCAGGTGGATTGTGTGCTCGTTTGTCACCCTTATCCTATAAAAAATAAATAAAAAAGTCCGTGTATTTTTTTTAACTATATGATATTATGTTAAATGTTCTATCTTTTAACTTGAATTTAATCTAATAATATATTAAATGAATTATCAATGTTCAACTCGTTCTCATTTCTAAGGTTGGTGAACTGACACTATAATTGATGCACTAAGTACGTTTTAGAGACTGTAAAATTTTATGTGAATATGTAATATTAATAATTACATACATAGATAACTTTTCCTTTAATAATTTTTTTAACATTTTAATTATTTGAATAAAACTACTTTTACGGATTATATCGCGTTTTATTAACTTATTTTTAAATGCCCGACGTTCCGGGTGCTTTACAGCACCCATGGTCGCGGAGGACTGAGTTAACTGATGTCAGAGTTAACCCGGAGTACCGTCAGCTTTTACCAATACCTTCTATATATATATATCTATGCCATGATAAATAAGGGAAATATGTGACGATAGAATTTTTTTTGGGAAAAAGCGTTAATTCACTCTTGCAATGCTATACTAAATGTTCACGAACTTTGTTTTAAAACTAAATTTGTTGGAAGCTTTTTTAATGATTTACTCCGATTCTATCTACTCTGCTATTTCACGCTGGTATTCTGTGAGAGTGTGGTCCTTCCTCGGTCAGCCGAACCAAAACGCGCTGCAGTCTTAATACGCAACAGCGCGACTCTACCTCGTAAGAAGGCAAGTTGCTTTTCCATATTATAGAAACTGAACACATACCACCTTTATTACTATTGCTGTTGTATGCTGCTCTGTATTGAGGCATTCCTCTAGAAACTTTTGATTTATTTAAGTAGATTTTAATTGACAATTAGTATGCCATCAAAAATAAATGGTAAAAGAATTAAAAACTTTTGTTTATTTTCAATATATAAATATAGTTCGTGTAATGAAATACCAGTATACCAGTTTACTAATCAAATGATTTCTTCGGCCTTGGCTTGCGGTTCCGTTCTCAATGAGGGTCTTCTTACGACGTTATAGAGACTACACTCAAACGACCTTCGGCGTGAAATGTGCGGTGTTCGGTGAGGCAACCCGCGTCAAATCGGCGGCATTCCGGATTGTCCAAACCGTTACGATACCCGGACGCGCGCTTGCGCAACGGAACGCATTCGCTCGCTTATGTAATGTCTACTGCACTGTGCGTACACACTATATGATAAAAATACTACCGTTAACGTAAATTCAACTACTAAAATATTATGTAATAGTATTGACTTATTATTATATAACTTGTATATAATATATATTATATAACTTGATTTAATATTATAAAAGAAAATTGAACCATTTATTGGCTATTCGCATTATACATACATATTTTTATATTATACTAGGTGTAAGACTCCTTTTCTGTCTATGAGCCGGTGGGGGTAGTCACAATCTTTTCACTCATAATTCTGCTAAATAGTAGTGTTTGCACTGCCATGCTCCATCTAAAGGGTATAGAGACCAGTACAATATAGTTTATACGTGTATGTTCTATAGTTGTAGCACGAATAGGTCAGATCGACCGGGTAAAGACCACGCTCTCACAGAATAGCAGCTTGACGCTGCTGTGTTTCGTATGGTGAGTGTAGAGAACTGGATACCCTTTTTACTGAAAAAGAGGCATTCCATCTTAGTGCTCACGGTTGACAACGCATCTGCATTCTGATTCTTTATTGAGGATAGATGTTGATGGCTATGGACCACAGCAACCACTTATTACCATCAGGTGGAATGTGTATTCATTTGTCACCCTATCTAATAAAAAAATCACATTCTGTGAGCATTCAATCTTAGTCCTCAGTGATGGCAGCGCATCTGTAGCTTTCTTTATTTGAAGTTAGTTGCAATAGTTCATGGACAGCAGTAGACACTTCCCTTTGGACTATATGTTAGTTTGTCACTTCAGTTTTATAAACATATTATAGGGCTGTTACTAGATGATGTTAATGTTTACAGTTAATTATAACTCTACATATATGTATGTATATGTCTCATTGCTGGGACATAGGCGTCGTCTATTTTCTAAGAGGATTATGGGATAGAAAGAATTTACCTTGCTGGCCCAATGCGTTTTAACGGTCTTTTCTTGTCTTCAAAATATTTTTGAGAGATACTTTACTTTATTCTCGCGCACTTAGTAAGACACATGGTACATGGCAGTCATACAGTGGTAGTTACTTACGGTTGGTAAGGTTTTTAAAAGTATTTTTGCAAAAAAGACTAGATGAAGATCATGTAACTACTATACCGGTGAATATTGGCACGCTCGAAGATGTTGACGTGTATATTTGACAAGTTGTCTGAAGTCGTAAGTCTCACTTTGACCCTCAGAGTAATGACATATAGTAATTACTCTGAGCTTTGACCACGAGCAACGTTCGCGAAATTACCTACGACACATCATATCATCCTTAGACTAAGCGTCTTTAAAACTTAAAATTGTATATGTGTGTGTTTTTTATGTTATACAATAAATAACAATGCTTAAACAATAATATATATTATCTTCGCTCTATAATGGGTTTAAGTTTAAAAAATACATGTAGTGTGTACGGGCTGATGTTTAATGTTCATGTTGTTGCATGGTGGTGGGAGCACGCGCCGGCGCCGGCCTTGACAATGTCGTCGAATCATTTCTTCATGTTCGTCTCTTATTTTTCTTTTTGTAACAGTTAAATCCAAATATTTAACAACATGTCACTTAACAGGAAACTTTTCACCATTATTAATAAATTATTACATCATTTTATTTCCTATATTTCTTTGTGTCTAGTCTTGGTTGATTCCCGTTTGTCCTCTCAGAAATGACAGAAGATACGTGTCCAGTAGAGGAACGTATATAGTCTGTAACTTAATATTTACTTACCTTAAGATGAAAATATATTTCGAGAAACTATAATGAGATGCTGGAGTACGTGTAGACGCAGCCTACTTTGGTTTTAAAAAGGCATTCGATGAGGTGGATAATGATATTTTATTAAAACAGTTGGGTCAAGTCGGATGTAATCCGCATATGCTCCAGTTCTTCGTCAGTTACATGAAGGATTGATATCAGTATGTGAATTACAATGGGTATGAATCTGGAATATACCATACACGATCCGGTGTGAGCCAGGGCAGCAATTTGGGGCCTCTCGAATTTATAATAATGATAAATAACTTACCAGAAGTCGTTAGAGATAGTACGTGTGTATTATTTGCAGATGACCTTAAGTTGCTGTTTCCGGTTAGGGATACGTCTGATTGTGAACGTCTGCACGTCTAAACAAAGTGGTGAAGTGAGCCACGAAAATAAATTGTAAACCGATCCACTTCGAATGCAAGGTGGAAGCGACACCGATGACGCGTGTGTCAGGTACAAGATCTCGGATTCCATCTTACTCCCAAACTAACATTTCGCGAGCATATTGTTAAAATTTGTAAAAAGGCGTATAGAAAACTGGGTTTTGTCCTGAGACAGTCACAAGACTACAAATATTACCACACTGAAAGTGCTATACGATACGCTGGTCAAAAGTCACTTGGAGTACGGTGCCGATATATGAGCTCCGTACGAAGAAAAGTACAGTCTAATGCTGGAACGTGTCCAAAACAAATTTATGAGGTATCTGTACTTCAAACTGTATAGGGTATATCCGTTTTAACCTTTGATATACCCCACACGGGTACAACCAGCTCAGAGTGAGACGGGAGTTTACCCTGGCTGCGTAAGTAGTGAAGCTGCCCCTTAGGGCCGTATGCAACCCAGGGGTACTGCGCCACCTTTTTTTAAAGGATAGGGTGACAAACGAGCACACAGGAGCGACAGGTGGACTACCTGATGGTAAATGGTTGCTGTGACACATAGACATCTACATTTATTCTCAATAAAGAATCAAAATGCAGATGCGTCGTCACCCGTGAGGACTAAGATGGAATGATTATTTTCCAGTAAAATGGGTCTCCGGTTATCTACACTCACCATACGAAACACAGCAGTGTCTGTCACCATTCGTGCTACAACTATACTAGTAATATAGTTCCAGTATGGCTCTACCACGTATACCTATACCTGCAGCTGTGCGCACCGGATCGGTTCGTGTGGAGGCGGCGTCGCCCACCGCTGCTCGCGCCGCCCGTGACCAGGACCAATTTATTTAGATTTGAGGTTACCTCTAGTCCGAACAATCCTCGTTGTGAACAAAGTTCATAAGTGGATTGATATATTTTTGAGTAATCTGAGTGAACTTGCTAAGGTACTTTTTATACATAGTTAGTTATGTAAGTTAGTTGTAATATATATTATATAGTCGATACCCAACACTATCTTAGTGGGTTTGATTAGCCTGTAAGGATATTTGTTAATTGTGTGTGTGTGCGTGCGTGCGTGCGTACGTGCGTGCATGCGTGCGTGCGTGCGTGCGTGCGTGCGTGCGTGCGTGCGTGCGTGAGTGCGTGTGTGCGTGCGTGCGTGCGTTCGTGAGTGCGTGCGTGCGTGCGTGCGTGCGTTAGTGCGTGCGTGCGTGCGTGCGTGTGTGCGTGCGTGCATACGTGCGTGCGTGCGTGTTGCATGCTTGCGTGCGTACGTGCGTGCGTGCGTGCTTGCGTACGTGCTTGCGTGCGTGCGTGCGTGCGTGTGTTCGTTCGTGCGTGCGTGCGTGCGTGAATGCGTGCGTGCGAGCATGCCAGCGTGCGTGCGTGCGTGCGAGCGTGCGTGCGTGCGTGCGTACGTGCATGTGTGCTTGAGTGCGTGCGTGCGTGCTTACGTGCGTGCGTATATGCGTGCGGGCATGCGTGCGTGCGTAAATGCGTGGTGTTTGTGAGTGAAAGTGCGTGGGTGCGTGGGTGCGTGCGTGCGTGCGTGCGTGCGTGCGTGCTTGCTTGCGTGTGCACGTGCGTGCGTGCGTGCTTGCGTGTGCACGTGCGTGCGTGCGTGCGTGCGTACGTGCTTGCGTGCGTGCGTGCGTGCGTGCGTGCGTGCATGCTAGCGTGCGTGCGAGCGTGAGTGCGAGCGAAAGTGCGTGCGTACGTAGGTGCGTGCGTGCGTGCGTGGGTGCGTGCTTGCTTGTGTTCGTTCGTGCGTGCGTGCGTGTGTGCGTGCTTGCGTGCGTGCGTGCGTGCGTGAATGCGTGCGTGCTAGAGTGCGTGCGTGCGTTCGTGCGTGCGTTCACACGTGCGTGTGTGCTTGCGAGTGAAAATGCGTGCGTGCGTGCGTGGGTTCGTGCGTGCGTGCGTGCGTACGTGCGTGTGTGCGAGCTTGTGTGCGTGCGTGCGTGCGTGCGTGCGTGCTAGCGTGCATACGTGCGTATGTGCCAGTGAAAGTGCGTGCGTGCGTGGGTGCGTGCGTGCGTGCGTGCGAACTTGCGTGCGTGCGTGCGAGCTTGTGTGCGTGCGTGCGTGCGTGCGTGCTAGCGTGCGAGCATGCGTGCGTACGTGCGTGCGTGCGTGCATGTGCGGGTGTGCGCATGTGGGTGCGTGCTAGCGTGCGAGCATGCGTGCGTCCGTGCGTGCGTACGTGCGTGCGTGCGTGCGTGCGTGCATGCGTGCATGCGCGCGTGCGTGCGTGCGTGCGAGCGTGCGTGCATGCGTGCGTGCGTGCGTGCGTGCGTGCGTGTGCGGGTGTGCGCGTGTGCGAATGTGCGCGTGTGTGCGTGTGCGCGTGTGCGCGTGTGCACGTATACAGGTGTGTACAGCCTTGTTCGCATAGGTGACTGTGATACGATAGCTCTTTATCAGTCAATCAAATAATAAAGGTCATAAGGGCACTGATTTATCGATACCATTTTGACAGTTGAGAACAAAGACATTTAAGCACTAGTATATATATATATATATATATATATATATATATATATATATATATATATATATATATATATGTATATATATATATATATATATATATATATATATATATATATATATATATATATATATATATATATTAAATCTCTTTGGTTGTCGATTTTAGTATTGTGTAATGTAGTTAGTTTGGTACAAGTTGATATGGCAAAGTGTTCTTAATTATTGGCAAAGCTTGTTTGCTATTTTATAGTATACGACTTTGGGTTTTTGTCACTGCACTACTCCTTGTTTTGGTTTTATAGGGCGGCAAAGCTTAATGTATTTTATATTCCATATTACCCTCATGTACCTTATGTCTATATAATATATGCATTAAGGCAAAAGTATCTGCAACATTTAATATGTGTTGGAGTGAGTCACGACATGCTGCAGCCTGGTTGCAGTCTATGGATTTTTTTTTAATTTGGTTCCCCAAATAATTTTTTTTTACATGGGGAAATGCCTACGCTTACCCGCCTCGCGGGGGCAAGGACGGGTTATGTCGGACTCGCACCCACTAAAACCCCATGGTGTTCCCCCTTCGTCGCATATTGGCAGGGCCACGGGAATGCTTTCGCACACATCCGCGGCCCCACCAGCGCTGGCCGCTCCATGGTGGCCTCTCCTCGGGAGTGGACTACTCCTCCCCCATCTACTTCTCAGGTATGGCGCACCAGAACACATCGGGCGTTCCTCCGCGGCATCCAATTTCACATGCGCGATCATGTCCGATGCGCGAAGGCCATGGGGCCAAGAAAACCTAGCACTCAGAAGCACCAGCCTTCCTGACCCCAGCGGCGGATCTGGTCTATGGCTCCGCCGCCAACCAAGATTCGGTTGCGGAGGGTAGGGAGAGCGGCGCCTTGCAATACCAACACCTCTCTCTCCCCCCAGCCCCACCACCACCGCATCAATTAACGGTGCGGCCCCGTCAGAGTCGCGGAGGATAGGGCGAGTGGTGCATCGCCATACCAACACTCCTCTTCCTCAAGACTCCACCTCGGCTGCAGCGGTATGGGGAGAGAACAACACTCTCGCAGCAGCCCACCGGCACACATCCGAAGTGGGCTCGCCAAGCCCACTCGGAGTGGCCACCTCGGGTCGGCCCTACACCACGGGCCAGCCAAGGGGTTCCTCTTTGTTCACCGCGGGTGACCAAGCCACGGCTACTAAACCCCCCGCCACGACAACGCGGGAACCCTTTCCTTTCGGGAGGGGACTCTATGGCTACAGTCTAAATGGATCATCTCGACAGAGATAGGATCACGTTCGCACAGAAAATCACTGTTAAACAGCACCAAAATGCTGCTGTGTTTCATATGGAGATTGACAGTTCCCTTTTACCGCTGACAAGGCATTCCATCTTAGTCTTCAGGGAAGACGACGCACTAGCATTTTGATTCTTGATTTAGGATAGATATAGGCCAAGCATAAAGCAGCACGGTCCGCCGACCTCCTGTGTTGCTCTATGAGGTTAAAGGCCACAGCATTTACTTTTTATCGGATGGTGTCACCCTAGGTATTATAACATAATTAGATTGGACATTGGCTTAGATACAACATCAAAGAGACAGCTAATAGTTTTCTTTATGCTAAATTTAAGTCGCTTAAAATATAATGTACGTGGTTGTTGGCGACGCGTCTATAAAAACATTTCAATTTATTAGTTAACCGATTACGAATAGCAGCTTATCGAGCAATAATAATCTTATAAGAAAACGCTTAGTTGAATCTTAAAGAAATGTCGAATTAATAATTTGAAAGTCTTGGGTTCGATTCCGAGGTCGGACTAGTTCGTCGTTTTCTTAGTAATATTTTCTTAATAAATTCATAAAGGGAATTTTTAAGATATAAATTATGTTTCCGGGTTCAGTTCCCCGGTTGAGATCACCTTTCCAAGAATAATATTGATAATTTAAAGAAATATTAAAATAAAGTTAGAGACCAGGATTTGTTCCCCGATCGAAATGATCACTTTGTGTATAAGTGGAATTAATGTAAATTAATTACATAAGCATTATCGTATATAAATTTGATACGTTTTGTATGAAAGTAAAATGTTTATTTTCAAAGTTTAGTTTATAAAATGTTTCCTTTGTTTTGGTCTGATAACACGGTGACTGATAACAGCTTTGATATCTGATAAGAGATTCTTATTAGAAGTCACCTTATCGACAATAGGGGTCGTATAGGAATCAGTTACCCATTTTGTGGTGATGGACCACCGAGAAACAGACTAAAATTGCCACCTGTTTTACCGATAACGGGTGTAGGGAAAAAGTTAGTTGTTCATTTAGTTGCAGATAACAACAGCACGCTAATTTGTAAAATCAAAGTTTGAATAAGTGGAAATTTAAATGTTTGTAAATTTCAGCAATTTATGTAAAATTGACTTGTAAAATGTTTCAGATTGACTGTATGAGCGAAATAAGTGAATTCTGTGTTATTCCCATGAAAAGATTCTTTGGAATAGTGAAATATTGATAGTTTTGTATAAGAAATTTAAAAGTGTTTTAATAGTAAAATGTATAGGAAAAATGTAAATTAAACTATTGTATTAGTTAAGATATTTGTATTTTCAAATAAAGAACATTGTTTCAACCTTATGTGTTAGATATTTAAGAATTCTAACTTGGTGCATAATATGTTGTAAAATAGGCATATTTTGTTGAATAAATAAAAGGTTTTTTGTGATATAAAAATGTAATGTATATTATAGTATAGATATTTTTTTGTGTTATCTTTATAAATAAAATGTATAAATGTATGTCTTATACAAATAAAGATATTGGGCAAACCGTGAGGGAGTGATAGTACAAATTTGATGTAATTGAGTTGCGAAATCGCACAGAGGGGTATCAAAAAAGCTATACTCGAAAGAGAGCCGCGCTCTCTTTCAAGTATAGCTTTTTTGATACCCCGTTAGACTGATTTTCATGCAAATACATGCCACCAAGGATCTCCTAAGTGTGTGTTGTTTGTGGATTAGCAGTGGTCCCAAGCAACCGCCGGTACGACATACTCCACCGATCGTCGAGTCCGCATACTCCGTGAGGTGTCGAGGTCACCGGCCCTTAGGTAGATTCTTGGCACTTAAGAGCGTTCTCGGCTTTTTAAGTGTCTAGTCGCGTTTTTTAAGTGCCACCTATTGCACTTCCCCCAACCCTTTCGTAACGAAAGGGGTAGGCAGTGCCCCAAATGTTGCAGCCAACTCACTCTCCACCGTCTCCCGTATCTCGCGGCGCGCATCAGTCATCTGTCTGTCAGCCTGCTAGGTAGGGAGAATTAGATAGGACACGCAAGAGATAGCTAACTAACTAGGACTTGTAGTAATGACCGGCAGGGGAAAGGGGGAGCCCCCCCCACCCCCTCGCATTAGGAAACCCCCGGATCGTCCGGGGATATTGGACCGACCGTTGCTGATAAAGGACCTGTCGAACCCGGAACGCTCCAGGATCGTGAGTTCATTCAGCCAGATCCCCAAAAAGAAGACTGCGTCTCCACGCAAGGATGAACCCGCAACGAGCGCCGCGCTCACGACCACCGTGTCTGAGAGCACGAGTGGTCAGGAACCGACGCCCTTACCTCAGCGGGCAAGGAAATCGGCTAGGAGGCACACGCCGCCTGAAACCGAGGCATCTCTCTATGAAAAGAGACAATGCATCGGTTCGCCCACTTCTTCAGAGCCACCATCAGCATCATCGTCGTCAGACGAAGAAGATTACCAACCAGCAGCACGATACAAGATCCATAGATCACCACCAAAATCTCCTTCGCCAAAGAAGACAACCCCCCCCCACCTCACCGGACAGACGCAACAACGCAGCCGTGTACGAACAAGGAGGGGAGGAAGCGTACGGATGGGATAGTACAACGTACGCTACACTAGCTCCCTCTGCCGAACGATCTCCGCTCGCGCCTGCAACCAATCCTTCTGGCCTACCATCCGATGACGGACAAAGGCCATCGACTAGCTACGCTCAACTGGCAGCAGCCCCAGCAGTACCCAGACCTAAGGAAGCAGCTGAGGAACCAAAAAAGCCAGAAGAGGGAAAATCGAGATATCCACCTATCGTCGCGGAATGCCTCCCGAACTGGACAACACATTTCGAGGTCCTCAACCAAAAGTTGGGACACCCACCGAATGCCCGTCCGTTCGGGAAGGGGGTTCGCTTTTCCCCCCAGAGTCCGGAAGAATTCCGGACTATACAAAAATACATGATCGAAATTAGCGAGAAAATACCAGCCATGTCCTGGTACTGCTACACCCCGGAAGAGGAGAAGCCCACAAAAGTGGGCATCAGGGGGCTGCCAGTTGACACGGATACCACCGCAGTAGAGGAGGCTATTAGGGCCAAAGGATTCCCCATAAGATACGTAAAGGCAATTCCCCCCCGTAGACGAAGACCGGGATGCCTTTACTTCGCACAGCTGGACCACCTAAACCTGGAGCAATTAAACCAGCTTTACAAGATCGATGAACTCCTTTTTATGAAAGGGGTCATCATAGAAGCCTGGCAAGGGAAGGCCGGACCGGCACAGTGCCACCGCTGCCAGGCTTTTGGACACGCCTCCTTCAACTGTTTTCGGCCAATCAAATGCGTCCGCTGTGCAGGGGATCATATCGCCAGTAAGTGCCCTAGGGGTAGAGACGAGGAACCAACGTGTGCAAATTGTGCAAAGAACCACACAGCCAACGACCGCCGCTGTCCTGTCCTGAGGAGGATAGCGAGGAAACAAGGAATTACACTTCCGGGCTTACTTCCGGAAGCTCCAAATAGGATTCCAACGAGTCGCCCTAAAACGGTTGAAGTTCAGGAAGACGGGTGGGCTACAATTAGAGGGAAAGGGAGGCAAACAGCCCCCCCTCCACCCGCACCGAAGACACAAGAGGAACCTATAGAAACGGTGGAACCCGCACAGACTAGGGCAACCACCGGGGCGACTCTCCGCCCCCCCGCCAACGATGCCATCGAGCGTCAAACCTCGAAGAAAAGGAAGCGGGTGAGGCGGAAGAAGAGCAAAACACTGCCTCCTCCTCAGGCAGTTACCTCTACCCCAACCCCAGCGGTGACAATAGCCTCACAGGTGCAGGTTACCGCCAAGGAAGAAAGGACCGTCATAGGTAGAGCGCAAGAAAGGGCTCTACCGGAGCATAGAGCCCGCTCTACAAATAGAGCGCGCTCTACCATGAGAAGAAAGACACAAGCCCAGCCGAGACCAGAGCCATTTAAAACATCAAGAACGCCAACATCCAACATGGAAAGTGCCGATGCCATCCACAGACTGGTTGGCCTAGTGATAGAAATCGGCACACAGGTCCTGGACGACATCCGTGCCGGGACCGACCCCATAACAGCCATCATGAAAGCGTTGGCGCAGCTACTGGCTCGGCATTACAGAGGCGAGTAACCTGCGCCTACTCTACTGGAATCCGGACGGAATCCAACATAAAATCCATGAACTCCGCACGGTCGCCCAACAACAGAACATCCAGGTGATCTTGCTGGGAGAGACCAAGTTGAACCCATCCACGCATCTGAAGCTGCCCAATTACCATATCTACAGGCGGGACGAGGTCAATCCTCAAGGGACCGCCTATAGAGGCACGGCGGTTCTAGTGAGGAGGGACATCGTCCACCAAGAACTGGACCTGCCAGATTACCAATCGATGCGCTCAATCGGTATAAAAATGGAGGCGGCGGGCGAGGAACTAAGGATCTACGCAGCATACCGCCCGCCAGGGACTCCATTTCGCTCCTCAGACATCCGGACAGTAATGGAAGGCACAATACCAACTATAGTCGCAGGGGACCTAAACGCAAAACACCCGGCGTGGGGGTCCAGAGTGATCAACCCGCCGGGTCGTGAACTCTATGAACATGCTGAAAGCAACAACTATGACGTCTTAGGTCCCGAAGAACCAACTCACGTACCTTCAGATCACAGAAAACGTCCGGATGTATTGGACATCGTGCTCTCTAGGAACGTCAACTACCCGGTAGTGGTAGAGGTGCTGTATGACCTGATGTCTCAGCACCTCCCGATTCTCATCACCCTTGGCCTCAGGGCGGTGACTACGCCACCCAGAGCTTACAAAACCAAGATAAACTGGAGGCTCTACCATCAACACCTGCAGGAGAGACCTCCAGTGGTTACGCCTATAAACACAGCGGACGACGTAGAGGCCGCCGCTACAAGAATAACAAATACGATCAGAGAAGCCCTACATGCGGCCTCTACGATCGTACCAATAACCCACAGAAGGGAAGAGCTACCGCAGGACATACGCGCGCAGCTCAACCGGAAAAAAGCTCTGAGGAAGCTCTGGGCGCGTACTCGCTGCCCAAGAATCAAAACAAGATTAAACCAGCTAACTGATGAACTGTCGGTTGCAGTCCAGGCCCACCGAGGAGAGGCCTGGGAGCGGCGCATATCGAAAGCGGAAGAGCAGGATGCGTCGCTCTACAAACTGAACCGACAGTTAACTAAAACCAGACCACCCGTTTGCCCGCTGACCAACAACGCGGGCGAACGTTGTTACGAGGCCAAAGGTAGAGCGGATATCCTAGCAGAGCACTTCGAGGAGCAATTTATGCCGAACCCAGCAAGTGCGGAGTTCATGGAATTTCATACCCGGAAGGAGAGCCGCGTACAGGAGTTCCTGTCAAAGCCCGCGCCACCGCTTGCAGGAGAGTGGTTTATATCCCCCGCCCTATTGCGGAGGACGGTAGCCCGCCTGCAACCGAGGAAGGCGCCGGGGCATGACGGGATAACCAACGCAGCACTCCGACAGCTGCCCAACAGAACACTTGTAGAGCTAGGTCGACTCTACAACGGTATACTGCGGACATCCCACTTCCCGGAGGACTGGAAAATCGGCAAAGTGATCGTCTTGCCGAAACCCGGGAAGGACAGGCGTAGAGCAGCCAGCTATAGGCCGATCACGCTGCTACCGCACATAGCTAAACTGTGTGAAAGACTGTTGCTGAGAAGCTTCCGCCCGTGCGTACAACTACGGGCGGAACAGCACGGATTCAGGAGGGGCCACTCTACAGCTACACAGCTGACCAGGGTGCTGCACTACCTTGCGGCCGAGTACAACCGCGGCCGCACATCGTTGGGCGTCTTTCTCGACATAGAGAAGGCGTTCGACAGAGTGTGGCACTCTGGATTACTCTATAAATTGGAAGCACAAACAAGTACCCCTCCTGCTATGCTGCGGCTAGTGGCGTCATTCCTGAAAGATAGGAAGTTCTACGTCTGTGTAGAGGACGCCGTGTCCGCAGCAAGACCAATTAGAGCCGGCGTACCACAGGGCAGCTGTCTGTCGCTGATCCTGTACGCGGCATACACCAATGACATCCCCACCCTGGCAGACCATCTGCGCGAATGGGAAGACAATGTTGAATTGGCACTATACGCGGACGATAGTGCCTACTTCACATCGTCTAGAAGAGCCCACGTAGCCACTGCCAGGATGCAGCGTCTGCTGGACCTGCTACCACCATGGCTGGATGAGTGGAGGATGGCCGTCAATGTTGGTAAGACGACCGCTCTGCTCACTCGCCGCTTCAGGAACCTTCCACCACCGTTAACGCTCAGGGGCCAGGAGATCACGTATCAGAAGGCCGCTACTTACCTTGGATGCCGGATAGATCGGATGCTGCGCATGACCGCGCACGTCGATCTCGTCGTCCGCAACGCCAGATGTGCGCGGGCGGCGCTGCGTCCCGTCCTGGCATCCAAGTTACCGCTTAAGACAAAGCTGGGACTATACAAGATGTACATCAGATCCAAACTCACATACGCTGCGCCGGCCTGGTACGCGCTCCTAAGCGATCATCAGAAGCGGCGACTACAGGTCCAGCAGAACTTATCACTACGGACCATCACCGGTGCAGGTCGCTACGTCCGGAATGACGTCATTGCGGCCAACCTAAGAATGGAGACCATCGAGGAATTTGTGGCCCGACTTGCGCGCGGTATGTTTAACCGCGCGGATAACGGGCCACATGAACACCTGCAAAACATCGCACCTTTACATGCTCGGCCACCGGACGGGCGACCTCTGCCAAGAGAACTCCTCTCTATAGCGATTAGAGAGTCGAGTCAAACCCACAATGCCGCAGACAGGCCAACTTAGACGCCTGGCCGCTTTAGCGGTCTATAAAAAATATCAGATGGAAAACCATGGACCGAACTAGGCGCCTTTTTCAGGCATAAGTCGAATTAGGTGCCTTCTTCAGGAAATCAGCCATAACCAATACTCAAGACCAGCGTCCGGGGAATCAAACCCAGGGCGCTGCAACACACCAACAACGCCTATTGGCTCCCACGACCGGTGCATAGAGATGCACCGCGAGGAGATCCCGGGTGAAGGGGGTATGCCCCGAGACCCGACACCTGCTGTGTGCTATTAAGCACACATGCGGAAGATAACGTAGTGTCATGCAAATAACTCAAGATAACCAACAATGCCGGATTACCGGCTTCCAATGACCGGCCCATAGAGATGGGCTGTGAGGATGATCCGGGTAATGGGGGAGATGCCCCGAGGCCCGAGACCTGTTGGGTGTAGAAAAAAAACCATGCAAATAATACACACATACAATAATGGAAGGTGAAACACCAACCATTATAGCAGGAGACCTAAACGCGAAACACCCGGCATGGGGATCTAGAATGATCTTCCCGCCGGGTCGTGCACTCTACGATGATGTGGAATTTAACAACTATGACGTATTAGGTCCCGAAGAGCCGACGCATATTCCAACCGATCACCGGAGGAGTCCGGATGTGTTGGACATCGTGCTCACTAGGAACATCAACTGCCCGATAGTGGTAGAGGTGCTGTACGACGTGAACACACAGCACCTCCCGCTACTAATCACCTTAGGCCTCAGGGCAGTGACGTCGCCTCCCAGAGCTTTTAAGACCAAGATCAACTGGAGGCTCTACCAACAACATCTACTGGAGAGACCTCCAGTTACTACGCCGATCAACACAGCGGACGACGTAGAGGCCGCTGCAACCAGGATAACCCAAACGATCACAGAAGCCCTCAACGCGGCCTCTACGATCGTTCCACTCACTAAAAAGCGAGAAGGGCTGCCGCTACATATACAAATACAACTAAGAAAAAAGAAAGCATTAAGAAAGCTCTGGGCGCGTACGCGCTGCCCCAGGATTAAGTCGCAACTTAACATCATAACAGAAGAGTTGTCGGTTGCAATCCAGGCCCACAGAGGAGAGGCCTGGGAGCGGCGCATATGGAAAGCAGAGAAGGAAGATGCGTCGCTCTACAAATTGAACCGGCAGCTAACCAAAACAAGATCACCTGTCTGCGCACTAATAAATAGTACTGGAGAGCGATGTTATGAGGCCAAAGGAAGAGCGGATATCCTAGCTGAGTACTTCGAGGAGCAGTTCATGCCGAACCCAGCAAGTGCGGAGTTCATGGAGCTTCATACCCAAAAGGAGAGCCGCGTACAGGAGTGCCTGTCGTCGCCCGCGCCACCGCTTGCAGGAGAGTGGTTTATTTCCCCCGCTGAACTGCGGAGGACAATTGCCCGCCTGCAAGCGAGGAAGGCGCCGGGGCACGACCGGATCACGAACGCAGCACTCCGACAGCTGCCGAACAGAACAATTGTAGAGATTGGAAGACTCTACAATGGCATTCTACGGACTTTCCACTTCCCGGATAGCTGGAAAATCGGCAAAATTATCGTCTTGCCAAAACCCGGGAAGGACAGGCGTAGAGCAGCTAGTTATAGGCCGATTACGCTGCTACCGCACATAGCCAAATTATTTGAGCGCATCGTCCTAAGAAGAGTCTGCCCGTGCATATCACTTCGGGCGGAACAACACGGATTTCGGAGCGGACACTCTACAGCTACACAGCTGACCAGAGTGCTGCACCTGCTATCGGCCGAGCACAATTTTGACAGAAGTTCAGTGGGCGTCTTCTTGGATATCGAGAAGGTGTTCGACAGGGTGTGGCACTCTGGACTACTCTTCAAGTTAGAACAACAAACGAGTGTCCCTCCAGCTATGCTGCGGCTAGTGGCGTCGTTTCTAGCCGACCGGAGCTTCTACGTCTGTGTCGAGGATGCCGAGTCCGCAGTCAAGCCAATAAGAGCCGGCGTACCACAGGGCAGCTGTCTGTCGCCGATCCTGTACGCGGCATACACAAATGATATACCAACGCTAGCTGGACAACTGCAAGAATGGGAGGACGAAGTAGAGCTGGCGCTATATGCGGACGATAGTGCCTACTTCACGTCGTCCAGAAGAACCCACATCGCGGTTGCCAAGATGCATCGCCTGCTGGACCTGCTGCCACCATAGCTGGATGAGTGGAGGATGGCCGTCAACGTGGGGAAGACGGCCGCTCTACTCACCCGCCGTTACAGGAAACCTCCACCACCACTGAAGCTAAGAGGCCAAGAGATCGCGTATCAGAAGGCCGTAACCTACCTTGGGTGCCGGATTGACAGGATGCTGCGCATGACTGCGCACGTCGACATCGTTGTCCGCAATGCCAGATGTGCGCGGGCGATGCTCCGTCCAGTCCTGGCATCCAAGCTGCCGACGAAAATGAAGATCAAACTATACAAGATGTATATACGTCCGAAACTAACATACGCCGCTCCGGCCTGGTACGCGCTCTTGAGCAGCAGACAAAGGCAGCGGTTGCAGGTCCAGCAGAACTTATCACTAAGGACCATTGTCGGTGCAGGTCGCTACGTCCGGAATGACGTCATAGTGGCCAACCTGAAAATGGAGACTATCGAAGAGTTTGTGGTCCGGTTGACGCGCGGTATGTTTAACCGCGCAGACAACGGGCCACACCCACACTTAAACAACTTTGCGCCGCTGCACACCCGCCCACCGGACGGGTGACCTTTGCCAAGAGAACTCCTCTCTACAAGAGATTAAAGAGTCGAGTAAAGCCCTCAAAGCCGCAGACAGGCCACCTTAGACACCTAGGTCGAAGCAGTCGCCTATAGGACGACTTACCCGACCTAGCCATATTAATGATTACAATTAGAAAACCTAAAATGCCGGAAATTACCGGCTTCCAAAGACCGGCCCATAGAGATGGGCTGTGAGGAAGATCCGGGTAGTGGGGGAGATGCCCCGAGGCCCGAGACCTGTTGGGTGTAGTACACACACCTCAGCAGACAACGTAGTGTTATGCAAATCGTTCGGGACTAGCTACCAGTATATAATATAATCAAGAAAGAAAAGCATATAGGGAAGTAATAGGGAAAGTAATTACTCTCTCACGGAACGGTTTGAAGATAATTACTGTTTTATTCCCAAGGGATCCTTCACCTTTAAATATAAGAACAGTTCTTCTGGTGTAGCCGGAGCGGCACATATTGAAGAATTAAGGCGTTGGGACTGGGACGACCTCGGACGACCCGTAATCCCCGCCTGAACTTATTTAAGAAAAGGAAGAGGTCGACGCCCTTGTGTGTTACTCCGTTGCGGGGTTCACATGCGTTGTTCCCGAACCCAACGTAGGTGTCTTAGGAGGTCGCGAAGTTCGCTGCTGAACGAGCCGTGACAAAGAACCCTGACCATTTTATCCTGTCCTTTTTCAATTGGTCCTTCGAGAAGCCGGATTGAGAAACCTCGTTCCTTTTCAGTGGTACTGTCGAAAAGTTTTGCAAATTAAAATAAATCTATGATGTAGTATATTTTCAAAGAACTCTCCACTCTATAAACAGTTTTAAGCGTGGAAAATAATTTTCGAAACACTTTTTCCAGTCCGCCTCAGATACCTCTTTTCCGAAAACTGTATACTTTTTGGCAAATTTTTTATTTTAGGGAATAAAAAGAACACACGGAGTTAAATTAGTGTGACCCAAAAGGTTAAACATTGTGCTGTGCTATGAAGGCAGTCCCTTGTTTTGAGCGCGTTGTCATGGTGAAGCAGTAGCCCGCGGAGCCATTGTATTCTATTACGTGTGCTCACAGCAGTGAATACTTCAAGCGTCTGTTAGTAAGCCCATCGGTATCGATGATGCTTAGATTTAATAAAGAAATTAACACCAGTTACCCCTTCAAAATGAAATGGCTAGGGATCAAAATCTTCCCTGCACTTCTCGATCGCTTCACTTTGCTGGACATTGCTTCATTTTGGAACAGTCGACCTGTCGCCTGGTGCCGTATCGATAAATCTAAGATTCGTCACATGTAGTGATGTAGGAAGCACGTCGAGACGAGCCTGATTTAAATTTTGCAATCATGTCACGTCACTACGTAACTCGCCTATTCTATTCGACAAATTTTTTCACTGTTAGCCAAAGGGCGATCACTTCTTTAGCGTTTGTCCTAAAATAGCCACAAATACAATTTTAAGTCTATGAAGCGATTCAAACTGTTTAAGGCGGCATTTGAAATCGTAAAAAATCATCGCTCGAAAATTTAGGGAAACAGATATAACATGTTGACCCATTTCTTAATGAAAAACGGTACCTATTTCAATTTCGATCGCATAAAATATGGAGCGAAACTTGAAAATGGAATATTATTTTTCTCTTTTTTCTTTCGTAATGGACACGTACTATTGTAGGTACTTTTACCAGGGTCAAGGAGTAAGAAATTATCCTTTATAATTATTTGTTACAAAATTTCTTCACAATTTTGTCGAATGTGTCCATCGACTCAGTTTTAAGGAGCTTTTTGACGGCGGCTTGGGCCTGCAGGCAATCGATGTAAATACTACATCGATTGAATCAAAGCGCCAAAGGACACACAATAACTTGAGGCTAACATTACCATTGGAGCACTTGTTTCATCGTTACCTCTAATAGTTCACATGTTCTGACGTTTTATACACAAAACTGAACACTTTTACAAATCAAAACCACTTTAATCCATTATTTAAACAATAAAACAAGAGCACCAATCCAGCGGCGGTACCCAGAGGTCACTCCCCGACGTTATACCAATAAAATTGTAAACAATGTAGTTAATGTGAAAAGGGGGCCAAGTTCGATATAAATGACGCTCGGGGTCGGCTTCACCGATGAAAGAGTTGAGAACTTGAAAGGGCGCCAAGCTCCATAGCAATTGTTTAAATCATAGGATCCATAGGATTGTGCAACATACTTGAAACTGTCATGCTGCTAAGCGCATTTAAAGTTTTGGAGGCATATCACAAATGATTGGAAAAAATGATTTCTTATATTTACGCGAACACTCCACGTTGAATAATATTATGTTTACGAGTTTTACCGCGTTTAAATTACTTATTTTAATTCCCACCAATCCATCGTCACGGGGGAGATGTTTGAGGTCCCGACGTCATAGTTAGCCCGGCTACCTTCAACTTTTGAATTCCGTAAACATAGTTTTATTCAATTTATTCAAAAAAAGTTTTATCCTTTTGTTAATCTAAATAAATACGAGTACTCCTAATAATATTGATCTCCAACATTTAACCTTGCGTTTAAGATTCCCTGTCTTCTTTTTTAATTTAACTTCGAGAATTAAATGTCGACAAATTTCAAAATCAACTTGTAACCAACCTTGCCAATAACTTTGTCGATACTTTTGGGTAGATTTCAAATTTGTTCCTTTGAATACGCCTGGGTAAGATATATCTCACCTTGAGGCCAAATTTCAGTTTCCAAGTGACCTAGTAGAGCTTAAGTTTTGATGAACGAGTTACTGAGTGGCTCATTTCTTTATTGATATTACTTGTAAAAGGTGCATTAACTTCAAACTATTCAAACTAAGGCATCTGGCATTTTTACTCATAGAGATAATTAGTAAAATCTTTTCCGCAACTCCGCGTAACTACATTTTTATTTAACTTTAAGGTAATCCAGTACTTCATTCTCGAAGTGTCAATCAGTCTTAATACAAAAGTAGTTTATAATAATTAGTCTCGGGTTTCAAGCAGTTTTTAGCAGGTTATATATGTATGTAGGTTTTTTATTTTAAGTCCAATGAATGCAGTTATAACACAAGTTGAAAATTTTAAAATCCCTTGATCAAGTCACATTTCAAACAAGAAAAAGTAAATCTAAATCGGTTAATCTGTTTGGGAGCTACAAGCGGACATATAGTATACAGATACACACGTTAAACGACCCTGTTTGAATCGGGGGTTAAAAACGTTCTACTATATAAAAAACTAGCTGGCCAGGCAGACGTTGTTCTGTCCTTTTCGACGACCCTTCATTTAAAAAATGCTTCTTATCCTAGTTCTCAAGTTGGACTAAACTGCACAGAGTGTGTAAAATTTCATTGAAATCAGTTCAGAAGTTTAGGAGTTCATTGCGAACAAACAACGTGACACGTAATTTTTATATATAAAGATTATAAACATGTTAAGCGAGTCATACACTATGCAGATACGATAAGATATCTGTATCCGAGCGCACATCTTTCAATATCGTTCTCTAACAAATTCAATGAACACACAGCGCAGATAATTTATATTATATCGTTAAGTATCTGTAGGCACCAAACGATATCGATAGATGGTAACAATATTATCTGCTTTTCAAATATATGTGCAGAAATACAGGACGGTCAGTCCTTTTTAAGCTTTATATGACGTTCTATCGAAATTTTTCGCCATTTAGTAAATGCTATGCAACACGTGCATCAAATTCAAAATCAGAATCCTATTCTGACGAGTTGTCTAGCAAATTTAGAAGCAATATACGCGAACTCATTGTAGTTAACACTCTGTGTAAACAATCCGCTCCATAAAACAGCAGTTCTAGTAAGTTTGAAGGATTTAGAGCGAATGTATCATTTCGTATTTTATCGTATCTACGTTGTGTGTAATACTTTCAGATAATTAAGTTTTTAAACATACATACATATATATAATCACGCCTCTTTCCCGTAGGGGTAGGCAGAGACCACTTCTTTCCACTTGCTACGATCCTTACATACTTGTTTCGCTTCGTCCACTTTCATTATTCCCTTCATACATGCTCTACGGTTTAGGGTACTCTTAACCTGGCCTTTTTTCAAGACGTCCCTAATTTGGTCTAGAAATGTCCGCCTAGGTCTACCCCTTCCAACACTTTCATTCCAACTCGCCTTATACACTTTTTTCGTCAATCGTTCTTCATTCATTCTCTCGACGTGGCCAAACCATCTCAGCATACCTTTCTCAATTTTTGTCACTACATCTTCTTTCAGACCACAACGTTTCCTTATCTCACTATTTCTTATCCTGTCACTCAGTTTAACTCCTATCATACTTCTTAATGCTCTCATCTCAACTGCATTTATTCTGCTTTCATGTTTCTTCTGCCATACCCAACTTTCACTTCCGTACATGAGTGTCGGAACCAACACCCCCTCATGCACAGCCAAACGAGCCTTGTTAGACACCTTCCGACTGCTCATAAAGGAGTGCAAAGCTCCATTCACCATGTTTCCTGCATTCACTCTTCTTTCGATATCACTCTCACACTTTCCATCTCTTGTAAACTTTGACCCCAGATACACAAACTCTTTCACCTGTTCAATTTGTTCATCTCCAATCACGATATTGCAGTCTGTCACTGCCTCATCTTTTTCAAACACCATCACTTTCGTCTTCCTTACATTCATCTTCATTCCCTTTCTAACAAAAGCTCCACTCATAGCAGTTATCATCTCCTGCAACTCCTCGGCCGAAGACGCAAGTAATACTTGGTCATCAGCATAGAGAAAACATTTGACGAGTAACTCATTCATTCTCAACCCACTTTCATTCTCTTTTAAATCTGTCAAACAATTGTCCATGAACAGATTAAACAGCCACGGTGACGCTACACATCCCTGTCCAACACTTTTTCGATATTAAACCATTCAGTGTATGCCCCGTTTATCCTTACACAAGCACTAGAATCCCTATAAAGAGATTGCAATGCTCGTATGAGGATACTGCTCACACTGTTCATGGACAGTGCTGACCACAATTCATTCCTCACCACTCTATCATAGGCCTTTTCTAGATATACGAATGCGCAGTAGACTTTCTTGTTTTTAGCCAAACACTTTTCGGCTATGCACCGCAAGGAAAAGACCTGATCCGTAGATCCCATTCCCTTTCTAAATCCCGCTTGTGCATCCCATACTTTCTCGTCTGTTTCATTCACAACCCTTTCAATCAACACTTTCGCATACAATTTACCGACAACGCTAAGAAGGCTTATACCACGGTAATTTATGCAGTACTGCCGTGACCCTTTTCCCTTATACAATGGCACGATTACGGCTTTGCACCAGTCTCCCGGTACTTGCCCATTTCGCCAGCACAGATTGAAAAGGCGGTACAGCTGACTAGCCACCAGGCCCTGTCCAGCCCTTAGCATCTCGACGGTAATCCTGTCATACCCTGCCTAATCTCATACTTTTCAACGCTTTCACTATTTCATCCATGCTTATCTCATTTTCATCAACATTTATATTAGTTTCCGTGGAAGGTGGCAGATGCTGTACCTGCACTTCCTCTCTTTCAAACAAACTTTCAAAATACTCTTTCCATCTCTTTAACACACATTCTTCTCCTTTTATAATGCTCCCATTTTGACTCCTGATTGTACTCAGCTCCGAGGTAGAAGTTTTTCCTCTGGCTGTTTTGATGGTTTTCCAGAAAAACTTAATGTTTGACTGGAAATCCTCAGTGAGCCTCCTATCGAAATCATCTTTTCGTTCTTCTTTCTTTCTAGACACAATTTCTTTCGCTGCTGTTTTCAATCTTTTATACTTCGTTCTTGCTTCCTTTATCTCGTCATCCGTTGCCTTTTGAACTTTTTGGTTAGCTTTTGTTGCTAACCAATCCAACCACGCTTTCTTCTTTTCTTGCACAACCCTTTGTACATCTTTATCCATCCACACGTTATCATTCTTTCTCCCTTTCCTTCTTTTAGCTACCCCGCATACCTCAATCGCAACATTTACAACCCCTTTCTTAAATGTCTCCCACAAATCTTCAATCACTCCTATCTCTTCTATCCCTTTAAAACTTTCTTTCAGTTTCTCTACATACTCGTCTTCCTTTTCTTTTTCTTGTAGATTTTCCACTTTTACTCTGTCCAAAACACTCGTAGGCTCGGCCCCTCGGTGTCGCCACCGTTTAAAGAGGCCACGCATTCGGGCTATGACCAGGAAGTGGTCTGTGTCGAGGCCTACACCGCGGTATGCCCGAGTGTCTAGCACTTTCTTCCTCAGTCTTTCATCCACAATTACAAAATCAATCATACTTCTAGACTCACCCTCATCTCTTGTATACAAATGGATCTTTTTGTGGTCAAACATTGTGTTGGCCACGCACAGATTCCATTCCAAGCATACTTCAAACAGGCTTCTCCCATTGTCAATTCACTCTCTCGTCCCCAAACATACCCAGAACTCCTTCATACCCATCCCGCTTTACTCCAAACCATCCATTAAAGTCCCCTAACATCACGATCCGTTCATTTTCTCCGCATTTATTCAAGACCTCTCTCATGCTATCCCAAAATTCCTCTCTCTCTTGTTGTGATTTTAGTGACCCACCTCCACGCAGATCCGTCGGTGCATAGAACCCAAGGATAAATAAGCGAGTGAGTCCGACTTTTAACCTAATCCAGAGGAGTCTTGGGCTTACACATTCATGCTCCATCACACATTCAACCATTCGAGATGAAAGAATCACACAACTCCCTGACAGCCTCGGCTGGTTTGGGGGACTCCCGACCAGTAGTTTTTATACGCAGATAAAATATTTACCGTATCTGCGTAGTCTGTGACTCGCTTAATGCTGTATTACGTCCTGCCAAATTAAATTTACTACGTGTTTATTGTTTCTAATCACTGGACTGGAAAGGACACGGTATCAACATCAATGGCGAGAACATCACTCACCTTCGATTTGTCGATGATATACTGATTATGGCAGAATCGCTGAATACCCTCAGCACTATGATCAATGACCTCAATAGTGTCTCACAACGGATGGGTTTTAAAATGATGATGGATAAAACAAATGTCATGTGTAACGTACATGTCACACCTATGCCGGTTGTGGTAGTTGCAATTAAAGACTACCTGTAACTATCTCCATATTACAACGAAGGGTAGTGGGAGTGATCCAAGCGGAGGTTCATATCTTTTTAATATTATTAGCATTTGAATAGCGTCCAGCTCCCGCTAGAAGCTGACTGATGAAGACTGTGGAGTCCTTTCTGTGTTCTATAGTACTTGTATACTCTTGAATCACGGGCATCTGCTTACGAATTTTGTCAGTGAAGCTTTCACGGCTACAAATTATACCAATATACAAATTAAATGCAAACATTACAATTTTTGTTTACATTTTTTATAGGATAAGGGTGACAAATAAGCACACAGTCCACCTATCCTCGTTTGCGAATCAAAATGCAGAGCGTATTCTGCCGTGAGGACTAAGAGGAAATGCCCCTTTTCCCGTAAAAAGGGTGTCCGGTTCTCTACACTCACCATACGAATCACAGCAGCATTAAGCTGCTATTTTACGCTGGTACTCTGTCGAACCCTGTTAACTTCTTCCACCTCCTGGACAATTCGTGTTTCTACTGGGATCGTATTAAAATATATATAGTAAGACGTATATATAGTTAGAAGGATAAGTTCACAGAACGCAAACGAATCAGCGAACGGGTAATGGTTTATACATTAACTGAAATAAGAGCTAAATGTTAAAAAGCAAGTCTGGATGGGGCTCAATAAATTTTACCTCGTGTGTTTATGTACTCAAATTCGTTACGCCTGATTGTTTTGTTGGAGACGGGCCAAAAAGCTCGAAGCCATTAATCTGCACTACACCGAATGTATATTGTATAGTGCGTACGGAAGTGTACTAGGTTATGTCCACTATTCATATTTGAAATACGTAAATATGCTTGTATTAAACACGCTTGTTGTTAGATGGGATAATATTATATTAGGGCTGTCACAAATAATTATTTTGTTAAATTTTCAGTTTTAAAATTTAAAAACTTAAGTGAGTCAATACCTGTTATGCAGAAGAACAATTAATCATTTAGAATAATACGATTATTGCCTGAGTTACGATACCTACGACTATACTCTACCTTACTATAACGCTGGCTGTTTTATTTTTTATTTTTGGATAAATTTAAAGTTTTCTTTTAAAAATCATTGGTAATATTTTGTTACTGAATGTATTATAATTATCAATTACACAATTATTTAAAAAAATCAAATCATCCATCATTTATAGGGGCTACATACGATCACTTTTAACTGTCAGTTTTGACTGGCCAGTTTTAACTGACAGTAAAAACTGAGTGTGTGTACGATGAAAACTGTCAGTTTTTTTATTATCAGTTAAAACTGATTATATATTGTTGATATGTATTTTTACAGTGTATTAACTGAAATGACGGAACTGATCAATTAAAACTATGCGTGTGTAGGCGGTGTTTCTTCAGTAGTATTTCGATCGCGAAATGGAAACTGGTCTGTACATGTTTGTCCTCTTCGCGTACGCAGAAAAATGACGCAAAGACTGTGGTTGGCCGAGTTTACAGATTTATATAGAAATGAACTTTGCTTATGGCAGAATAGAAGTAAGGAGTACCATGACCGAGAAAGGAAATCAGCAGATTACAAGGTACTACTAGAAAAAATTAAAGAAATTGACTCTACGGCAACTATAGATACAGTGAAAAGTAAAATTAACACACTGCATTGCACGTTCAGAAAAGAAGTTTTGAAAGTCAAATCGTCACAAAGATCAGGATCTGGTAAGGATGATATTTATATACTAAAGTTATGGTATTACGATTTGCTACAATTTCTCACCGACCAACAAGTACCACGATCCTCAAGATCAAATATTTCCAAGGATGACAAAGACAAAAATGACGTGAGTAAATAAATAAAATTATTGTTTATTTTATAATTTAGTTTATTGACATTAGACTATGATAAAAACATTAACGAATAAAATTATCCTGCCATAAAACTTGTCCTTCATTCACGAAATAGTTCATAAAGTTTTCCCTTGTTTTCTTAGCTGCATTTGTTATTTTTTTATAGGACAGGGTGACAAACGAGCACACAGTCCATCTGATGGTAACTGGTTGCTGTGACCCATAGACATCTACATTTATCCTCAATAAAGAATCAAAATATAGATGCGTCGTCACCCGTGAGGACTCAGATGGAATGCCTCTTTTCCAGTAAAATGGGTCTCCGGTTCTCAACACTCACCATACAAAACACAGCAGTATCAAGCTGCCATTTTACGCTGGTATTCTGTAAAAGCGTGGTCCTTCCCCGGTCGAACCGATCCTTTTGTGCTACAATTATACTACTAATATGCTGCAGCAGAGCCATGTCACGTAAAATATATAATTCATCATAAAATATATTTCCTTCGAGTATTCTATCTACATCTATCATGTCCGAATCTGCTGAAATCACTCCATGTATAATTGTTCAGTTATCAGAAATTTCCCTATCAACAATTTCAGCAGGACTGTAACTGGCTTGGTTTGTTTCAGTTAAGTAACTGTGTTGAGCACAACATGCCATTATAACGGAAATTCTGTGTGAAATATTGGGATCCGAGACGCTAAAATCCCAAAAGCGTTCTCAACAATTCTTCTTGATATTGGTACTCGATAATTGTATATTTTTTTCTCATAAGTATTAAAATCTGCTTGTCTAAATGGTTTAATCATGTATGTTCGCAATGGACACGCATCATCAGCAACAAATACGTAAGGTAAACTTCTGTTGCTATTTTTGACTAGTTGGGCGGCTGGGATGTTTAATTTACTGTCCTGAAATTATTCGAAAAATACAGTGTTTCGTAATATTCCACCATCTGAAATTCTTCCATTTGTGTCAAAATCACGAACTTGTATTGAGCATCCACAAAAGCCATTAAAACTCTAAACTTCTAAGCAATGTGGAAAGTTCCATCTTTTCTCAAACTCTTCAGCAATATTTTTCCAATCTTGTCCCGTTTTGGGAAACTGAAAATAAAACATTACAGTATTAAGTGTGTATGTATTTTTGTTACAGAATGAAGACCTAGTCTCTAGACCAGGTTCATCTCTGGCTTCAAACCAATCTGAATTTGATACAGGAAATTCAGCATCATCGTCGGCTCCACTTCACCGTCCGAGACCGACAAAAAGGAATCTGAATCAAACTTTAACCAATGACGTTTTATTAACTGTTCAGGATCATTTTAAACGTCTCGTACAGAGGGATGATCGTTTTGATATTTTTGGGAAAAACGTGGCAAGTTGCGTGATCTTCCTAAAGAACAGCGCATTTTAGCTGAACGTATTATAAACGAAGCTCTATTCTTAGCTGAAATGGATAGATTGACTATTGGCCACAAAATATCGGATGGAGCACCAATACAATAAATAAATTCAAACACTGCAGAATCACAGAGCATACTTCAGCCATACCTTTTAGACAACAATACAGGAGCGGTACAAATTTCAATCCCTGAAATATCTATACCTTTACAAGAAGTAAACACTGCGGATACATTTTTATCTCAGTACATGCAAAATGAATCGTAGGCCTCTAAGCCGCATTCAGTTTAATTTTTTAAGTCATCTCTTGCAATTTTCTTAATAAGAAATAATAAAAGCAATTATAAAATGTTCCAAGTTTTCTTTTAAAAAATCTGTGCAAAGTACTTTAAATAAAGCCTCACATGTGTCTGGTATTATGCTGCTGAGGGCTTGAGGTGAAATAATTGTGGAAAATTTTAAATCTTCATAGCTCCGTCCTGTTGCTAGAAATCGTAACGTTGCTGTTAATCTCTCATGTGGCGAAATAGCGTTTCTCATAACTGTATCTTTTCTTCTAATGAGTGGAGACACTATAGAGAGAGTAGATTAAGGTATATTTCTTCACTCATTCTGAGATAGTTGTGCCAATACTTTGAAACAATTTTTAATTCGGTTAAGAAATTAACATGGAATTAATTTTCCTTTTTTTAACTTTATGATGTTGAAGCACCGATTCAAACCGGTATGCCGAATTCCGACGCGGTCGTGTGTCGCTCAGCACTGTTTCTTCTGCAGGTCGACCGAGAACAGCGGTCACGCCTGAAAACATCGCAGCTGTGCAAACTATTATATTAGATGAACGTCATGTGACATACGAGCAGATTCGGGCTGTTATCAGTATCGGAATGACTGCAATTCAGTCGATATTACATAATGGGCTGCGTGTAAGAAAGCTAGTTTCCCGCTGGGTTACCCACAATTTGTCCGAAGAGCAAAAGGCTAAAATATAAAAATACTCTGCAACACTCCAATGGAGGGAAGTCAAATACCGTTTATAATATCGTCTTAGATGACGAATCATGGATTTATTCATACGAACCTGAAAGAAAACATCAGTCAGGAGTTTGGGTCTTCGAAGACGAGGTCAAACCAACGAAAGTGGTTCGCTCCCGCAGCGTGTCAAAGAAAATGGTCGCTACGTTTGTCTCGAAAAAGGGGCATGTTGCTACAATTCTTTTACAGGAACGCAGAACGGTTACCTCTGAGTGGTATATCATGGTTTGTTTGCCAGAAATGATAGCCAACTCCGAATAAATTACCTGAATCGTCGCATCATCTTACATCACGATAATGCGAGCTCCCATACGGCTCTTAAGGCAAATGATTTTTTGGAGCAGGAAACGTTGAGCTGATGAGCCATCCTCCGTACAGGCCTGACCTAAGCCCAAATGATTTCCTTACATTCCCTAGAATGAAAGATTTATTACGCGGTCAACGGTTTGAAGACCCCGAAGCAGCTGTGAAAGCATACAAATCAGCCATTTTGTCAACATCAACTTCAAACTGGAATTACTGTTTTAATGATTGGTTTGCACGAATGGAAAAGTGCATTAAGTAGAACGGAGAATACTTCGAAAAACAATAAAGTACAATTTAGCTATACCGTGCATGTGGTTTTTCTTATTCCCGATAATTTCAGTGTGCCCCTCGTATTAGAGTGCAACAACCAACGTCGAGGTAGTATTATACAATTTTAAGTGACACGATATGACGAAGATGACATTTGAACAATAATAATTTGACATTTTTATTTTCCTTTTATCTCAAAAATTCTAAACTGAAAATCAATGGGAATCATGGGTGATTAGAAAATATTCAAAAACGTTAAGATGTAATTATATAAAATAAAAAGTGACAAGGTAATATATTAAAAAGCAATATATAAGCTAAAACTTTATTTTGTATATCTCGCTCGTCTCACACTCGTTCTTACTGATACTATATTATTTGTATGCGTAATTCAAATGCAGATAAAGTCTGCATCAGTTCCCTGTTGCAGTAATAAAATTAAATCGTTTGATAAACCATCAAATAACCGATATTGTCTAAAGATCTATGAACGCTTTTCAAACCATAAACTATAATACAAATCTAGATCAAGTGAAAATAAAGGACAAAAGTACAACATGATAAAATACGATAGTTATATATTTTAAAATAAAGTGAAAAACATTCTCAAACTATCTGGGACAATAATTCCATGACGTATAATATGTTATTCCATTACGACACGGCCGTCGTTGAAATAGTTCTGGTTAACAATCTTATCGAAAAATGTAAAGATGACAATTTTCTATCTTAAAATTACATTAAAAATCCCAACTGTAATACATATATATAATCTAGGGCCGCTCCAGTTCATATTGATGATTAACGATCTTCCGAGTGTTGTGAAAGATGCGAAGTGTCTGTTATTTGCCGACGATCTCAAACTTTCACTCCCTATAAGGAGCGCTGAGGATTGTCAAAGACTTCAGAGCGACATAAATAGAGTAGCAGCTTGGAGTAAGGAGAACAAGTTGCAATTTAACATCTCAAAGTGCTTGACAATATCATTCACCCGCTCAAAAACACCTAAATTGCAAAACTATGAGGTTGACAATAAGCTTATGAAAAGAGTTACAGAAGTGCGGGATCTGGGTGTTCAAATGGATTCCGGACTAAATTTTCATGCTCATGTTATTAATATCTGCAAAAAGGCGTATAGGAATCTAGGGTTTGTTCTTCGCCGAGTAAATAATTTTACAAATGTCAAAGCAATCATTGTATTATACAATGCCTTGGTCAGAAGTCATTTGGAACACAATGCAATCGTTTGGTTTTCGCATGAAGCTAAGTATAACCTAATGTTGGAGAGGGTACAGAATAAATTTGTGAGATATCTGTATATGAAACTTTACGGCGTGTACCCATTCTATCCCTTAATGTATCCAACCTTATTCATTTTAGGAATGGTCGGATACAATGAACTTAGGGTTAGGAGAGAACTTGCTCTAGTTTTATATATTTATAAGGTACTCATAGGGAAAATATTTTATCCTGAAATACTAAACCAATTAAACATGTATGTACGGATACATAGGGAGACGGCGACGGCCACAATTGTTTGCCGTGCCGAAAGGAAGGACAAACCTAATGCGTCAGGCGCCCCTCACACTTGCTCTCTGCACGCTTAATTTCTTAGCGAGAGAAATAGACTTGTTTTGCTGTCCAATGAGTGAGTTCACAAAGATAGCATTATACATTATTTGTTATGTACCTAATTTAAAAAGATAATTGCATATAATAATAATAGCACATAAAATAGTTATAATAATAGCATATAGAATAGTTACACTATCGTATTAGGATTACCTGTAAAGATAGTTGTAAGTGTTGAAATAAATAAATAAAAAATAAATAAAATATGTGGTCGAAAACGATGCGCGTCACGTCAGAGTTACATTAATGATGTTTTCTTCTACTATACAATAAGCTTTTGCCGTTTTTTATAATATGGGTTACAGAGCTTTGTTCGCAGTTAGATAAAAAATTTGGGACGACATCTATCTGGATATACATCTAAATTAACACCGTTAGAACCATTTCCAAATACTGTTTACATATCTTAATGTATATACATATATAAAAGTTGGTGCGTCTGTTAGTGGTCATGTATAATTGATATATAATTTGTTTTTTTAAGACGATGGTTGGTAGTTAAGCAACGATCCGATAGTCATGTTATCGACAAAGTCTATATTCATGGACCAAAATGACTCATTATTCGATATATTTTGGTTTAGTATAAAAAAAGAAAATCAGAAAATGTGGGCATTGGGTATATATGGGTAATAGTTTATATGAGCTTGTTATACTATAATAATAATATCCTACCGACGGAATATCGGTGACAGCGGCCCATCGTACGTGAACAAGTGAATACACAAACACTGGTTCACTTTATATTTCATCACCCTCATAGACCGTTGGGACAGCAATCCGATACGACCGAAACGAGATCAGACGCAAGACCAGCGCCTCTACGTCCTTTCCGACGCATTGGGATGAAACACCGCCAACTTCCTGACTCGTAGCTTATACTGAGAATTAGAGGCGACCCCTGTATTAAAATACAGAGGATTAAGATTAAGAGGTCTCGGGTAAGACTCTGGGATCCTGGGATCTCTTAAACTTAATCAGCAACTGCGTTTATGGCTACTAGACCAACTTCTTTTGTTCTTACTGGTATAGTTCTAGTAAACGCCAGCACCGAACGAAATGGTGTGAAGAAATCTTTTACGCCGCTATCGCACAGCTTGGTTTCACCACCTTTTCCTTTTCCCTTGACCTTCCCGTGACCCTTTTCCCTTATACAAATTACGGCTTTGCACCAGTCTCCCGGTACTTGCCCATTTCGCGAGCACAAATTGTAAAGGCGGTACAGCTGACTAGCCACTATGCCCTGTCCAGCCCTCAGCATCTTGACGGTAATCCTGTCATACCCTGCAGCCTTACCTAATCTCACACTTTTCAACGCTTTCACTATTTCATCCATGTTTATCTCACTTTCACCAACATTTATATTAGTTTCCATGGAAGGTGCCAGATGCTGTACCTGCACTTCCTCTCTTTTAAACAAACTTTCAAAATACTCTTTCCATCTCTTTAACACACATTGTTCTCCTTTTATGATGCTCCCATCTTGACTCCTGATTGTACTCAGCTCCGAGGCTCCTCTGGCTGTTTTGATGGATTTGCAGAAAAACTTAATGTTTGACTGGAAATCTTCAGTGAACCTCTTATCGAAATCATTCTTTCGTTCTTCCTTCTTTCTAGACAACTTCTTTCGCTGCTGGTTTCATACACCGTTCTTGCTTGTTTATCTCGTCATCCGTTGCCTTTTGAACTTTTTGGTTAGCTTTTGTTGCTAACCAATCCAACCACGCTTTCTTCTTTTCTTGCATAACCCTTTGTACATCTTTATCCATCCACACATTATAGTTCTTTCTTCCTTTTCTTCTTTTAGCTACCTCGCATACCTCAATAGCAATATTCACGATCCCTTTCTTAAATGTCTCCCACAAATCTTCAATCACACCTATCTCTTCTATGCCTTTAAAACTTTCTTTCTGTTTCTCTACATACTCGCCGTTCTTTTCTTTTTCTTGTAGATTTTTTTTACTCTGTCCACAACACTCGTAGGCTCGGCCCCTGTATGTCGCAACCATTTAAAGAGGTCACGCATTCGGCCTGTGACCAGTAAGTGGTCTGTGTCCTTGCCTATACCGCGGTATGCCCGAGTGTCTAGCACTTTCTTCCTCAGTCTTTCATCCACAATTACAAAATCAATCATACTTCTAGACTCACCCTCATCTCTTGTATACAAATGGATCTTTTTGTGGTCAAACATTGTGTTGGTCACGCACAGATTCCATTCCAAGCATACTTCAAGCAGGCTTCTCCCATTGTTATTCACTCTCACGTCCCCAAACGTACCCAGAACTCCTTCATACCCATCACGCTTTACTCCAACCCACCCATTAAAGTCCCCTAACATCACGATCCGTTCATTTGCTCCGCATTTATTCAAAACCTCTCTTGCTATCCTCCCTGCTATCCCAAAATTGCTCTATCTCTCTAGTTGGACTTTTAATGACACACCTCCGTGCAGGTCCGTCGGTGCATAGACCCCAAGGATAAACAAGCGACTGGGTCCGACTTTTAACCTAATCCAGAGGAGTCTTGGGCTTACACATTCATGCTCCATCACACATTCAATTATTCGAGATGAAAGAATCACACCAACTCCCTGACAGCCTTGGCTGGTTTGGGGGACTCCTGACCAGTATGCTGTGTAGGCGCAATGAACCGTGGTGTCACATCCTTTCCTCTTGGTTTCGTTCACGCACAGAATATATATGCATCGTTCATCCATCATCTGACATACTTCATCTAGCTTACCAACTATTCCTCCTATAACCGCTTTTCGTCCCCGCGAGAAACGAGACGTGGTGGGTGGCGACCCACATCGCCGCCATTTTGTTTACTTAAATTTTTTTATAATTGTCCATGGCGTTTCCACTAATAGCAAGGGAAAAGTTCCCCCCCAGCACAGTCCCGCATGCCAGGGTAAGGCTAGCCTAATTCTGGGGTCGCCCGGTCCCAAAGCAGTGTGGCACGCTAACGACTAGGCTTGCCCCTAACCATGCATCCATGCGCGCGGCAGACGTTGGATTGGCGGAGAGGGTAGGAATAGAGAAAGGGAAGGATGGGTGGTGCAAAAAGGAAGATTGGTAAGTTAGAGTGGAAAATAGGAAATGTAGGTTATTACTGCCCAGGAGGGCAAGGGATAGGACAGTAATAGCTAGGGAAGCCGGGGTAGCATACCCGTATACCATACCACAACTACCGGACAGATAAATTGAGTATCCCATGACTATCAGCAAATAATATTACTTATATCATGGTTATCCCGTACAATGTAAGGTAAGTCATGAATATATACAAGAAACAGAAAGGGTCTGAGAATAGAGCCCTGAGTTACGCCCATTTGTACTATCGGCCCGGAAAAGCCCATACTACTAATAACTATTTTTTGCGTTCTGTTACTTAAATATTAAAATATTAATTTGAGTAAATACATTTTTACACTGTAGTGTTAAAGTTTCCTGATTAATAATTTATGGTGAACACAATCGAAAACCTTGGATACGTCACAGAATATACCAAAAACATCATGTCAATTCTCCCATGTATTGGAAATATATTTAATCAGCTCAACACAACCATCTGTTGTCAAACGACCCCTTGTGAAACTGTTTGTAGTAATTTAATTCTAGACGTGGACCTGAATAGAAATTAATTATAATAACTACAACATTTTTATAATATCTCGCATCACACTTCACGTATCTTGTACGTGGTAGAGCCATGTTGCAGCTATATTAATAGTATAGTTATAGCACGAATGGGTCGGCTCGACCAGGGAAGAACCACGCTCTCACAGAATACCAGCGTAAAATATCAGCTTAACACTGCTGTTTCGTATGGTGAGTGTAGAGAACCAGCCACCCTTTTTACTGGAACGAGGCATTCCATCTTAGTTCTCACGGGTGACAACGCATCTGCATTTCGATTCTTTATTGAGGATAGTTGTGGATGTCTATGGGTCACAGTAACCACTTACCATCAGGTGGACTGTGTGCTCGTTTGTCACTCTATCCTATAAAATAAATAGAAAAAAAAACACATAACCCTACTTCTTCTTATCAGACCGGATATTAGATAATTAGGAAAGAAGAGAGAGAAAGAGGAAATAATTAATATGCTACATATAGGCCAGAAGGGTTTTTGTGTTTATAAACTGTTTTCGTTAAATTAGAAATTTATCCTATATCACGTGAAGGCCTTTAACATACTTAAATTGTATACCTAAGAATTTCTCAATCTTCGATTTTAGTTAAAATAATTTTCAAACTCAAACCATAACGCGAAGCGGCCATAGCCAAACACATAGCCACTTCATCAACCATAGAAAATATCATCGATTTACTATCTTTTTAATGCTTACTATTTTAATTTAATAGCAACAAAGAATATATACATTAGAATCAATATATTTATGAATATAAACGTTAATTTTCCAACTCAAGGTGCATGTGTACCGTGCGATTTATTTTCATAATGGATTTGTATATCAATGTTAAATTTCCAGGAATCGTTGGTTGTGCGTTGTTGGTATCGTACGGTACCGCACTCTGTTTTAAGGTCGGCCGCAGTGTCTGGACTGCGTGTCGACGATACGCCTGTTAATCTTTTAAATAGCCGACATTTAGATAAACATCGATGACTCAATATCTGTAGCGATTCGCGAACTCTACGTGATAGATGGCGATGTACGTCTTCAATGTATCGATTATTAATTGCTAAATCTATGCGGTCGTATCATTTATTTAGAATCAGTTGGTTGTTGTTTTGTTTTTGTTGATATTTATGTAATGTTGTTTGAAAGTAAACATTGCGATCACGGTTTAATTGCTACCTAATGACGATTTTGAAAACATATTTTTACAAATATTTTGTTTATCAAAAATAGCTATGTACACATAGAACAGACTTTTAAATAAAAAGAATATTTATACGAAATCTATTGATTGAATGCGCTGTGAGATTCCATGTTTCCAGAAATTAAAATATAAATACCTATATGATATTGTTGATAGCAATTGTGGACAGCAATTTTGATTTTCCCTAAAACTCTTTTTATAGTAGAGGGGCCAAACGAGCATGCGGCTCACCTGATGGTAAGTGACTACTAATTAAAGTCCCACTACTGGGCATACGCCTTTTCTTATTTCTGAGAGAGGTTTAGGGCAAGGAAATGTCTGCCGCGCTGCCAACTGCGTGTTGGTGAACTTATCTTATCTTTTGCGGTCTTCACTAAGCGCACGAGACGCTCCCATGCGCCTCCCTGGTTCGGCGCGCCGGTGCTATGAATTTCCAATCTGTCCGCCGAGTCAGCGCGTAGTCCTTCAGCTGCGGTGTCCACTCTTCCATCGCCCGTTGCAGTTCAGTATTTGCCCCATGAAAATTTGTACCATTGTCTGAGTATATGACCCGTGGCCACCCACGCCTAGCCGCCATGCGCCGCAATGCCAATATCGCCGAGTCCGTCGTAATGGAGTATACTATTTCTAAGTGCACCGCGCGCGTCGTTAAACAGGTGAATAACGCTACCCACCGTTTTTCGTTCCAGGACGTCGGCAAGAATCGTAACTGTTAAAGGCCTGAAATGATCGATTCCGGTGTAGGTAAATGGTCGCGCGAATGCCCCTAATCGTTCAGGTGGTAGGTCTCCTATAACCGCTGGCCGTGGTGTCGCCTTGTGTACCCTGCATCGCAGACATCTCCGCTCCACTTCTCGTACTGTCGGTCGTAATCGGAGGATATGATATCTGGTGCGTAGGTCGTTGACCACCCTCTCCCTGTTGGCGTGGCTTGCCTCCTTATGCGCCTTCTCTACAAGCAGCTCACGAATTTGTGGCGTCCATTCAATATGATGGGTCTCTTTATCTGGCTGTCCAAGTCGGCTGCGTCAATTCTTCCCGTATGGGGTCGAGCTTCCTTAGCGCGCTGCCGGTTGCCAGGTTATTCCCCCGCTGAAGTCGACTGATGTCTTCAGCGAAGCTTTCACAATGGCTGTGCTCTATCCACATCCGCTCTGCCCTCTGGATGTGCTGCAATGTCAGTCCGTGTGCCCGTCCTCGTATGGCATCGACGAACTGCAGTACACGTGCTGTGGCCCTGATCAATCGATCGTAGGAAGAGAATCTTTCTATGTCTGGCAGGTGTGGAGCGTCCTTGGTGTCGCTCTGATGCGCCACGATTTCCTCCAACTCTTCGTCATCCCCTGCCCTCTCTTCCTTCCGGTGAGGCCACTTATCTTCTTCCTCGTAAAGAAAGGACGGTCCGGTGAAACATTGGTCACTTTCTTCTTTGCTTACGTAGTTCATGCGCGTCGCCTGGTCTGCGATGTTTTCTGCAGTTGGTATCCACCTCCATTGCTCGGGTGATCTTTTCAGCTATCTCCCCTAACCTATGAGCCACGTATGGGGTGTAACGCGCCGTATCATTCTGTATCCAGTGGAGCGCCGTAGTGGAGTCTGTCCAATATACTACCCTATCGGCTACCACTCTGTGCTCGCCTTGCACGAATTCCGCGAGTCGCGCGCCTATCAAATTCGCCTGCAACTCTAATCCCGGTATACTTTGCGCCTTAATCGGAGCGACTTTCGCCTTGGCCGCCACTAATCGTACCCTAACCGTTCCGTCGCTGTATCGTATTCGCCAATATGCCGCGGATGCGTACGCACGTTCGCTTGCGTCGTTAAAAACATGAAGTTGACGCTCTACCACTCCCCCCGTAGGAGCATAGCACCTAGGCAGTCGTAGTCGTGACACCTCCTAAACAACTCGCAGCCACCTCTGGAACTCATCCGCTGCCTCCTCGGGTAGTTCATCATCCCATCCGACCTTCTTCATACGCCATAGGTCTTGTAGCAGGATCTTGGCGGTGATGGTGAGGTAACTGAGTAGTCCAAGTGGGTCAAATACTGACATGACCGCGCTCAGTGCCTCTCTCTTGGTCGGTGGTCGCTGTAGCGTCTTCACTTTATGCGGCACCCTATTCATTGACGTGTTAAAGGTTAAGGCGTCTTCGTCGGCCATCCATAACAACCCTAGGGTTCTGCCTGGGCTGTCTTGTCTTAAGCCTACTTCCTTAGGCTTGCTCGCCAGTAGTTCCTCCGGCTTGTCTTCCAATAGGGCTGCGTGGTTAGAATTCCAGCCTGCCAAGGTGAAACCGGCCTTCTGGTGCACTTCCGTAACCTGCCTCGCCGTATGAAACAGAAACAGAAACAGAAACTTTTTTATTCAATATAGATTATAAATAATACTTATTGAAAGTCACTCTTTTGTATAATTACCACTGGTTCGAAAAAAACCTCTGTCCTGGGAAGAACCAGCAAGAAACCCAGCGGGAAATTTTTTTTAACAGCTTACAATCATGTATGTTACACAAATTAACAACACAACAAATTAGAAATAACTTGGGAGCGATCACCTCACTTCCAAGGGTTATTATCATCTATAAATTCTTTAATATTATTATAACCCTCTTTATACAAACTTAGTTTAATAAAGTTTTTGAACTTTGAACAGGTAAAATTTTGTATATTTTCTGGAATTTTGTTGTAAAAGCGTATACATCGCCCTAAGAATGAATTACTGACTCGATGGAGTCGAGTAACTGGTACTACTAGCTTGTGTCTGTTCCTAGTATTTACAGAATGAATATCACTTATTTTTGTACAACTACTTTTATTTTTGTGTACGTACATTATATTTTCATAAATGTATTGAGAGGCCAAAGTTAATATATTAATTTCCTTAAATTTTTGTCGCAGCGACTCTTTAGGCTTTAAATCATAAATTGCTCTTATGGCCCTCTTCTGTAAAACAAATATAATTTCAGTGTCAGCTGCGTGTCCCCATAGCAAAATACCATACGACATTATGCTATGGAAATAGCTAAAGTAAACTAGTCTAGCTGTTTCAATACTAGTTAGACTTCTAATCTTTTTTACGGCATATGCTGCAGAACTAAGTCTGCTTGCTAGTTTTCATATATGGGGGCTCCATTGAAGCTTCGCGTCTAGTGTGATTCCAAGAAAAATGGTGGTATCTACAAGACTCAGTTTCTCCCCATGTAAAATTACATTAGTATTTAATTGTTTGACATTTGGAGTCATAAATTTCATACATTTCGTTTTAGTGCCATTTAAATGCAAATTATTAACATTGAACCAGTTTACTAATTTAGATATAGCATTATTTACTTCGTCATATTTTAGCAATTGTCGACTTAATTTGAAAATTAAAGAAGTGTCATCTGCAAATAATACTATATCATGGTCATCTATCTCCTACTATGTAAGGTAAGTCATTAATGTATACAAGAAACAGAAAGGGGCCGAGAACTGAGCCTTGAGGCACGCCCATCTGTACCATCGACCCGGAAGAACTCATACTGTTAATGACAACTTTTTGCGTTCTCTTACTTAAATATGAAATAATTAATTTAAGAGCATCCTTTCTTTCACCGTAGTGTTGAAGTTTCCTGATTAATGTTTCATGGTGAACGGTATTTACCGCTTCCTCTACCGTTGCGTAACTGTCTAAATAGTCGTCCATATAATGTCTACGTACGATAGCGTTAAGCGTCAACGGGTATGTCTCTGCGTGTGCGCGCGCGTTATAATCTCTAGCACTATTTGCGAGAAACGGCGAGCTTCTCGCGCCGAAAATCATTGACGCCATAACGTACTCCCGCGGTGGGCTGTGTCGCTCGTTTCCTCGCCAGAGAAAGGTTGGTCGCGACGGTCGATTTTCACACGCAAGAACATTTCCCTAATTTCCGCGGACACGGCTATCTCATTCTCCCTAAACCTAAACAGTATGCCCGGTAAGTTCCGTAAGAAGTCGGGGCCGTCGAGTAAATAGTCATTAAAACATCTACCGGATGCGCGCGCTGCCGCGTCAAACACTACTCTCGTCTTCCCCGGCTTGTTCGGGTTCCGTACTGCGAAGTGTGGCAGGTACCAGCTCTTGGGGTCATCTCTCTCCGTCCCCTCGGCTTCCCTTGCGTATCCTTTCGCCAGGAGATTGTCTATATGGGCTGTGTAGACGTCCCGAAACTCCGGCGACTGGTCCATTTTCCTTTCAATCGTCCGTAGCCTTCGAGCCGCCATTTCATAGCTGGGTGGCATCCGCACGTTTTCGTCCTTTCATGGCAGTCCAACATGGTATTGCTCGCCGACCTTCTTGGCGGTGCGCTGGAATATGTCGACAGCGCGCTCCACTTCCCGTCGCAGCCTACTCTTTACCGAGATACCTATAGAATCTATCTCATACTGCCGTTTGAGGAGTTCCGTTAGCTCCTCGTCCTGACTGGCAAACGTTCGGATGTCCCTATCTGGCCGTCCGCTAGTGCTTGCTACGTATAATACGGTCTCGCCATCTTCCCTACACGTTAACCGCGGCACGGTTCCCTGAATTACCCATCCTAGCAACATACGTGCAGCTATAGGCTGCCTTCGACGTCCTATTCTCAAATTACGGGTGATTATTAAGTGCTTCAACCGTAAGCACTCCCTAGTCACCGACTGCGAGCCTATCTTTAAATCTCCTATTGTTCGCGCTTACACTATACATTTCACTGCGCGTCTTGCCACGTATCCCTATATTAACTAGCCTACTATTGGCCTCGCGTTGACTATTATTCACGCCTCCAATATTGAGCGGCTTTACCGGTCCTTCCGCTCCTAACTCGCGAGCTAAGTCGTCGTCGATTAATGATATAGTAGAGCCTTCATCAAGTAGCGCATACGTATCAACTTCCTTACCACGCGGTCCGCGCACGGTAATGGGGCACACTTTCAATAACACGGACGCACTACTATTAACATTCGACGCGATGAGCACGGTTTCATCTGGTTTTACCGACGTTTCAGGCGCGCAGGCCTTGCGGGCGTGAAGGAGGGCGTGGTGGGGGGCGTTGCAGCCGTCGACGCCGCACTTCCTAGCTTTACAACGTAGGCGTCGGTGTTTGCTGCTTAAGCACCTAAAACACACCCCATCTTCCCTAACCCACTTCCACCGGTCGTCCAAACCCATTTGCGCTAGCTTCCTACATTTGGCGATTGGGTGTTCACCCCCACAACACATACACGAGGCACTACCGGTGTCCTCCTGGGCGGTGAACGTCTTTACGTCGCGGGCCCTATCCTCTACGCGGCGTGTCAACCCTATCCTTTTCGACGGCGGCGCCTCTCGTCTTACAGGCGATTCCTTAGTCGGCGTTACGGACGTATAGGCGTGACTTAACGCACGGTCAGCGTCTCTCATCATGAACCGGGATAGCGTGACAATGTCCGGATTGTCCGCACTTCCGTAGTGCTCCGCATAATCGCAACAACGCGACCGTAAGTGAGGGCTAAGTTTGCTAGTGACCTCCCTAGTTAGCATTGGATTTTGTAAGTATCCTTTGCCGTCGACGTTCTGCATAATACACACTATATTTTGCAACTTAATAGCGAACGAATTTGATTCCTGGACGGTTTGACCCGGGCGCGGAAGGCGTTTTAATTCCTCTAACGCACGATCTATAATTAATTCCGGGCGAAACACTGCTCCAGTGTCCGCATAATGTCTGCTGGATCCTTCGCGGTAAACAGCAGCGCCGATACTACCTCCCTAGCGTCACTGCGTAAACAGTTCCTTAACCTTGCCATATTTTCCGTATTTGTTAATCCATATAAACGCGTGGATTCTTTCATCGCGACTTTAAACGCTAACCTTTTCGCGGCCGAACCGTTAAAAATAGGCAAGTCCTGCGTCTGCTTCGCGGCGGCGGGCCTAACTCTAATCATGCTTTCTAAAGCTTCCGCTAATCGTTCTATACCCCTATCTTTCCCTCGCGGGGTGAGCGACATATCCCTATCCCTACTTCCCTCTAGCCTACGCTGTGGCGCTGGCGACCTATGTACACCTACATCCTTATAACACGGCGACGGTAATCTACGATCCACATGGCGATGGCGATCTATGTACACCTACATCCTTACATGTCGACGGTAATCTACGATCCGCGTGGTGAGGTGGCGATGGCGATCTATGTACACCTACATCCTTACACGGCGACGGTAATCTACGATCCGCGTGGCGATGTGGCGATCTATATATAGGCGATAGAGTGCGGCGTTGGACGCGCGACGGCGACGTAACCCGTACACGGAGATGCACCTGGTTCATTTCTACGGCGACTCCATTGTCCCTCTGTATCGTATCTACGCGACGCGGTTGAATATCATTCGCAACTGACCTCCTCAGGACATCTTCAGCGTGGTCGTAACCGGTTCCCCTACTCGGTAATGCTTGCTCTAACTCGATGCGGGTCGCGGGCTGAGACGGGCGGTAGGGCGTCTCCCCCCGCACAGTCTCCACGTTCTCTAACCACCTATCAACGCGTACCCTATTTTTCACTAAATCGTGTTCGTTTAAACTTTCCCTATCCGTTTCTTCCTGCAGTTGAGCGACGTCCCTAGCGTATTTCTTCTTGATAAGATCTTCTTCGATTTGCAATTGCTTCCTTCTAATTGCAGCTAGTTCCTCCGCGGTATTATACTCGATTTGTTTTAACTTTACTATCGCGCTAGCTGTCGACCGGGCTGAACGGACTGAACGGACCGATGTGGAGCGGGGCGCGGGCCTATGTACAACGTCTGCTACAGGCGCGACGGTACGCACTATCGAACTAGTCTCTGTTACCGGAAGATCTTCTACAATCGCCGCGCGCGTCTCTGTACGCGGCGCGGATGTGCTAACCTCTCCCAAGCGATCGATTGTAGACACGGACATAGAGGGGCGCGGGGGCGCGGGCGCGAGTGGGGCCTGGGGCGCCGCGGAGGGCGCTTGTGCCATCGCGAGATAATCGGACGGGGACGCAGGTGCTTCCTCGAATATCCGCATTCCTACCGGCATTTCATCGTCGTTCCGTGTCTTCTGGCTTCTTGTCTTCCTCATGACGTCCCACGTTACGACCTCCGATCGTCTTCAAAAAGACGCACGTATTGGACGCCGTTACCGCCACAAGGGTGTTACCAGATGGTCACAGTTTGGCACCGTTAGGGAGCAACCACCTGGCCGCGTAAACGCGGTTTAAGAAACAAGAAATTGTCTGGAAACAGACAATTTCTATATGACGTAGCCGTAATAAGAAACAGAGAAGAAGTTAGTACCGACGATCTTCTCTCTTCGTCGACGAACTTCTTTCTTCCTTGAAGATCTTCTAGAATGATCTTCTTTCTTCTATGATTATCTTCTTTCTTCTGTAATTACCTTCTTTCTTCTGTAATTACCTTCTTTCTTCTGGCTTCTTATCCGGCGGCGATGCACCAAGAATATTAGGGACTATAGTGGCATACTGTATGTATTTACGTGTTGCTAGTGGACTGTATGACTGATTAATTGACTGATACTACGCTAGGGGACTGCTCAAAGGAAAAATGGTATGATGACTATACAAAAACTACTAAAAAAAGATGATCACATTATTCCGAGATAAACTTATAAATGGTTTTAATAAGCAATCAATAAACAAGATTTATCATGACGTGTTTAAATTAATTGTTTAAATGAATTGCCAACAAACATGAAGGCCAGAAGTATATTTCAGATTTTAGTCATTTTCCTGGGGTTTTTTGAGCGTCCTTGCAACCTTCCATAACTTTAATTTTTTTTTTGAACTTATGCGGCTTTAATAATTACTTAAATACTTGCGCTCAAGAAAATATATATTTTAATGTTACTTATTACAGTTTATTACTTATATTCTAGTTTAGTACTTATTTTCATTAAACCTATGATTTAGCCGTGGATTAACATTTTACAGCTGTTGCATTATTACGAGGAGTTCAGGAAATGGTGGAATCCAATAAGATACCCAATTTCTTAACAACGTCATTGTAAGAACAAGGTTATGGTTTTCATTTTTAATGTTTAATTTGGAGATCATTCATATACCCCGTTAACCCATATTATCGACTCAAACATCATAATATAAAACTTGCAACTTGTTCTAAAGCAGACGATTTAGCTAACAGTGACAGAGTACCAGTTATTTTGCATCGTAGACTCTCATACCCTGGGTATTTTAGTCTAGCAATTTGAGCCGCGGGAAAAGTAAGTTGATAATAAACCTCATGGTACCCTTGAAGTAGCGTTATACTATTATTATATTATCAACTTATTTTTTCCCGCGGCTTAGAACCCTTAGCACTTAAAAGAAACTGCGCCTCTATAATGGTAGTCTTTTGACAAGTAGTTCAATTATTTTTGCTATTGTCTCGAAAACTATGAGCAATATGGGAGAATGATCTAAATAATAATTGAAGATCTTTTAATTTTACGTGAAAAGGGTCTTATAACCTTTTCCTGAAAACTATGTTAGTTTTGTTATTAAAAGGGGTTGAAATAAAAAAAACGGCAAAGTGCGAGTCGGACTCGCGTACCGAGGGTTCCGAACAAATATGTAGGTAATAAACTATAATAAAAATATTTTTATTATGTGATGTAACTAAAAATTTATGTTTTTCGCAACTTTTCCTTTATCTGTACTATAAATCGCTGCTTCGTACCAAATTTCAAGATTCTGAGTTCACGGGAAGTACCCTGTAGGTTTTGATTCCCTTGCGAATGTCGAAAATTTACGGCAAAAACGGGTGTATCTTTTGATTGCTTAGGCTTAGAAGTTTGATTTTTGACGTGACAACGTCTTATAAAACGATGAAGCTGGCTGCACGAACGAAAAAACATGACTCATGCGGCGTTACCTAAGCGTTCCATTTAAAGTGCAAGCGAGAGCGCGGAACGAGCGAATGTGATGTCAATTGTTTATAGCAACGATAATTGCGGCGATAAAGGTAATGATTCTTTCGATATTAAATATTTCTTATGACGTTGTCACGTTCAACTATCGTCAGTAATTCGACTTTACAGACCATCGATTTTTTTTCACAGATCTAAGGGACAGTAGACTTGAGTATTTGATATGAATTTCAGCTTGATACCTCCACGCGTTCTTGAGAAAAAGGGTCTTGACAGACAGACAGACAGACAGGCGAACAACAAAGTGATCCTATAAGGGTTCCCTTTTGTCCTTTTAAGGTACGGAACCCTAAAAAATGTTAAAAATCGATTCGATATCAAAAGTTTAAATAGAAAAATTGGTTTAGCCATTCCGAAGGCAGGCAGACAAAATTTAAGAAATAGTTTTCATGTTTTAAAAACCTGCAAATAAGCAAATAACCCCTGAGCATCGATCACTAATTTATTAGTGATCGATGCCCCTTAGCTTAATATAAGGCAATCGTTTCGATATGACAGACAGGCACTTTAATTTTATTTATATGAGTACCTATAGAAATTAAACTAGTGTTGACATTTATTTTTTTACTATTTTGTAGAAATCTATGCGGAAGCCTATGCGCCCAAGCCTATGCGGAAGATGATGTTAATGTTCAGAAGTGAACTTTATGTATATCTATTCATAAGAATATTAATAATATTTAAATGTCTGTCCGTAGTATTGAAATAACTGTCTCAAATTGATCTGAAGAGGTTATTTGCATGCCATTATGACATAAATAACTATTTAAAAATCTGTCAGTCTGTCTATCTATCCGTCCGGACTTATCTTCGGGATGGTTGGACCGATTGTAATGAAACTTCACAAAGAAAAATATAGCAATCCCAGGAGTGATCTACGTAGCTCGCTTATAAATACTCTAAGGATCTAGGCTTTATTTTATTCAAAAAATTGTTTTTTCGAATGGACGACAAATTTATAAAATAAATGGTCTTTGATTATCTTAAATCTAAACAAAGCTACATTAATAGATCTTACTCGGGCCAAGGCCGCGGTAGCTCAGTGGTTAAGTGCTCGCTGTAAATTTCACAATAAGCGAGCAACCCGGTTTCGATTCCAGCCGACACCAACGAAATAGCTAATTGCAAGTTTAAGTGCTGATTTACCACGTGAGGAAACCTGAAAAATATTTCAAAAGCATGTGAACCAACACGCATTTGGGCAGCGCGGCGGACATTTCCTTGCCCTAAAATCCTCTCAAAAATGAGAGGAGGCCTGTGCCCAACAGTGGAACGTATACAGACTTTAAATTTAACTTAAGCGAAGCCGGGGCGGATTGCAAGTATATGATATAATAATTTAACAATAAGTAACGTCACTTATTGTTAGATTATTATATTGCCATAAATTTCTCCAAAACCCACTCACTATATGGTGTTAATTGGGGGACTTCAACGAAAAACTAGGCACAAGAGAGAACGGTGAGCTGAAAGTAGAGAAATTCGGAATAGGGCAACGGAACCGAAGAGGCCAGCAGCTGGCCGACTTCATAGAGAAAGAGGGACTCTTTATGATGAACTCTTTCTTCCAGAATAAGCTCCACAGGAATTGGACCTGGTCGGACTTCATTATGACGACTAGATGCCAACTATTAAGTGAGTCTCAGTGATCGCGAGGGTGAAAACTGGTAGCGATCACCGAATAGTTAGAGATACACTGAACCTAAAAGTTAAGTTGGAGCGGTCTCGTCTAATGAAGTCAACGCTCCGTTCCCCTCGTGCTTTGATCCAAAATCCCGAAACCTTTTAGCTCGAATTACAAAACCATTTTCAGTGCCTAAAAATTACAATGCAGTGGACGATATGAGTGACAAGCTCGTGGAAACTGTCTATGCGGTCGGAGTTATGTTCTGCAAGATCTGCCGCAAAAAAATACAAAAACTCTTCGATCACTAAATCTCATGGCTGTTAGACGTAAAATGTAGTTGCCCGTATTCCTGCCGTAAGTATGCGGCGGGACTTACGCAATTTCAATACACCTCGTATTGAAGAAGCGATCGAGCGGACCCAGGGCTCCAAAGTCTTTGCCAGAGATCTGTTTGCCAGAAAGAGCCAACAGTCAAAGCTGAAGATAGAGCGTGGCAGCATCATTTCCGGGACACCTGTGATTTTGAGTCAGATTGAGAGGTTCTATGGCAGCTGTACACGTCATCGTTGGAGCCACACGGTAATGTGAATAACGATCAAAGAAGAAGTCTTGTCCGACACTGTTCCGATGACTTATCAGACGTCAGTTTAAGCGAGATTAGAATGGCTCTCGAACACTTTAAAAATGGCAAGTCCCCGTACGAGGATGGAATTACAGCGGAGCTTCTGAAAGCGAGTGGAAAACCGGTACTTGAAATCCTTCTGAAGCTCTTTAATTCCATCCTCCATAATGGGACTACTCTGGAGGCGTGGAGCAGATTCTTCAAGAAAGGCGACAACGCTCTCTTGCAGAACTACAGAACGATTTCCCTTCTAAGCCGCGTCTACGTCCTGTTTTCGAGAGTCATTACGAATCGTCTCGCAAACAAACTCGACGACTTCCAGCCTCCTGAACAAGCCCGTTTCCGAAAAGGCTTTAGTATCATAGACCACATACATACCCTTCGGAAAATTGCACAGAAGACTGTAGAGCATAATCTGCCACTTTGCCTAGCGTATGTGGATTATGAGAAAGCCTTTGATTCCGTCGAAAACTAAGCAGTGCTACAGTTCCTTCAGCGGTGCCAAATTAACTATCGGTATATCGAAGAGCTGAAGTGTTTGCACAGTAGGGCTAAGATAGCTATCCGAGTACACAACCAGAGTACGAAACCTATCCAAATGCAGAAAGGTGTAAGAGAGGGTGACGTTATATCCCCGAAACTCTTCACCGCTGCATTGGAAGACGTTTTCAAGTTACTACTGGACTGGAAAGTATACGGTATTAACATCAATGGCAAGTACATCACTCACCTTCGATTTGTCGACGATATAGTAATTATTGCAGAATCGCTGGAGGACCTAAGCACTATGTTCAACGACCTCAATAGTGTCTCCCAACGGATAGTTCTTAAGATGAACATGGCCAAAACAAAGATGATGCTTAATGTCCATGTCACACCCATGCCGGTAGTTGTTGGGAGCACTAAGCTCGAAGTTGTTGACAAGTATGTTTATCTGAGACAAATAGTCCGACTAGGTAAGTCCAACTTCGACCGCGAGGTCAATCGACGGATTCAACTCGTTCAACAGCGTTCGCGAAATTACGACACATCTTCTCGTCAGGAATAACTCAAAACCTGAAAACCAAATTGTACAACCAGTGCGTGTTACCAGTGATGACTTATGGATCTGAAATGTGGTCCTTCACTGTTGGCCCTATGTGGACGCTCAAGGTGGCTTAGCGAGCTATGACGTGATAAACTTAGGAATGAGGATATCCGCAGTAGAACAAGAGTGACCGACATAGCCCAATGGATTAGTAAGCTGAAGTGGCAATGGGCCGGCCATATAGCTCGATGAACCGACAACCGATGGGAATGGTTCCCGAATGGCATACGAAGTGTAGGACGACTCCCCACTAGATGGAGTGACGACCTGTTAAGACATCCAGGAAGCCGATGGATGCAGGTGGAGTATCTTGGGGGAGGCATATGTTCAGCAGTGGACTTGTGAAGGGATGTGATGATGATGATGATGATGATGAAGTAACGTCACATACATTCTTTTCCTTCTCTCATTGTTGATCAATCCAACACGTTTGTCTCCTTTATCTTGTCGCGTACAAAACAGACACTTCTTTTTGTCCTGAGATTGAACATTGATTTTTTTATCTTTGTTTTTTTTATTTGAAAGACTTGAAATTTTATGCTCAGCGCGCAGAAGTTTCTACGGAACCTTGGCTCTGTTTACGTCGATGATATGTATTTACAATTTTTATAGATTTGGGGGTAAACGAGCATGCAGCTCACCTGATGGTAAGTGATATAATATAAATAAAATATAAATATCAGACAAATGTGTAGTATTCGCGAAAACATAAGAAATCATCAGACTTTTTTCCGTGGAATTAAGGTATTAACGAATCTCCAAATTGTATTCAACAAAAAATCTATTAAATAAATAAATACTGATCACGAATATGTACATTATTGTAATTATATTATATGCATTTATTTAAATAGCCGTTAAATAATGATACCTAAAAGTTTTACGGATAAAACTGGTCAAATTGAATTTATTATTTCTAAGTATTTTAATATTATATAACTAAAACAAAGTTTTTGTAATAATAATGTACCTACAATAAACAAAATATATGCTATACATACAGCAAGATATTGCTATAGTACCAGGGCCAATACTGGGGCTACACTGAACAATTTCAATTGGTCTGGTACGCTTGTTATAGTAAGCGATGTACCTATCTCTTACTTTTTCTAGTTCTTACTGAATAATTTATATCATTGTCAGTTTAACGTGTTGCTGAGAGATACTTTGCAGACGGTCAGATATTGATTGAACTACAGTTTAGTTAATTGCTTATGGTACATGTAAGCAGATAAATAAATTCATGAGTCATTCGATGAATACCGTATTTAAAATATTTTGAATACCGGTCTCGGTAAAAATACAGTGAATAAACCTGTAAGTTTACCAAATAAAAGTATTCGAGTGCAATTTATAGTGGAGTAGCGAGTCGACCCGTTTTCCTGTCCAATAAACCCTTTCAGAAGTGAGAGGAGCCAAGTGTTGAAATTTATAGGTGTCGTTTACGATTTTTATAGTACTCATCAATCCATTACAGCTTATAAAAGTCCACTGCTGAACATAGATATCCCTTATAGATTGCCTCATGGCGGGATTTTGGCGTAGTTGCCACGCATGGCATTTTGCGACCGCAATTTTTTATTATTTCGAGTTGTTAAGGACGTTTACATCTTATTTCCAAAATAATTACAATAAAAAAGACATTTTTTACAGTAATCAATAAAAGTTAAATCAGTTATTAAAAGAAATTTGCAATCATTTTTTTTTATATAGGATAAGGTGACAAACGAGCACACAGCCCACCTGATGGTAAGTGGTTACTGTCACCCATAGACATCTACATCTATCCTCAATAAAGAATCAAAATGTAGAGATGCATTGTCACCCGTGAGGACTAAGATAGAATGCCTCTTTTCCAGTAAAAAGGGTCTCCGGTTCTCTACACTCACCATAAGAAACACAGCAGTGTTAAGCTGCTATTTTACGCTGGTATTCTGTAAGAGCGTGGCCCTTCCCCGGTCGAGCCGACCCATTCGTGCTACAACTACACTACTAATATAGCTGCAGCATGGCTCTACCACGTATAAATTGTTTATCCGGCGTAAGAAATTAAAATTTCATTTGCCAAACGCCAATTTTGTGAACCTACTACGTAAGTATGTACTACAACGATAAGTCTTTCAAAAAAGGAAGCGACTAGGTAGTAAACGGGCCGCGGGTTCGAATTTATTTATTTATTATTAAGTATATGATGTACTACTACTACTACTGTACTAGTTGCTGATTTATATAATGTACGCGTCACTTTTATTCATATACTTTTATCACTTAATTAAATTTCCCACGACACTACACGCGATTTTTGTCCAGATTTGTTTAAGGTATGCAAATAATTGTTTTTATTCTGGATGTTCTTCAATTTCACATGTAAATTTCTCAATTTTTCAGGTTCTCAACACAAAAGAAATCCTACTGTGCGCGCAAAAAATTGTTAATAATTTAAAGTTGCATTTAATTTTTTGCTCGATAGTATTAGTTGAGTAGGCTGTGTTTTGACTTTTTGCTTTGTTTGGAATGTAATAATCAGATTTTTTTGTAATTTTTTTAAGCCAATTTAGTTTCTATATTATATTGTTATTTAGTTTTGTGCGTAAATAATATTTTCTATTCAGAAAATCAATCAATTAGCAATAAATCGCGTGCGTCACAGTAGTTTGGACCTGCGCTGCGTGGTTAATGCGTGAAAACTTCCACTCGCGTGGCCGTGCCTAGATGTGTGAACGCAATTTGTTTTATTGCCTAGTTTTGGCAGTTCGCCTGGTAGCAAGTATACTAAATAGGTTTACGCTAAGTAAATACAATGCTATAAATGCTAAAAGGATTTGACCGAATAACAAACTGCTAATCGAATAAAATATCAGTTAATTAATTTATTTATTTAACAATTTATGAACACACAAAGTAATATTAATACGAAAAATTAAAAAGATATTTTGTGCAAAGGCACTGCTTCGTACTGAATTTTTTCCAGCATGTCCGTTACTGGACAGATTGAAAGTGAAGCAGATTTAGGGTGCATTATTAATATTTTTTTTAGATTTGAAAAAAATATAAAATAAAAAATACAGATAATAAATACATATGTATACATATGTATTTATTATCTGTATTTATACATACATCCAAACATACATATATTTAATGCATCGGTGGGCGTTGGGAGGGGGGGGGGGGGGATAGGTCAACAAATAATTGTCTTCTGTTTTAGCATATTATATAACATAAAGGTTAAATAAAATTGTGTCACCAGCTAATTATTTTGTAAACGCTAACTTCTATATAATTTTAAAATAAATAAATAAATAATTACTCACAAGAAACCGTGTCTATGAATGACCGCGCCAGGCTCCACTTGGCCCGATCCATTATCACAGACAGGGCTATTTTTGAGATATTGTGTTGGTGGACCGGGCACAGCCAAAGATATTTTTGGTCTACATTATCATTCCGTGACGAGAACTTCGTGAAAGCCGAAACAGGTAAGCGAACAAAACATATGAATCTGGCTTACGAGGTTACCGATATGTTAAGTGGTTTGCTGACCTAAATTATTCCTGTAGTTGTTTCTGCGAACGGGATCGCCGGTCAGACTTTCGGGTCATCTGAGGTTGTGCACTCCCTATTCCCTTACTCTCCTAGTCTAAAGCGACGTTAATCTCAAACCACCAGCAAGAGGACTACTTTACGTGATTTCCGAAGCACGAGGATGAAACTTCCTCACTCCAGGTTGCTATTGGCAATTTCCTAACAGAAAATCCAGTTCAGTCAGTTGTGTTCCACTTTTCACGTTTCATAGTTTTATCATACCGTATTTTGATAGTGTTAAACACCCAGGCGTTGTCGTGAAGCGACAATTAAAAGAGAAAGAACCTAACCTAAGAACAGCAAAACAACAAAAGTAGATCAAGAAAATAATATATTTAAAGTTTCAGAAAAGTATTTACAATTTTATAAAAAAAAATGAAATATGAAGATGATGGATGAAGTGAGATTACAATTATATTAAAAAAAAGGATAGGAGAATAGGAGAATTAGTATGATAGTGGAGCCCTAGAGCCTCGCTGCTTTTGTAGAAGTAGGGACACGGAGAGCTTGAGGTTTCTCAGCGGCGACGGCACGCAGCGCCTGGACTGGGCACACGCTGCGTCCGGAGCCGGCGCACGTAGCGCCTGGGGTAGGTGCGCTCAGTACTTGGAGAAGTAGTCGCCGCGCCCAGAGGTAGCGCGGGCAGTAGGTGCACTCGGCGCCTGGAGCAAGCAGTCGTAGCGTGCCCGAAGGTAGCGCGGGCAGTAGGTGCACTCGGCGCCTGGAGCAAGCAGTCGTAGCGTGCCCGAAGGTAGCGCGGGCAGTAGGTGCACTCAGCGCCTGGAGCAAGCAGTCGTAGCGTGCCCGAAGGTAGCGTGGCCCCGTACATGAAGCAGACTGCCGACGACTTCACGTGTAGATGGAGGCTTGCAGGATCCCGGCGCCTGGTTTGCAGGATGCGCCGACGACTTCAGGATGCGCCGGATGTAGATGGAGGCTTGCAGGATCCCGGGGCAAAGCGGCCCCGGGATAAGGCCTTTAGTAGATGTTTCTCGTTTGAGAACTGAAGCGAGACTGTCCAGTATTCTCCAATTTTTAGAGAGAACGAGAAATTATTTAAATTAAAACGAAATTTATTGTAAATGACCTACAGCCAAAGAGTATTTATGTAGAAAGAACATCATACCAGAGACGAATTTGAATAAAAGTTACCATGACAACGAAATAAATAACGGCTGTCAAATATAAAATTTTTGGTTTTTTAGGAATATAATTGGAAAATCATTACATTTAAGTAAGAAATGAGATATTATTCACATAGGAAAAACCAATGCACGGCAGCGTACATGAAGCCTGAAATTGTAGAGTTACAGAGAATTCAATAAAAGACCGAAAAAGGTAAGACTTCATTGACAGCTATTTTAAAAGTACTAAATAGTGTGAAAATATGCAGTAAAATGATATGTTATTGTGTAAAAACGTTACAGGATCCTATGGAAATAAAGGTGATGCTAAATATAAATGCAGAAAATCAAAAACAGAATGGAAAAATAGTATAAAGTGATGCAAAACATGAATGCAGAAAATCAAGAACAGAATGGAGAAATAGTGTACAATGAAATGTAAGTAGTATAACACTACATTTTCCCCCCGACCCTGGAAAATTTTTGACTCAGCAAAAATTTTGACATGTACATTCTAAAATAAACCATAAAAACACAGCTTTGCAGAAACAGGCATCAACAGGCAAAATCAGCTATACTATCTCTTACATTCATCATCTGCATTCAGGTAAGGGTGGAGTTCACATTCAATGACTACCACTCTAAAAGTGTGTTTTCAAAACGACATTAAGGCTTATTTAAGGAGTAGTCAACCGCTCCTGTGTGGAAAAAAAATAAATTAGTCGAAGAGACACCACTCTAAAAGTGTGTTTTCAAAAGGACATTCAGGCTTATTTAAAGAGTTGTCAACCGCTCACAAGTGAAGATAAAGTAAAGAACGTTAAGAGAATAGTCAGCTGCTCCCAAGTGAAGATAAAGATAAAGAACTTAATCTTAAGCAAGCATTAGTCGCTATGACTTATGCAACATCACCAACGAGATGTGTCTGAAACAAACATAAAAAGTGAAGATTAATCCAACCAACATTCGAGGTCTTAAAGCAAGATGTGTTGAAGAACACTGGATCATCAAACAAACAAACAAATTAAAAGAAATAAAAATAATAAGGTGAAAATGGTGGTGATATTTATACATATATACAAATTAACAGTAAATAAAAGTTAAGAAAATTAATGATTTTACATCTTTGATGTGCCACTTGCCTCTAACTCCATTAGGGTCTTCAAGCACATAGACTAGTGGTGACAGTTTAGCTATCACTTTGCACTTGATGAACTTAGGGGCAAGTTTAGCATTAAAGTATGCGCCGGCATCGCTTAAAACATGGTTTTTACGCCAAACAGTGTCTCCCACATTAAATTCTTTAAAAGACCGGCGAAGATCATAGCGAGCGCTATTTTTAGCGTGAGCTATGTGAAGTTTAGTTTGAACTTTGTGAAATATAGACGAGAGGAGACCAGCATTAGACGCGTAAATATCACGAGGCATAAATACCAATTCCTCGAGGTTCTGAGTTGGAGTATAGAAGGAACCACAAGGTATTGTTTCCCTACCAAAGACTAAAAAATTTGGAGTAAAACCAGTAGCTACGTTTGTAGCGCTGTTCATTGCGTACTGAATCTTAGCAAGATGGTTGTCCCAGGATCTATGATCGTCTCCTACTAGAGATGCTAGAGCTGTAATAATTGTACTATTAAACTTCTCCGTAGGATTAACCTGAGGACAATATAAAGCTGTGTAAAAAATACAAGGAACATTATAAGAATTTAATAATGAGTGGAATTCTCGCGACTGAAATTGAACAGCGTTGTCCATTATAATAGTTTGAGGAATGCCATGAACTAGAAAAACTGAATTTTCCAAAACATTAATAATATTAGCTGAAGTAGCACGTTTAAGGGGAAAAATCATAGAATATTTAGTAAAATTGCAGTTAATTACTAGAATATACTGATTTCGTCTTCGAGTCATAGGCAATGGACCCATAAGACCTAAGGATATAGTTTGAAAAGGTCTGGAGCAAAGTTTGGGTTTACCCATAAGACCATAGGGAGAATGATTAGGGTGTTTGTAGGTTAAGCAGGTTTCACAAGTCGAGATTAATTCGGCAATGTCCTTAAACATACCAGGCCAATAGTATTTTAAAGATATTTTCTTAAATGTCTTGAAGATACCAAGATGGAGTTCTGAAGGGGAACCATGGTTAGCTTCAATAAGTGCATGTCTATCTTGAGGTAGTGGAACTTCTTTCCAAATAAAGTCATCGTTTAGACGATCGGGAGAATGGATACAGCGGTAAAGTTTGTTATCCCTGATAGTGTAGTTGGGATATGCGTCTGGGTTATTGGAGCATCCGAGAAAAATTTTGTTGTAGTGTTCTCAGTCTACGATCAGGTGGTTCTTCAATCGAAATGGGATGTACGCCTTGAGGTGAAGTTTCTCGTGTATCAGGACGTTCTTGATTCTTATGTCTTGATAATAAATCTGGAACAACGTTATCCTTTCCTTTTTTATGTTTTAGGACAAAGTTAAAGCATGATAAGCGTAAAGTCCAGTGAGCAAGGCTTCCTGATGGATTTGATAAGTTCTGAAACCATTTAAGTGCAGCATGATCAGTATATATTGTAAATTCTTTACCATTGTCTAGATAACATCGCCAATGTTCTAATGCAGTTATTACAGCCAATGTTTCTCTTTCAGTAGTTGAATAGTTCTGTTGATTTTTATTTAGTGCTTTACTCATGTAAGCAATCACGACTTCTTTCTCATCTTGATGTTGAGTAAGCATTGCTCCTATGCCATAATTTGATGCATCACAATGTACAGAGAAGGGTAGTTCGAAGTTAGGGCAAGCAAGGACAGGAGCAGTTACCAAAGCTTCTTTAAGTTTCTGGAAAGCAGCTGCAGCTTGTGAATTCCATAAAAATTTAGGAGCGTTCTTCCCGGAACAGGTTAGTTGGTTGAGTGGAGAGGCAATAGTGCTAAAGTTTGGAATGAATCTTCTGAACCAGCTGCAGGTGCCTATGAATCTTCGTACTTCTTTTCTGCAAGTAGGTACAGGATATTCTAAAATAGCTTTTATTTTATCTGGATCCGCACGTAGACCATACTCGTCCACTAAAAAACCAAGGTATTTCAGTTCTTTCTTGAAGAATTGACTCTTCTCAAAGTTAATAGTTAGATTAGCATATGAAAGTTTTTCATGAACTTTCATGAGAAGCGATATGTGTTCATCAAAAGTCTCACTAATAATAACAATGTCATCCAGATAGCAAAATACCTTGTTCTCAAATTCAGGAGTAAACAGCATATCCATTAATCTTTGTATAGTTGCAGGTGAGTTGGTGAGGCCAAAAGGCATTACTTTGAATCTAAACATACCTCTTCCAGGTACATAAAATGCAGTTTTATCTTTATCCGCAGGATTCAAGGGAATTTCCCAAAATGCTTTCGCAATGTCAATGCTTGATAAGTATTTGGCATTCTTCAGGTTGTCCAAAATTTCGCTTATTAGTGGCAACTTATAAGCATCACGACGTGTTATTGAGTTAAGCTTCCTGCTGTCAACACAGAAACGCCATTCACCATTCTTCTTCGGAGTGATGAGAACTGGAGATAACCAAGGACTTTCGCATTGTTCAATGACCTTCCATCCCAGCATCTTGTCAACTTCATTAATTAATGCCTTTTGTTTTTCAGGAGACAGTCTATAACATCTTTGTTTGATTGGAAGAGAATCACCAGTATCAATCTTGTGGGTGATTAAATGTGTGCTTCCCAGGATACCTTTTTCCTCAAAAGAAATTGTCTTGAAGCGTTGGATGATGTCGTTAGCGATGTTCTTTTGATTAGGAGTTAAATGTTCATAAGGTAAAACTTTAATATCTTTAGTTTCGATAGCAGAGCATTTAGATTCTGTAAAGTTAAGAGAAGATAAAACACTAGGTAAAAGATTAAATTTTCTCCAAAAGTCAATACCTAGTATTAGCGAAGGAAATATTTCAGGGAAAACATAAGCTTTAATTAAATGAGTTTGATTATTGAAATGAACAGGTAAGTCAAAATAACCCAAGGAGTTAATTTTTTGATTATTAGCAGTAGAGACAGTAATAAGATCTGACTTGAAAAGTTTACAGCCCAGTTTAAGAATTTCTAAATGAGAATTATTACCCAAAATAGTTACTGAGCTGCCAGAATCTAGTAAACTAGATAAAGTTAAGTCGTAAATTTTGACATTAACGAATGGACGATTAAGATCTTGTTCTTTGGAGTAGAGCGTAGAAGAGATTTTGTAACAAGAAAAGAAGGTTTGAATTGTTTTAATCCAACTAGTCCAATCGTCTTTATCAAAGTTTAAGTTACTTTTCAAGTCAGCAGTTAGTTTTTTGAACTAGTATGTGGTTTGGGAGAACAAGTAGGGCAATCTGCAGTTTTAAAACCTTTAAGACCACATTTGAAACAAATCACGAATCGTGGTTGAGTACAAGTATTCAAAGTATGACCTTGTTTACGACAGCGAACACAAAAGGAGCTTTCTTGAGGGGCTTTAGTTTGAGAGAGACTATTAATTTGTCTAGAAGGGTATTTGTATGATGAAGTGAATTTATTCATTAATGGAGGAGAAGGTCGTGAGTTATTGGAAGAATTTGGAGAGTCAACTGAACTTGAAGTGGAATGCTTGTAATTGAATTCAGAAATAAGAGGATTTTGTTGTACATTTGGTTCTTTAAATTGTTTGTCTCTGTCTAGGAACTTTTCATAATTTTGGCAAGTAGCCAGAAGAGAGTCGATAGAGTCAATGTCTTTTAGAGCTACGAAGACTGAATAGCATGGGCGAATATTCCTCAAAATAATCTCCAATTGTTCTGTTTCAGAAAGTTTCTTCGAAAGACGAGAGAACATTCCAGACATAATGGAAATATAGATGACGATAGGTTCATCACGGCCTTGAGTTCGATTCCTAATCCCTTCTAGAAGTTTATGATCATAGTCAAAACCACCAAAGTCTTTAATTAATAAAGAGGAAAGTTCGTTCCAAGTTAAGTTTGGATTCTGATTATATTTAAATCTGAACCAATGAAGAGCATTGTCGGTGAAAATTTCGAACGCTTGAGAAATCAACAAGTCTTTGGACAAGCCACGAGCTAAGCAGTATTCTTCAAGTTTTTGAAGAAAGGATCTTGGACAGCTTTTACCATTGAAGGTGTGTCTTTTCAGATCTTTGAAGACGTTAATTGGAGAAAAAGATTGAGGTGGTGGTGAAGGATATGGGGTATGGATCATAACAGAAGTTTGAGAAACAAGAGAAGGTTCCATGACAGTCGGGTCAACAGGAGGGTCAAGTGATGAAGAGTCATTTTCAGTTGAAGGTGGAGTCAAGGATTCGAATTGTTTAGCAATAGCGTCAAATTTCATCTTCAAAGTATCGAAATTAGCTATAAAGTCTGGATATAAGTCTCTAATCTGTAAAAAACATGGTTAATAAAAGTTTCTATTAGTCGTAAGTATTTGGTTTCACCTTGTAAAAATTTTTTAATTTTACAGTCCAGATAGGTCAAAGTAGAATCAATTTGAGACAAGTCATCCTCGATCGGAATCGGAGAAGTCAGAATATCTTCAGGGTGAGAATTCGCAACTAAACGTAAAACTTGTTTTTTTAGAAGCAAAACAGTATTAGCTGGTTCCTCACATCTAATCTTCACTTCGTATTCAAGTTCGGCCTTGTTAAGGAATTCGTACTTAATAACCCTTTTCATTGTTATAAGTGTAAAGTTAAGTTTAAGAAATAAAAATATTATTAAAAATTGTACCTCTTTAAGTTATCTAGAATAAAAATATTAGAGTGATGAATGTAACTTAGAGTGATGAATGTAAATGAAGTGTTATATGTAGGTCTAAATATAATCCAGATAAGTTGAAAAACTAGAAGACGTTTTGTTTTAGAATTTTGAAGGTATGAAAAGGATGTGTAAATGAAAGATGTATAATGAGTTAAGAACGAAAGGGAAAGCAATTAAATCAAAATGGAATAGACAAGGCGCAGTAAAGGTGAAGAATTAAGAGAGAAAGAGGACTTTTACGATGGGCGCCAAACTGTCGTGAAGCGACAATTAAAAGAGAAAGAACCTAACCTAAGAACAGTAAAACAACAAAAGTAGATCAAGAAAATAATATATTTAAAGTTTCAGAAAAGTATTTACAATTTTATAAAAAAAAATGAAATATGAAGATGATGGATGAAGTGAGATTACAATTATATTAAAAAAGGGATAGGAGAATAGGAGAATTAGTATGATAGTGGAGCCCTAGAGCCTCGCTGCTTTTGTAGAAGTAGGGACACGGAGAGCTTGAGGTTTCTCTGCGGCGACGGCACGCAGCGCCTGGACTGGGCACACGCTGCGTCCGGAGCCGGCGCACGTAGCGCCTGGGGTAGGTGCGCTCAGTACTTGGAGAAGTAGTCGCCGCGCCCAGAGGTAGCGCGGGCAATAGGTGCACTCGGCGCCTGGAGCAAGCAGTCGTAGCGTGCCCGAAGGTAGCGCGGGCAGTAGGTGCACTCAGCGCCTGGAGCAAGCAGTCGTAGCGTGCCCGAAGGTAGCGGGGCAAAGCGGCCCCGGGATAAGGCCTTTAGTAGATGTTTCTCGTTTGAGAACTGAAGCGAGACTGTCCAGTATTCTCCAATTGTTTGGCTTTTATACCTTTTTAGAGAGAACGAGAAATTATTTAAATTAAAACGAAATTTATTGTAAATGACCTACAGCCAAAGAGACGAATTTGAATAAAAGTTACCATGACAACGAAATAAATAACGGCTGTCAAATATAAAATTTTTGGTTTTTTAGGAATTTAATTGGAAAATCATTACATTTAAATAAGAAATGAGATATTATTCACATAGGAAAAACCAATGCACGGCAGCGTACATGAAGCCTGAAATTGTAGAGTTACAGAGAATTCAATAAAAGACCGAAAAAGGTAAGACTTCATTGACAGCTATTTTAAAAGTACTAAATAGTGTGAAAATATGCAGTAAAATGATATGTTATTGTGTAAAAACGTTACAGGATCCTATGGAAATAAAAGTGATGCTAAATATAAATGCAGAAAATCAAAAACAGAATGGAAAAATAGTATAAAGTGATGCAAAACATGAATGCAGAAAATCAAGAACAGAATGGAGAAATAGTGTACAATGAAATGTAAGTAGTATAACACTACAGCGTCATGATAGACAGCTTCGATTATCATTATTATATGCTCTCTTTATACCCCTTCAGCGTTCGGGTTTTATATCTTCATCGTTTGCTGTCCAAACCGCGTGCCTATAGAATGACCTGCCTGAAAAGTGACCTGCCTGTTCAAAGTCATTTCATATCAAGAAGAATCAAGAAGATAAAGAGATCAAGAGTATCAAGGGATCAAGAAGAACGTTTTAAGACGCCTCCTGGGGGAGGGGGAGGGGGCAGCACTCCTCTCTGGGGAATACGTACCCGCCTCTACCACTAACAGATTTAGATGTTCTTTTATCGAACTGAAACATATTATGGATAATTCTTTAAAACACGAGTAAATGGTGGGCATATCGATATCGTGGTGAAGATCCGCGTTTCTCACATAATATGGAGCTCCTGTGATTCGACGCAGGAATTTATTTTGGATAACTTGAAGTTACTAAAGACGATTGGGAAGTATGTGGGCAAAGGACACACCCGCGCATAATAGGCAGAACAGAGTACCTGTATGTGCAGTGCGCCTGTTCGACTTTGTGGCATAAAATGTGCTCCATGCACGTGTTGTAGTGTTTGGCTCATCCGAATTCGAACTAAAATGAATTTTGCCTGTTAAGTAGCAATGTTTCTCTACTTAAAGGATATAGTTTCATGTTTTTATATTGAAAGTCTAATAATGATTTAACCTTGTTAATTTTTAATGTTGCGAAAAGATGTTTCATAATATTCCAAATACCGAATTAAATACGTCGCTGATCTCATATTTGACGCTGGGATTTATGAAAAACAATAACTTGTCCTATGTAAACATACTCAGAATAAACCACATTAACTTTTAAATCTCACACGCAATCATTTATTTAAGTTCACTTAATGTTAGTAAATACGTGTTCAATACAAATATTTATTACACAATCGTTACGCTTAAACTTCTTTAGCATTATTCATTCAAATAGTCTTGATCAATATCTTGTTACGATATAGAAGCCCATTAGCAAACTCAATCTTTAGTGGTGGTTTGCCTTATCGCAAGGAAAATTATAGAACTGTTGTTACTTACGTTAATGTAAGATTTCCATTCCTAGAAAGTATAGTTATATAAGATCTAGAACATATGGGGTGACAATATGAAATATGGGATATTTTTTGATGATTTCCTTGCTGATTTTCGGCCACGACGACACCTTTCTAGTAATCAGAAGCTAGCTCTTACATACATGCCATGTGTTAACGGCGAAAACTAATCTACTACCCTATGTCATCCCTTAGATGTCGTATGAGTTAACAGAGAGAAACAGAAACTGGAAGTAGAAAACAAAATAATTTATTTACTTATTAAATTTAAAACTTTATTGTACTAACCATAAAGGTTACAAAGGGCGGACTTAATGCCAGTTAGCATTATCTACCTACCTACATTATATGGGTTAACTACCCATGGCGTGGTAAAAAATTTGTGGCAGGTGACTTAAATAATTAAGTATAATTAATTTATATTAATTATACTTAATTATTTAAGTCACCTGCCACAAATTTTTATTTATTTTTAAGATATACCACATATTAAAATAAGGCTTGTAAATTACACAAATATGTATGAATACAAACAAATACATAATAATCCATTTATAACAAATATCCTTGTGAATATGAAATTGAATGATATGAACATATACTCTCAATTTCGTATATTATCTGATAGATTATATTTAGGTTAGTTCTTTTTTATAGCATAGGGTGACAACCGAGCATACAGTCCACCTGATGGTAAGTGGTTGCTGTGACCCATAGACATCTACATTTATTCTCAATAAAGAATCAAAATGCAGATGCGTCGTCACCCGTGAGGACTAAGATGGAATGCCTCTTTTCCAGTAAAATGGGTCTCCGGTTCTCTACACTTATCATACGAAACACAGCAGTATCAAGCTGCCATTTTACGCTGGTATTCTGTGAGAGCGTGGTCCTTCCCCGGTCGAGCCGACCTATTCGTGCTACAACTAATACTACTAATATAGCTGCAACATGGCTCTACCACGTATAAAAAGCATCGCATAGTTATAGCATAGCATTCGTTAACATAACTGTAATGGTGTTATAATTATGTAATAAATAAATAAATATTTTCGAAGGCTGAAAATAAACCTCATGCAGTAATTAAGAAGGCGCGCAAGCTTATTGAGAAGATTTTGGTCCAAGTCTGGGTAACAAACATTTCCGTATTCAATGGCAGGCAAGACGAGTATTTGAACAAGCATATGTTTAGATTTGTATTGAGAGAAAGTTTTTCAGACGGTAAAGCGATTTTATGGTAGCAGTGACTTTACGATTGACCTCTGTGACTTGTTTTTATGAGTTCAACAATTTATCCATGTATACAAGTTTTTTACCCAGTCAGAGAAAGGGATAAATTATCATTATAAAATACGGGTGGCAAGAAACTGACATCAATATTTGCCAGATAAATTGTGGAAACATGCAAAAGTAAAAATCGAAGGGATTAGAATTACGATACCTGCAGTTGCATTTTTAATAAGCAAAAAGTATTGATGAATATGCACAGTACTTGACCTAGGTACTTTAATTTAAAAAAAAACTTGATCAGACCTAGAATCTGTTTTACACTTAGCCACAGAGTCAGTTTCGATTAGGGTTCTTTTTCGAAAAGCGTTCTGAGCAAATTTTTTTTTACTTATAATAATCCCACCTCGTGGTGAGTGGTGATAAAGCTCTAGATTTTAGCGTAACAAAAGCCTATTCACTCTTTACTTGAAGACGCCCTGATTGTAATCAGACGGAAAGACAGTCGCCAACAAATATACGAACATAAAGGAGTGAAGATCCACTGTCCGCCTGACTGCGATGATGGAAAGAAGAGGATGGAATGAAGGCATGTAACACCTGCACATACTGATAATGCCTTATTTGCAAAAAGAAGTAAAGTAAAGCAACATACTAATAAGTTGTGCTCCAAAACACAGGCCTCCTGTCATCTATAAAAGGGTTTTCTAGCAGAAGATATAAAATCCGATTTTTAGATGTCCTTAAAACAATTTAAAATTTTATACATGCTACTTTTCCCTTTATATTTTTATTCTAATACGTGCACGCGGTAAGCTAGTAAGTCAATAAACTTTAAAATAAACACAAATTTAAATCAAAATTATTGTAATAACTTATTCTTTAGTGCTGGCGTGAATTGAATTTGAGTTGCTTGTGTGTGTGTTTTTTTTTTAATTTAAAGAACCGCAATTACAATTATATTTTTTTTCTATATTTTGTTAAAATATCATTCATATTTTACTTAATAGTGGTTGTGGTAAACAGGTTTTTGTTTTTATTATAACATTAGATTTTACCCACGGCGGCGCTTACATAATAAGCCAAAATTTTTTCAATACTGAAATAATTTTTACTAACGGTTGCAGAATCCTCTACTACAATACACTTCTATAGACTATATTAAATGATTTAATTTTTAAATAATTTCACTCAGGGAAACAGAACGGCTTTTAATCCCTAAAAACACGTGAGCAAACTATCGTACTGCATTCAAGGTTTGACATTCTGAGATTTATTACTTATCTTTGAAAATAATGTATATTAATAAATAAATAATGTAATAAATAATGGAAATTGTAATCTTTTAAAATTAAACCGTGAGTTTTTTGTTATAATAGGAATGCGTGTAAAATCACTGTCTGTCTCTTGGCTTCTGATAAAGTTGTGGCGTTTTTTGCTAACTTTTTTCGTTCTGAACTAACTGCTGGCCCAAATTCGCAATGACCACAATATAGCCTTGGCTGTAGCTTCGCTGTAACGTTAATCAAACGTGGACAGACTGCACATTTAGTGTACAAACTGCCCCTTAATTTTGCGTGCAATGAAATGCCAAAGTGAAAAGCTGATCGTGACGCACAAGCGCGCTGTAGATACCTCACCTGCAGGACATCCACAGCAACCGATGTTGATTAGCGGTGTTGTCGTTTTGCTTACAGGCGAATTTAGAAATGCACTGCCAGTTACTGAGAAAGACACAACGACGAATTAAATGAACGCATGCCACTATGGTTAAAATTACTGACGTGCAAACAGGCGTGACTTTAAACTGTTGCCGTCACCGTTACAGCCTATTAAAATCCACCCGTCACCCATAAATTGCATCATAGGGGGGTATTTGCCACAGATGTCATGCTTGGCAAGCGGGTTGGCCATCGCAGTTGTTAAGGCTCCGTACCTCAAAATGAAAAAACGGAACCCTTATAGGATCACTTTGTTGTCCGTCTGTCTGCCTGTCAAGACCCTTTTTCTCAGGAACGCGTGGAGGTATCAAGTTGAAATTCATACCAAATACTCAAGTCTACTGTCCCTTAGAGCTGTGAAAAAATCAAACTTCTAAGCTTACGCAATCAAAAGATGCAGCCGTTTATGCCACAATATTTCGACATTCGCAAGGGAATCAAAACCTACAGGATACTTCCTGTGAACTCAGAATCTTAAAATTTGGTACGAAACAACGTATTATAGCACAGATAAAGGAAAAATTGCAAAAAGCATAAACTTTTAGTTACATCATATAATAAAAATATTTTTAATAATTTTTAACATATATACCTACGGATTTGTTCGAAACCCTCGGTGCGCGAGTCCGACTCACACTTGGCCGGTTTTTTTTTAATTTTTAGCAATTATTAGAATGACGCTGCTGACCATCTCCTGATTTATTCCCTTTGTCGCCCCTTACAATACCCGCGCGGTGATATGGGGTTATGGGTATCCTTACACCGCCGCTACACGGTACAACTGCAATTTTGTGCAACAACATTATGGTGAGCAAGAATAAGGTGCACACACAAGTGAGCTAGCAGCTCACTTGTGTGTGCACCTTATTGTGCAAATGCGGCTTGCAAATCAATTTCACTTGAATATTGCCGCTACTGATACAGGCTGTGCGGAATTCTATCTCAGTCCTCAGAGATGACAACGCTGTCACATTTTTTATTTTAAGTTGGTTGCAGGTGTCTTTTTTATAGTATAGGGTGACAAGCGAGCACACAATTTACCTGATGGTAAGTGGATGCTATGGCCGTGTGCTGTGGTCGAGGGTATCCATCGCCCAAAACTTGCACGTGATGGCGGAAAATACATAGGCTGCACTAAAAGTATCCTTCTTGTAGTATCTTAGTTATTCTAGTACTTAAAGTATCCGTCTCCTTGGTTTTAAAAATCGAATACCATTTATTTATTTAAAAAAAGATTCTCGGTCTTGTCACAAGGTTTTGTTAAACTTGTTTAGTCGTTGAGAAAATGGACTTGACTCGAGAAAATTCAAGAGCGATGATTTATTATGACTTTCGAAGTGGTTTAACACAAAAACAGTGTGTTGACCGGATGATTTCTGCATTTGGTGATGAAGCCCCATCCAAAACCACAATTTATCGCTGGTTTGCTGTATTTCAACGTGGACGTGTCAAGCTCAGTGATGGTTCCCGTCAAGGTCGTCCAAAAACTGCAGTCACCCAAGATGAAAACGTTGATGCTGTGCGTAAGCTGATTGAAGAAGATCGACATGTGACATACCGCGAAATTCAGGCAACTTTAGACATTGGCATGAGTCAAATACAAATAATCTTGCATGAACAAGTAGGTGTGAAAAAGTTGTTTTCCCGATGGATACCGCATTATCTCTGTGAAGAGCAAAAAGCGGTTCGCGTTTCTTGGTGCGTCAGTACTCTCGAAAGATTCCACGCAGCATCCTCAAATGCTGTATACAACATCGTATTAGGTGACGAATCCTGGATATATGCGTACGAACCCGAAACAAAAAACCAGTCACGAGTTTGGGTGTTCGAAACCGAGTTAAAGCCAACAAAAATTGTTCGTTCACGGAGTGTTGCAAAAAAAATGGTGGCCACGTTTGTCTCCAAAACCGGCCATGTTACGACTATTCCTCTTGAAGGACAAAGAACGGTTAATGCAGAATGGTATGCTAGCATTTGTTTGCCACAGGTCGTTTCTGAACTCCGTAAAGAGAATTGCAATCGCCGCATCATCCTCCATCACGACAATGCGAGTTCTCACACCGCACACAGAACAAAAGAGTTTTTAGAGCAAGAAAACATAGAATTATTAGACCATCCGCCGTACAGCCCCGACCTAAGCCCTAATGATTTCTATACTTTCCCTAAAATAAAGAATAAATTGCGTGGACAGAGATTTTCATCACCTGAAGAAGCTGTGGACGCCTACAAAACGGCCATTTTGGAGACCCCAACTTCCGAATGGAATAGTTGCTTCAATGATTGGTTCCATCGTATGGAAAAATGTGTCAAATTTCGCGGAGAATACTTCGAAAAGCAATAAATACATTTTCTAAATAGTAATGTTGTGTCACTTCCTTGATTCCCGAAATTTTCAGTGCCGCCCTCGTAATAACTAATTTAATTTGGTTTCAATTTAATTCAATTTTAAGAAAATTTCCTTACTTTGAATACTCCTACTTACTGCGACCTGCTGTGTCATTGCTCTTTTAAAAGTAAAGCGCTTCGCTAATGAGTTAGTGATTAAAAAGCAAGCTACTTACTACAGGTATTAATGTACCGGTATATTATAAGTGTCATGTGATAAGCAATTGCAATTTAACTCAAAAGAAATCGTGGACAGAAATTTCTAGAAACGATTATGTCGGTGTTAAGATATAGAAACAAAAATAAAATTTCGGACTACTACGCGAACAAAGTCGCAGACAACGAACACCTAATATATAATAAAGGTAAACATAGGTTGTTATTTTTGAAACAATGTCATTTTCCTACTTCCCCGCGGGTAAAACCGCGGGAAATAGTTAGTATATGTGTATATCAACAAGTCCTCTTAGGTCCTTGGACCTAATCCAAGCGCATAATATAAATTCTCTTAGACTGCCTGTTGAAAGATTTGACACAAAAAGGCTACTTTCTCGATTGAAAATATTTATGTCTGGTAATAATTCATAAGCAAATAAAAAAGCTTTTGGTTACCGGAGCATGTATATCGTTTAAAAGCACTCGTACTCGATTTGGTAATGATATGAAAAAATATTTCTGCTCCTAATTGTTAGAGATTAAATTGTGAATTCGGGTTCCAGACATACGTATAATATACATTGGATAACAACGGTCAGATTTCTTCAAGAGGCTCGCAAGTGATCCTTACTGTTAAGAGCACATGTAAAAGAAATTATTTCAAGAAAGAATATTACATTAACGAAATACAACTAAAGATCCAATTTTATCAAACTATAATATCGTGATTTAGAAAGCTTGCTAATATTTGCCTTGGACTCAGGCATTCAAACATAACCATTTTACTGCAAGTAGGTCTTTCCTTCATGTGGATATGCCAAGACATACCGCCATTGAAGGAGCTAAGACTTGTGTTGGACTTGCACTGATTAAAACTTCACGGTGTTCCGCCTTCGACACAAATTGCAGGGCCATCGGAGTCAACCGTCTGGCTCTACCTGCGCATCGGACACATCCGATTCAGTTACACGAACACCATAAGGCTAAAAAAACGAGTATTCGGAAGCACCAGTCTTCCCGGTCCTAACGGCCGACCTGGATATAGTTCAACCTCCGACCACATCACATCTGCGGAAGAAAGGGATAGGGATGTAACGCATGCATCAGGGATGCGACCCCACCAGGGTTGCAGAGGATTGACCATGTGATGCACCGCAATACCAATACTCCTCTAATGCAGGGGGCAAGGATATCCTTCTACCCCTTGCACTCCATTCACCAACGCGCACTTGAAGTCGCTCTGGAAACCTACTCGAAGCGGCCACCTCGGGCGGAAACTTCACCTCGAGCCAGCCATGTCAGCTCTGCGTTCACCGTGAGTGACCAAGCCACGGATGTTTAGCCACCCTGCTACGACATGGAGGGAACGCGATCAGGAGGACTTATATAGGTACGACTATTCCAAATTCTAACGCTGACAAAACCTTTGACAAATACAAAAATTGTATCTAGATAAAGATAGATATGACGAAACGAAAGATAATAGGTATTAAGACGAAACAAACATCTCTTCTTTTTCATCACAAAATCATAAAAATTCTTTCCGGAAATGGGCCATAACCGTAGTAATTATGAAAATGTGGACCTCAAGAGTAAAGAATTGAAAGATATGGAATCACTCGATAAGAAATCTGACTTTAGCAGTGATAGTAAAAGGAAGGAGTGCACTTTATCAGTGCAGAAGGGCACTACGAAACTAATCATCTGATACAATTGCGAAATACTGGTAACTTAGGTATAGTGGAGGAACATTTAATTATAGTTGTAGTCTTATCTGGTTATCCAAAATCGAAGATGTGGCTAAAACATGTGGAACAGGTGCGAAGATCACTTAATTCATCACCACGATTAACAGGAAGATTCGCTGTACCAAACGTCCTGCACATTAAAAGCTGCTCTCCGTCGCTGGTATGGATATTTTACGTCTAGCCTAAGCCTAAAGCAGTATCTTGTTGCTTGCTATAAAATAAATTTATAAGGCATAGAGGCAAATTGGACAGTTTAGTGTTTAAAAAGTTTCAAACACACAGTTAAGTGTTTGATCATTTGTATACTCTACAAAAACTATTTATCAATATGTTAGTCGACGATTAATTTGATATTTACGTTAGTCTTCCAGAGCTTTTTCCGTAACGTTTTTGGTTTATGTTTTCGACAGCATTCGCTGTGGGTTTTAAGGTGACCTATCAGCTTGTAAACGCCTAATAAGAGGGTTTAAATATCCAAATGAATATACTCGTAATGCAAACCGTGCCGTTTATATACCAGCCTTTTTGGTAGGTAATACATATTATATGAGTATGTTTAAAAAAACAGTAGTATTGATCGATCTGAATCTAATATGCCTGCCTTCGTTTTTTGATGTTGGATCTAGCGGAATCGTACAAAACGGAATAGTTACTCAAATCGAGTGCTTCTTTTAAGTATTTTATTTACTTTTTCTTCATCAACTTTTGAATTAACTAGAGGGTCTGTCAAGAAGTTACCATATTAATAGTATATACATTACGTATTTCAGTTTGACGTAATTGGAAAGGTTTTAAGCCGTAAGTCAGTCAAAAGAGTCTCATTCTTAAGGTAGTAGGGTCATTAATTTACTTTTAAAGGCATGTTATAATTATAATGTTATAATATCTGAAAAACGGCCTAACTCAGAGTAAAATTAAAGTAAAGTAACAGCTCATATACATCCCACAGCTGAGCACAGGCCTCCTCTCATTTCTGAGAGGGTTTTAGAGCAAGGAAATGTCCGTCGCGCTGCCCCAATATGTGATGCCGAACTTCGAAATATTTTATTTCTTATTTCTCAGACATGCAGGTTTCCTCACTATGTTTTCCTTCACCAACGAACACGTCGTATATCAGCAGTTAAATTTGCAATTAACAATTTCATTGGTGCCGGCGGGGATCGAACCCGGGTTACTAGTGTACAGTGAAACTTACAGCGAGCACTTAGCCCCTGAGCCTGAGAGAAAGCATTTCAATGTGAACTAAATCTATATCATATTCATATCAATAAGATATATTTTTTTTTCTGAAATAAATAAAATTAATATACGAGTATGTATATAATGCACAGACAAGCGCGATGTCTACGCGTTGCACATTTCAGACCACCCAGGTTTTCTCGCTACTCTAAGCTACTCCATACAAACCGGTAGCTCAGTTTGTACACATTAGAAATTCATCATGTAAGCCATATTTGAATATTAAGCTAATTTGTTTAAATTTATCTTAACTTAACATTGCAATGAATAAAAACAATAACAATTGAGAAATCATCTAGGTGATAGGACACTTTTTCTGTCTACGAGTACCACCTCAGTTTGAAGTTGGCTGCAGGTGCCGATGGACTCTAGTAGCCACTTACCATCAAGTCAACTGTAAGTTCATTTGCCACTTCAATTTTATAAAAAAAAAAAGTTGATTGACAGATGAGTTTTCACAGCCATTCTGTCATCTATTTGCCGTGTGACGGCAACATGAGGGAGCACATCACCCAATTTCGTTACACGTACGTGTCATAAAAAGCTGCTACGGTAAAGCCCAGAAAGATTTTATAAAGATAAAAAAAGTTCGAAAGATTACCGATACAAAACTGCCACTCGGGAACCTCTCTTCCGCATCGATAGCGGTTCTTCTAACTATGACCGGCCCATTGTTATTTCAGTTTACTAATCCTTTGGGCTTTACCATTAACTCTGAATCTACTGCGGATATCTTGATTACGGATTATATCACTCAGAAAAACTCCGAGCTGCAGACTAATTCACTCACCATAACTTGCTGAGTGACCTTAAGCTTCCATAAGGGCCATTTTGTAGGGCACCCATAAACTAGCTAGCAAAAGCAGATTCTTGTACCTGGTAGAGCCATGCAGCGACCATATTATAGTTGTAGCACGAATGGGTTGGCTCTACCTGCGAAGGACCACGCTCTCACAGAATACCAGCTTAATGCTGCTGTTTCGTATGATGAGTGTAGAGAACTGGAGACCCTTTTTACTGGAATCGGGGCATTCTATCTTAAACTTTAAGGATAACATCGCATCTGAATTTGATTTTCGATCGAAGATAGATGTAGATCTTGATGGCCCACAGCATCCACTTAGCCTCAGATAGACTGTGTGCCCGCCTGTCACCATTATTCTCTAAAAAACTTTAGATTTTTATCAACAGTGGTAGAGTCACGCGGCAGCTTTTGCTGTCGCACGGATGGGCCGGCTCGAACCGGGGTGGTACCACGACCTCACAGAATACCAGCGTGAAGTAGAGGTTTATCTCTGCGTTTCGCTTGGTGAGTGCAGGTGGTTGGAGGCCCTTTTTACTGGAAATGCGGCATTCCATCTTAGTCCTCACGGGTGACAACGCATCTGCATTTTGATTCGCAAACGAGCATAGATGTAGATGTCTATGGGCCGCAGCAACCACTTACCATCAGGTGGACTGTGTGCTCGTTTGTCACCCTCATCATATAAAAAATAAAATAGATTTATGACATAAGCTGTAAATAAATAAAAGCTATACATATTATTTTGAAACAGCTAGATTAGTTTAATTTAGATGTTTCCATATTATAATGTCGTATTGAATCTTGCTATGGGGTCAGAATGCCATAAGAGCATTATATAACATTAGTCCAAAGGAGTCTATTTGTGAAAAAAATAAAGAAAATATATATTAAATTTGGTAACTCCTTATATTTAAAAAATATGTATGTATAATTACAATTACAATTTATAACTTACAATTACCTTTTATCAAATATAGTGGTGGACATTCTGCAAATACTAGAAACAAAGACAAAACTAGCTATACTAGTTAATCGACTCCAAAGTTTCAGTTATTCCTTCATGGGGCAATATGGAATACGCTTAACATTGTAAAATTTAAAACAAAGTCCCAAAAAATATGCAGTACAAAATTTGTCTATTAAAGGTTCTTATACTTCTAAAGAGTACATGATTGATAATAATTCTTAGGAATGAAGTGATTGCTACCATGCTGTTTCTAAATGTTTTCATATTCTATTGTACAAGATATTATAATGCTTAAAAAAGAGTCGCGCTGGATTTCATGCTGGTTCTTCCCAGGACAAAGGTTTTTTTGTAAACCAGTGTTAAAATCATAAAGGACTTTCAATAAGTACTTGTTCTTGTTCTATTTTCAATAAAAAAAATTCTATTCTATTCCTCCAGCCAGCAGTGAAATACCACGTCTTAGTTATATTTTTTTATTACTAACCACACACACTTGTTGTACTTTCTTGTTTTAAGCCACAAATATTAAAAATAAAGACTATAAAATTAAATTGAATTATTACATATTACTAATCCGTTGGACTATGTCGGTCACTCTGGTTCTACTGCGGATATCCTCATTTCTAAGTTTATCACGCAGAAAGTACCGAGCATAACCCTCTCCATAGCTTGCTGAGCGACCTTGAGCTTCCTCATCCAGCCAGCAGTGAAGGACCACGTCTCAGTTCCATAGGTCATCACTTGCAACACGCACTGGTTGTGCAGTTTGTAAGATTGCCACTTCAGATTAGTAAGCTGAAGTTGCAGTGAACCGGCCATATAACTCGAAGTACCGACGACCGATGGGGAAAAAAGGTTCTCGAGTGGCAGCCTCGTACCGGAAAGCGAAGTGTAGGGGATGACCTGGTAAGACATGCAGGCAATCGATGGATGCAGGTGGCGCAGGACCTTGCTTTGAAGCATTCCTTGGGGGAGGCCTATGTTCAGCAGTGGACTTGTAAAGGGCTGTAATGATGATGTTGATGATGATTACATGTTATATTTTCTATAACAATTAAATGTGTAAATGAATATTTATTACACCTACAAAAGTTCGCGAGGCCATTCTTCGTGAGCTTTTGAATACGCCACTGTTGAACATAAGACATCGTCAAACTGGTAACCCTATTTTGTAATCCGATGATATGTCGCAAACAGTCAAATTATCACGACAGAACATAGCACTTCTTACATGACAGTGTATAAGAACTAATAACATTTTTTTTTTTACGAACATGTGGCTTACTCGTATCTGATATACTTAATACGCCATATCTAATTACAAATTTAAATAGTTTTTAGTAGGCGCATTATTTCATTTGCACTATTTACTTGCTAGAATCTCAGATTAGAATAGACTTTTGTGTAATCACTATTGTGTTCTTTGAACATAAGACTGTCTAAAATTTAATCGCCGTTGGCACGGATAACGCATAAATGTTACATTTGGAATTCAGCTCTCGATTTCTGACTCCGTAAGTATTCGAGACCCGCTAGAGGTAAACGTTCCTTTGTGATTGTTTTGCCATTTGTGATTTATATGTTGTTTAGGAATTTCATGCTATTTTATTTATTTTTGCTCACTTTACAAATAGTAATTTACCTATTATTGCCAATAAAAGGCAGTGCAGCCAATGTTATGTTCCTATGTAAAGTGTAGGACAGTAACAAATTAAAGGCTATGATTTTCTTCGTCGTTTGTAAAGGGTACATCAATGGATTGAAAAAAATAACTAGTATGTATGTCTTTCCATCCGATGTGGGTAATATTAAGGCAAGAGGTTAGGCTTTTGTTAAACTAAGTCAATTTTCTTCGGCAATTTCGCTTACATGGTAATATGGCCGAATCTTCTGTTGATAAAGTAATCAAGCGCTGGCCTCTAATAAATAAAAAGCTAAATAATTACAGAAGCGAATACAAGCCAATGTAATTACTGGCTGTGAGATATTTCTACTAAGTCTTCAGGGGAACAAATACTCTTTTGTTTGAAGTTAATTGCTCGTCCGACTGAGAGTCGAACCCGCATTTATAGTACCTAAATATTCTGACCTCTAAGCCATACGGTCATCCACTTTACCGTAAATAGTGTGTAGGTACTGTTCAACGCTGTTCGAATTGTACTGAAATAGACACAATGAAAAAATAGTTTAAATCATAGTAACCTTTGTGGTGAACTCAAGTCTAAAATATGTAATAAACTTCATTTTACGTCGTCACCTTGTACTGTTGTGGGGGCGGAGCGCTACGGGGAATCTCCTGTAGTCCGTGGCATAAACGTTTGCGTTATTAAAGATAAGCGTTTTTGAAATAATATGTTCACATTACAAAATCCAGAAAGAATGAGCAAAAAGGTCATGATCGTCAAAATGAGCAAATAAAGAGAAGCGCGAAAATTTCTTTTTTATTTCATATTACCACTTAATATGTTCCCTTGAACATTTCATCATCCCTTTGGGGTAAAATGTAGCTAAAGGTAAAGGTAAAGGCCTATACTGCTGCTGCTACCAGCTGGTGGTAACAGGGCTTAAATTTTTGACATGCTTCGACAGGACAAAGATGCAAAGTTGTTCTGGTCTTGATACAATTCTTACACAATTTTTTATTAAAAGTTAGATACGAAGAATTTTCGTTTTGAATCAGATTCGAGGAAAAACTCGTTCTCCTTACTGATTTTAAAGAAATTTGTTTCATCGCCCCGTTTGATGGGAAGACGATTATTTGTAAATCAATAATGAATTTCTGCTACAAAAACTGGTGTTATTATTCTTAAAAATATTTATTTCCATCTTTTATATAGTTTACTTAATAATTTAATTAAAATACATTCTTTTAAATTACTCAGAACCACTCTTAAATATGTTGTATGATATATTAATTAAATAACAGGTTCCTCGTCGGTAATATCGCTTATGGCTTTTACTTGCAGCATACATTTTTGAATAGATCTACAATACACACAAGGTGTGGCAACCATCAAAAGGGCAACTTCGACAGATATAAGACGTGAACATCCCTGCATAGTGTATTCAGGTGTCGGAGTTCGAACGAGGTGTATCGTACCATCACACAACACACCCTTTGTTAATTCAAAATGGTAAGACTTGATTAATAGACGTTGTCTCTAGGTCTATAGGTTCAACAAATTGTTCAAATTAATCTTTATAACAGGAAATTTATTTTGAGCTCGTTTAACATAGTAAAGTTTGTGATAAGTTCACAATTATGTGTGTTCACGCTGATTGCACAATAACTATGCAAATAATGCAATATATTCACTATGCGATAAATATAATATGTCTTTTTTAAATATCTAATTTTTTAGATGACTAATGAGGTAATTTTTAACTTAATTGTGCCTTATATAAGAGGAGGGTAGAAACCGCAAAAGGTGAGAGATTGCTGGACCAATATAGGTAAATAATGGGCTTATAGATCAACCTGTTGGATGCTGTTAGTACAGCAACTTCGTTTGTTACGTTCAACTTAATTTTTTACGTGGTAGAGCCATGCTGCAGTTATATTAATAGTATAGTTGTAGCACGAATGGGTCGGCTCGACCGGGGAAGGACCACGCTCTCACAGAATACCAGCGTAAAATAGCAGCTTAATGCTGCTGTGTTTCGTATGGTGAGTGTAGAGAACCGGAGACCCTTTTTACTGGAAAAGAGGCATTCCAACTTAGTCCTCACGGGTGACAACGCATCTGCATTTTGATTCGTAAACGAGGATAGATGTAGATGTCTATGGACCACAGCAACCACTTACCATCAGGTGGACTGTGTGCTCGTTTGTCACCCTATCCTATAAAAAAAAACTTCAAAGCTACTGGTTACCTATGCCCTTCGAAGAGATTTTACGATAAAAGCGGTAAATGGATGGTACTTACTCGAAACAACTGCTGGTCACAAAAGGAGGCCTATCCTATCCTATGCTTATTTCGGGCGATCGATAAAATTTTTGATATTTTTATATTAAAAAATTTGTTGAAATACCATTTTATATTTATCTATGATTGCGATTGGTCAACACTCACTTTTTATTTCATAATAATAAAAAAATATACACTTCAATTATATTATATATTTCAGAAGTTTGTGGTTACGTTGATCGTGATGGGCGTGGCTTCGGCCGCCCGGCTAGAGCATCTCACACAGCAGGGAGGTTATGGTAGCTCCGGCACACCTTTCCACTACGAGAATGTCAATAACGATGACGGAACTTATCAATTTAGGTTTGTATTTGCCATTTAAGAGACTTACAACTAATCTGTATATAAGTCTGTAATCTGTGTCTGTACCTGTATATCGGTCTGGATGTTTGTCCTTGTGCAATTTGTGTTTGTAAACTGCCTCCACGATACAGGAGAAAATCCCAGTGTAGGGATAACGTTTTTTTTACACAAAAAAAGTTCCGAGCAGAATTTGGTTTTATGGGAGACCATTGCTACGTAAAGGAAATAATAATGATACAGTAGTATCACATACGTGATGGATAGATTGGTTATGGTTATTTTTTTTTATAGGATTGGGTGACAAACAAGCACACAGTCCACCTGATGGTAAGTGGTTACTGTGACACATAGACTTCTACATCTACCCTCAATAAAGACTCAAGATGCAGATGCGTTGTCACCCGTGAGGACTAAGATGGAATACCTCTTTGCCAGTAAAAAGGGTCTCCGGTTCTCTACACTCACCATACGAAACACAGCAGCGTTAAGCTGCTATTTTACGCTGGTTTTCTGTGAGAGCGTGGTTCTTCCCCGGTCGAGCCGACCCATTCGTGTTACAACTATACTACTAATATAGCTGCAACATGGCTCTACCACGTAAAAAAAATTATTGGTTATTCAGCACTATCATTACCACGTAGCGATGGAGGGAAACTGAAATAGGAGATTGGTGTTAGCATCTTCCTGATAACAACTAAAAATAATAATAAAAAACTACGATTGCCAACCCGTCTGTCAATCGTTGCCAACTATGGCAAAATCCCTTCTATGAGGCAATCTATTGGGGAGACCTATATCTGTCCCATAGATGGGAATGGGGGAGCAGTGGACTTTTGATAGGATAAATTATATGAATGAATGAAAAAAAACTATCGTATTAATAACTTATAAGAGGTACACAAATAGTTTTATTTAAAACTGAACACCTCCCATGTATTTTTGGTAAATTTTAGTCATACTCGTATGTATATTTCAAATGTAGTAAAAATGATAAATTCACCTAAAACACAACAGAATCAGAATCCTTTAGATATAACTTGCTTTATTCTTAATCGAGGATCTGTATAGGTAACTACGGGCCACAACATTCACTTAGCATCATATTAACTGTGCGTTTATTGGCCTTGCTTTTATAAAAAAGATCTATTATTGAGAGGGATTGGAGCAATAAGTATACACTGCGTTGCTCCAAAAATATGTTTTATTTCTTAGTTATGTAAACTCCCTCATGGTGCCTATTACTCATTTCTGAGAAGGTTTTAATATAAGACAAGGAAGTGTCCGTCACGCTGCCGCAATTCATGTTAGCGGACTTCACAAGTCCTCGAAATATTTGGTTTTACTTTCCGCAGACATGCAGGTTACCTCACGTTGTTACCTTCACAGGCGAGAAGGTGATAAATCGACACTTAAAATTGCAATTAACAATGTTATTGGTGCCGATAGGAATCGAATCTACGAGCTACCACGGCTACAATTAGTACCTAAGTACGAGTACTTAATAATTTTAGGTGTGCCAGAGATGGGAATGGAAATAAGATAACTAGCGTTATATAAAATTTAAGTCAAGTGCGCGTAGACAATGGATTTTGATGAATTAATTTTATACAAATATTTTTTTTATTGTGATAACAGTTATGATACACCTAACGGTATATCAGCGCGTGAGAGTGGGGCTCCACGTGCGCAAGGTCCCGAAGGTCCCGCTGTGACGGCCGAAGGCGCTTTCTCTTTCCAGACTCCAGATGGACAGCAGATATCCTTAACATACACTGCTGACGAAAATGGATTTCATCCCGTCGGTTCTCATCTTCCAACACCTCCGCCTATCCCTGAGGCAATACTACGCTCCATTGAGTTCAATCGCCAACATCCTTCTTCGTAAGCATTTACTATCATTTTTGAATTTATTAAACATTTTTTTATATAATAAGGATGATAAACGAACACACGGTCCATCTGATGATAAGTGGTTGCTGTGGCCCATAGACATCTACATCTATCCTCGATTACGAATCAATAATCAGATGCGTTGACACCCGTGAGGACTAAGATGGAATGATTCGTTTCTAGTAAAAAGGGTCTACACTCACCATACGAAACACAGCAGCATTAAGCTGTTATTTTACACTGAGAGCGTGGTCCTTCCCCGGTCGAGCCGACCCATTTGTGCTACAACTCTACCAGTAATATAGCTGCAGCATAGCTCTACCACGTACAATTTATATGCTCGTAAATCATAGGTTATAATGGAGTGTAAGGGAATGTATCAACTTTTTCAAAATGCTAACTTCACTGCAAACTGTGCGTCCTATTTGCTCGAGTTATTTTATCGAGTATTCGGATGGATAAATACTGATAAAGAAATGTGTGCGTGTATATACATCTTTATATATGGGAGCATGTTTATTATAAACCGGACAGCCGCATTTTCCGCTAGTATCTAATATAAAAATTAATATTTGTTTGTTCGTATTTTACGCGCTGCCTTACCAGATTACATAATAGATTGCGGTAGAACTTGCGCGAAGGTTATAGGCACAGTACAATAAACTTACAGTAGGTGGCGCGCGTATCATACCGACAAATTTATTTGAAAGTTATATATCATTCAATTTCAATGAATGTATTATCATTCCTAATTAAACAAAATAACTCTTCCAAATTTAAAACGATATTTTCACAATTATTTTTTGTCCTGCGACAGCAACACGCCGGGTACCAGCCAGTTATTTATACTTTTTTCTTTAACTTTATTTAGATTATTCAAATTTCCGATGTGCGTGTGTTTATGATTTTTCACGTCCTAAACGGCTTGAACAATTTTGATGAAATTTTTATGGGGTCACCTGGTTCTTAACTATAGTTAGACCCGTTAGGTGGCGCTGTTGGCAACATCTAGAAATCAGCCATCTGAAGCCAGGGATCGACTTCGCACTACTACTTTAGTACTCTACTCTAGTTGTTTTGTCAAATATATATTTCATATGTATGTTCATCATAAACCTACAACAGATACACATCAGATTTAGGCTTTTGACTAAAGTTAAGTTTTTATATAGATCGGTTTTTACGTGGTAGAGCCAAGCTGTTAATGCTAACTGTACTTAGCTGCAGCACAAATTGGACTGCTCAACCGGAGTAGAACCACGCTCTCACGGAATACCAGCGTGAAACAGCAGAATAACTTATAACTTAGGTTACTTAATTTTTACTTATGTTGTTATGACTATGACTCTTATAAGCTTAAATAAATAACAAAAAATATAGTGGTCGATGGATGTAGAAATCTTTCTACTTTATTTCTTAAAATGATATCGATAAAAACATTAAAGTAAAAGAAATTGAATGAGTAGTTTAAAGTATAATTTATTTTATTTATTCTTTAATAGAATGCAAAGGGCGGACTTAAAGCCTTGAGGTATTCTCTACCAGCCAACCCATGGAGTGGTAAGAATTTGACGTAGGTGTAGCAGAATTAAAAAATAAAACAAAAATGATAATTAACTACGTAATATATACATTTCACTAATAAATACTTATACATATATACATACATATATATAGATATTTATGTACATATATATTTAGTACATACAAATAACTATGAATATTTACGTCTGTTTAACAATACCAATGACGTGGATGAATCATGAAAGAGAGAGATGAAGTCATCAATTTAGTAGAACAGAATCGTAATTGCGCTTCAGGACCTTTTAACTGAGGTGTGGCTTCGATATTAGCAATGTTAGGTACATCGTATGGCGTACGCACATACTACAAATAGAAAATCTTTGACTCAAACTAAGGTCCTATAATCTGAAATCTTGCAATATTTGGTAATCCCATTATTTGCTTAGCTAGCTTATTTACTAGCTTTATTTATATGAGTAAACGTATTATTAAATTGCATTGTTCCTAGCGCTATCATCAAACAGGCGTTTAATTAAATTAATTGTTTGAAATTATCCCAAATTAAATGTGATTTATGGGCAACAACTTCTCGTACGTGCGTTCCTCTGTGTGCGATTCAATTCACAACGTTTTTGCCGACCGATCGACCCTTACGAATGTGTGCGTGCGTAATAAAATAGTAGGCGTTAGATATTTATCGGTTATAATAATGCATTACCATGCATTTTGAATTTAAAAGATAAAGAAGACAGAATTTTTGAGATTTTAAACAGTGGTAGAGCCAGGCGGCAGCTTTTGCTGTCGCATGGATAGGCCGGCTCGAACCGGGGTGGTACCACGACCTCACAGAATACCAGCGTGAAATAGAGGTTTACCTCTGCGTTTCGCTTGGTGAGTGCAGGTGGCCGGAGGCCCTTTTTACTGGAAACGAGGCATTCCATCCTAGTCCTCATGGGTGAAAACGCATCTGCATTTTGATCTGTAACAGAGGATAGATGTAGATATCTATGGGCCGCAGCAACCACTTACCATCAGGTGGACTGTGTGCTCGTTTTTCACCCTTATCCTATAAAAAAAAAGATTTATTTAATTAATTTTTCTTCATTATTTACCTATATTCTTATTATGAGCCTGTTCGGTATATTTCGGCTGGTTATTGCAAAATAACTCTGTATAATAATATTTCAAACTTCTTTTCAGTGACGACGGGTCCAACGGTCGCAACGCCTACCGCTACTGAACATGCGTCAATATGCTCCCAAGTGAATTGCGCACCATATCTCATAAGAAGCATGTGGCCTGTGATAACGAATCTATAAGAGTTACCTTAGACATTTAGTGATATTTGTACGAGTAACTAATGCTTATTTATATAAAACTAATCAGTTCAAACCGCTCAATTTGTTGTTTTGTTGTAAATCCAACCAATACACTGAACAATAATTTTATAGGCTGATGTTCGAGAGCAGTGCGTGAGATTCAGCTCTGTGTCACTTATACGTCTATCAAGCGTGATGAGTTCGGGAAAACCTTTGAAGTATTGATGCTAGCTGGTGCATTCCAAATAAATATTAGTCAGATGGTAAATGCATCCAATACACTGAACAAAAATTTTATAGGCTGGTGTTCGAGAGTAGTGCATGAGCTTCAGCTCTGTGTCACTAACACGCCTATCAAGCGTGATGAGTTTGGGAAAACCTTTGTAGTATTGATGCTAGCTGGTGCATTCCAAATAAATATAAGTCAGATGGATGGCAGGAGTATTAATGCTAGCTGATCGTCAAAAAATGACATTCCAAAAACATATTAGCCAGATGAATGGCGGCAATTCCATCCAAAACACTGAATACAAATTTTATAAACTGGTGTTTGAGAGAAGTATGTGAGGTTCAGCTATGTGTCACCAACACGACTGTCCAGCGTGGTGAGTTTGGGTAATTCTTGTGAGTATTAATGCTAGCTGGCGCATTCTTGGAATGACTCATAGAGCATCATTTAACTTTACAGACTGCAGACAGACCAAAATTTGTAATTTTGGTGATTTTTTTTTAAAGTATAAGGGTGAAAAACGAGCACACAGTCCACCTGATGGTAAGTGGTTGCTGCAGCCCATAGACATCTACATTTGTCCTCTATTACAAATCAAAATGTAGATGCGTTGTCGCCCGTGAGGACTAAGATGGAATGCCTCATTTCCCATAAAAAGGGCCTCCGGCCACCTGCACTCACCAAGCGAAACGCAGAGGTAAACCTCTACTTCACGCTGGTTTTCTGTGAGGTCGTGGTACCACCCCGGTTCGAGCCGGCCCATCCATGCGACAGCAAAAGCTGCCGCGTGGCTCTACCATTTGCATTTGCTTTATTGACTAATTGATTGGGTATTGAAAACAAAATAGATGTTTTTACAAATTCACTAAATAATAACTTAAATAGAAAATTTAAAAAGCCCCCGAAATAAAAAGATCCGATGATCTTCAAACGGCTGAAAAGATTTTCTTGAATCATAGCTAAGAACACACTCGATAAAGTCACCTTTAAAATAAAACTACTACCCTATCTACATCTAAATCGGTTCATCCGTTTGGGAGCTACGATGCCACAGACATATACACAGTTCACAGATACACACGTTAAAAATATAACACCCCTCTTTTTCGTTAGGAGTTAAAAACACAACACAAAGTCCCCTCTTAAACTGTCTGTGTATTTGCTTTTATAAAAGTAAGTACTTGATCGATTTTTATGCGGTATTCATTATTATTTTTATATTCATATAATTCATAAAGATTTATGTATAATACATGTATATTTTATTGTAAGGATAGTAGAAAATTGTTGATGTTTTGTGAACAAGTATTCAAAAACGACACTATACTGGTAAACGCACCTGTGCGAAGTCGATGCGAGTTACTAAAACACACTTCTACACACTCACACACACACTACAAGACAACAACTTTCGGAAATATTTCGTTACCATTACAGCCTATTAAAATCCACTGCTCAACATTAGCCTACCCCATAGATCAATTCAAGAGGGGGATATTTGCCATAGTTGCCTCAGACTGCAACCTGCAGGACATCCACAGCAAGCGATGTTGATTAGCGGTGTTGTCGTTTTGCTTGCAGGCTATTTTAGAAACGCACTACCAGTTACTGAGAAAGACACAACGACGAATTAAATGAACGCATGTCCATAGGCATCGCCACTATGGTTAAAATTACTGACGTGCAAACGGGCGTGACGTTATACCGTTTCCGTCGCCGTTGCAGCCTAATAAACTCCACCCGCTACTTAATATGTGCCTCATCCATAAATCGTATATAGGGGGATATTTGCCATAGATGTCGTGCTTGGCAAGCAGGTTGGCAACCGCAGCTTTCTTTATTTTTGGTCGTTATTAGACGCTGCTGTCCGTCTCCTGATTTCGCCTTTTTCGCCTCTTACGACACCCACGGGATGATATGGGGTAGTGGATATTCTTATACCGCCAAAACATGGTAAGAACAACATCCACATGAAACTAATAATTGTGGACGTTGATAGACGTTTTCATTAGTTAGAACCTAACCGTTCCGAGGATACCGTTATTGACGACTATATATCAAGAAAATTCTACAGACTAATGGCGAATAAGCCATCGTAGATGTGACGCACATAAAAGTAAGACAGGGAACGCAAAAAAAACTTGGAAAATGTTAGCAGTTCCCTTATAAGATTTCTCATATTAATACAAACGTACAGTAAGTACATTGAGTATGTTTCTTTCATAATTTTAGAAGTTATATTTTTTTTGGGGCGTTTGAGAAAAAAAGATGAGGGTGAATTTTTACAATGCGCGCGCACACCGACACCTAAAAACGACACTATGAAGTTGTTACGATGCGCACGCACACTGACATCTAAAAGCGACAACTTCAGTGCGTAATTGTCTGTCAAGTTTTTTTTGTTTGTTACGCTAAAGAAGTATAATTTCCTACATTATTATTCGTACATTAGTATACACACACTTTTTGATGTTATGTGGCTATTGCAGCTCATGGACATTTGCCACCAAATTTAATTAAAGACATCTGTGGACTAAAATGTAATACTTCACAGCCTGTAACTGTACTGGCTCTCTATATCCTTGAATCCTTGAAACCGAACTACAGCAGTGTCCGCACTGTTACTTGGCGGCAGAAATAGGTAAGTTGGTCGTACATATCCAAAAGAATTTTTAGATAGAAAAGGAGCCGTACCATGTAGTAATTCAATTTGTTTTAATGCGATACAAGGACGAGTTCGCATCGCCCAAATGCGTTTTGTGCAGACTTCCTATGCCCTCAAAACATGTTATCTTAATTTCTCAGGCCTGCAGGTTTCTCATAATGTTTTCATTTACTACTGAATGCGCGGTAAATCATCATTTGAAATTGCTCGATTTATTTATTATATAGTTGTTCGAAGAAATTTTAAATAAACATTTTCTATACGTGGTAGAGCTATATTATGTGGTGTCACCACCGGGAAAGGACCACGCTCTCACAGAATATCAACGTAAAGCAGCTTAATACTGTTACTTCGTATGAATGTAACGGACCGGCGACCCTTCTTACTGGAATTGAGGCATTTCATGTTTCATTATGTTTATTCTTAATTAAAGATGAATTTAGGCGTCTATGTCCCACAGAATATAATTACCCTTAGGCGGACAGTATTTTTGCGGAATTTGGTCACTCTTCTATAAAAAAATAAACTACTTAACTACTAAAAGCTTCAGATCAAAATTACATAAGAGCGTCAAACATCTCAGTGCTCGGGTGATAAAAGCGTTATGTGTACATAAACCAAAACTAAATCCTATAAAATTCGATGAAAATCTATTTTTTATTCTTTTAAGCTTTTCCCTTTACCAATAAAATAATATGGGCTGACAAGAGAATATTAGGCGTTGTATTTGATGAAATACTAAGAAATTTTTCAATCATGTTAAAATTACGTTTTAAATCCGGCAAGCAACTGAACGAAACTCATCCACACTATACCGTGTATATTTCTTTAATGAAAATTCGCTGGCACTTAATTAAATTCGTTTAAAAATTGTTTTTTTTTTTTTAGATTCCATATAACCTCTTAGAAAACTCAAATGCGTAATGTTTATTATATTATGTGTATTCCGCGTAGTGGGGGCCTAAGACAAGGGATCCCGAAATACTGGCTCATGAGTCGGAACTACATATACGTCACGCCTGTAATTCTCGACAGGTTAGCCAGATTGCAAAGATCAGTGAGCCACTCAAACTACGTTTAGCCAAAATTGGGTAAGAAGTGATAGGTGGCTAGCCCATTTCCTACACAATCACAAACCTAATGCTCCATTATTTCCCTTTTACGACATGCTAGGCAAGTTACACAGTTGGCACATTTTCTTGTGTTACAAGTCCCACATAAACATAGGACCTACAAATTCCAGATCAACATGGAATTCAGATCTCTTGAGTCTTATTATCGTCACGTGGGTTCCGTAAGAGGTGATTGATGGAAACTGAAACTGCAGATGGACGGCAGCATCTCCTCGCTAACAACTTAATTATAATAAAAAGAAACAGCTGTTAATCAACTCCCACTATAAGTCAGTTTATAGGTGAGGCCTATGTTTAGCAGTGGAATTTTATGACTGTATTTTATCTGAAATTTGTGACCCACTATACGGTGTTAATGGCAGACTTCAATGCAAACCTAGGCGCAAGAGAAACGGTGAGCTGAAGGTAGGGAAATTTGGAATAGGGCAACGGAACCCAAGGGGCCAGCAGCTCAGCAGAGAATGATGGACTCTTTATGATGAACTCTTTCTTCCACAAGCGGCCCCACAGGAAGTGGACCTTGTCGAGCCCGAGTACAAAAAAAATGAGATTGACTTCATTATGACGAACAGACGACAACTGTTCAGTGATGTCTCAGTGATCGCGAGGGTGAAAACTGGTAGCGATCACTGAATGGTTAGAGGCACACTAAACCTAAAGGTTAAGTTGGAGTGGTCTCGTCTAATGAAGTCAACGCTCCGTCCGACTCGTGCTCTAGCCCAATGTCTCGCAACCTTTCAACTCGAGTTACAAAACCGTCTTCAGTGCCTAGAAGACTGCAATGAAGTGGACGATATGAATGATAAGCTCGTGGAAACTGTCCATGCGGTCCTCAAATCTGGTCGGAGCAAAGTTCTGCAAGATCCGCCGCAGAAGAACACAAAATCTCTCCGATCACACTCTTAATCTCATGGCTGTTAGACGGGAAATGAAGCTGCAGTCTTTAACAGATTTGACCTTACCTCTGCGTTGCGCTTGGTGAGTGCAGGTGGCCGGAGGCCCAATTCCCCCCCCCCCATCCACGTGGTAGTGGAATTAAATAAAAAACTACCCCAGGAGGGTACCAGCACCCCTGGAGAATCCCTCGCTGAGCATCCACGACCAAACTACTCCACTCCTGGGCGTGGGTTCTCAGGCTGCCCCGCGTATTCTGGGGGGGGGGGGGGGGCGAAATTCCGCTCAAGACGAAACCTGCTCGGGGCAAGCGAAGCAAGAAGACAAAGGCAACCCCTGCCACGCTTACCGTGGATTTCTGCAATATCAGGGGACTTCATTCAAACCTTAACGCCGTCCACTACCATCTGGAGATAGCTAAGCCGGCCTTGCTCTTTCCAACCGAGACACAGGTGTCCTCTCCGGCTGATACTTCGTATCTCTCATAACCGGGGTACAAATTACAACACTCGTTTGTGCCCCGGGCTGGAGTTTGCGTGTATGTCAGAGAGGACATCTGTTTTCGACGCCTCGGCAGTCTTGAAGGTACGGACCTGTCCATCCTATGGCTGCGCGTAGACAGCGACGACCATCCCCGCGTCTACGGGTGCCTCTATAGGTCCCATAGCGGTAATGCCGACACAGACCGACTCGTCGACCACGTCCAAATGGCTGCAGACTCCGTGCTACAATAGGTCCCATCCGGAGAGATCGTGATACTCGGTGATTTAAACGCCCACCACGCTGAATGGCTTGGTTCTCGTTTAACCGATCATGCGGGTAGATCTGTCTATGACTTTGCTTTGTCATATGGTCTAACACAACTGGTTACTTCGCCTACGCGGATCCCAGATGTGGAAGACCATGTACCTTCCCTGTTGGACCTTATGCTGACCTCTCATCCGGACGGATATCAGGTCTCCGTCAATGCCCCTCTGGGCTCTTCGGACCATTGTCTGATCCGGAGTACGGTGCCACTTACGCTCCAATCGCAGTTGCGATCTACAGCTTGCCGCCGTGTTTGGCACTATAGGTCAGCTGATTGGGACGGGATGCGGTCTTTTTTTGCATCCTACCCTTGGGGGCGGGTTTGCTTCTCGCCGGAAGATCCCAGCGTTGTTGCCGATTCTGTTGCTGATGAGGTACTTCAGGGTATGGAACTTTTTATTCCATCCTCTGTGGTGCCCATCGGAGGCAGATCCCAGCCATGGTTTGGTCGCTCCTGTAAAATAGCATCACGCTATAAGCAGGAGTGCTACCGGGCCTGAGCTTACGCATCAAGGTCTCGGGATGTAAACACCAGCTAAGTGCGCTAAAAGAAGAATAATTCCGCCTCCAGGTCCTTCAAAATCGTCATTGCCAAGGCAAGGTCTGAGCACATCGGCAGAATTGGCGAGAAGCTAGTTCACCTTCCTTCGGGAACCCGTGCATTCTGGTCTCTCGCCAAGGCTGTCCAAGGGAACTTCTGTCAGCCATCTCTTCCATCTCTGCACAGAGAGAACAACTCACTGGCCCATGCCGCAAAGGAGAAAGCCGATCTATTGAGCTCTCTTTTTGCGTCCAACTCGACTCTAGATGACGGGGGGAACACACCGCCGACCATCCCGCGATGTGAGTGCTCCCTGCCGGATGTGCGATTTACACAGCGCTCGGTTCGCAAAGCACTCTTCCCCCTGGACGTCAGCAAGTCGAGTGGGCCCGATGGAGTCCCTCCCATTGTGCTGAAGACGTGTGCTCCGGAGTTGACACCGGTTTTAACGCGTCTTTTCCGGTACTCCTACTCCCAAGGCGTAGTCCCGAATTCATGGAAGAGAGCTTTCGTGCACCCGATCCCTAAAAAAGGCGACCGCTCAGACCCGTCCAACTACAGGCCTATCGCCATCACCTCCTTGTTCTCCAAAATAATGGAAGCCATTATAAACTGCCAGCTCATGAGGTACCTTGAGGATCACCAGCTGATTAGTGACCGCCAGTACGGTTTTCGTCGGGGTCGATCAGCTGGTGATCTTCTAGTCTACTTAACTCATAGATGGGCGAAGGCAGTAGAGTCCAAGGGGGAGGCATTAGCCGTTAGTTTGGACGTAGCGAAGGCCTTTGATCGGGTTTGGCACAAAGCGCTTCTTTCGAAGCTTCCTTCCTATGGGCTTCCCGAAAAATTGTGCAAATGGATCACCAGTTTCCTTCCTGATCGGAGCATCAAGGTAGTAGTAGACGGTGCATGCTCTGATTTCAAGCCTATCAACGCTGGTGTTCCACAAGGCTGCGTGCTATCACTAACGCTGTTTCTCCTGCATATCAATGATATGTTGCTAACTGGTAGCATTCATTGCTATGCAGACGACAGCACTAGTGATGCCTTATATACCGGCCGTGCCAATATTTCTCGGGAAAACGTCGCCGAGTACCGGGACAAACTTGTGTCTGAAGTCGAGTCTTTGCTTAACAAAGTCTCGGATTGGGGCCGACTAAATCTAGTCCAGTTCAATCCCCAGAAGACAAAAGTTTGCGCGTTTACCGCTAAAAAGAACCCCTTTGTCGTATCTCCTCAGTTTCAAGGCACTCCCCTTGCTGCCTCAGCCAATATCGGAATCCTTGGCGTCGACATATCGAATAGTGTGCAGTTTCGTGGTCACTTGGAAGGGAAGGCCAAATTGGCCTCTAAAAAGCTTGGCGTGCTCAGCAGAGCAAGACAGTATTTCATGCCGGCACATCGCTTGCAACTTTACAAAGCGCAAGTTCGGCCCCACATGGAATACTGTTCTCATCTCTGGGCCGGGGTACCCCAGTGCCAGCTCCTTCCACTTGACCGCATCCAGCGGTTCCAGCGCAGCGGTTCGAATCGTCGACGACCGAGTTCTCTCTGATCGGCTCGATACACTGGCACTGCGTAGAGATGTTACATCTCTTTGCGTATTTTATCGCATCTATCACGGGGAGTGCTCTGAGGAATTGTTCGGACTAATTCCAGCCGCTCGATTTCACTATCGCACATCGCGACAAAACTCGCGTTACCATCCATACCATCTGGATGATTGGCGGTCCACCACTGTGCGATTTAGAAGAAGTTTTTTCCCTCGCGCGACTTCCTTGTGGAATCAATTACCACCAGCGAATTTTCCGGACCGATACGAATTAGGAACCTTCAATAAAAGAGCTTACACCTTTCTAAAAGTTGTTGTTGTTGCGGTTGTTCATGGGCGGCGGTAGTCACTTACCATCAGGTGAGCCGCATGCTCGTTTGCCCCCTATTATATTATATACTACATAAAAAAAATTATGTGCACGTCATCGTTGGAGCTACACGCAAGTGTTTCACACGCTTACGCAAGTTTCTCTGCATGATAAACTTAGAAATGAGGATATCCACAGTAGAACCAAAGTGACCGACATAGCCCAAGGGATTAGTAAGCTGAAGTGGTAATGGGCTGGCCATATAGCTCGAAGAACCGCGCTGCAACTATATTAAGGTTGTAGCACGAATGGTTTGACTCGACCAGGATAGGACCACACACTCGCAGAATACCAGCGTAAAATAGAAGTTTAATGCTGCTGTGTTTCGTATGACCCTATTTACTGGAAACGAGGCATTCCATCTTAGTCCTCAGAAGACAACGCATCTATATTTTGATTCTTAATCGAAGATAAATATAGATGTGTATGAGCCACAGCATCCACTTATCATCAGGTGGACTGTGTGCTCATTTGTCACCCTTATTCTATAAAAAAAACTAAGTTATAAGAGGTAAAGAAGTAACGAACAAGAGTGACTTGTGTCAGAGTGAGTGTCTTATGCGACACTATTCCGAAGCTATCCCGGACGTCAGACTGAGGTGGAATGCCTCGTTTCCAATAAAAAGGGTCTCCGGTTCTCTACACTCACCAGCAGCAGCATTAAGCTGCTATTTTACGCTAGTAATCTGTGAGAGCGTGGTCCTACCACTCGAGCCGACCCATTCGTTCTTCAACCACAATATAGCTGCAGTATTGTCTACAATACCGCCTGATGGTAAGTGGTGATGTTTTAGCGTAACAAAAGCCTATGCACTCTTGCCTTGTTATTTATCTTTACCGTAACAATTTAACCACAGTACGTAGTACTGTTACAAAGTATTTTTATGAAAGTGTCGTTTATTAGCGTCATTTTTAATGAAGCTTGCTATAGTTATCAAGTTCTGACACTAAACCATGCGGTGGGCAATTACATATAGTGAAAACACTAAATACGTTCATCAACCATTATTTTACGTGCTTGTACATACCTATATACATTTTGAACTTAAACTAAATATCGTGCTCGTTTTCATTGTGGTATCACAGTCCTAGTTCGTGAGGTCGATAGGTACCTTAGTATTAACATACCGCCAGAGTCAAGCTTATGTGTAACGCATTAGCTATACTTAAAACTAATCAAGGAATACCTTAAGGTAAACCCTTAAATTATACGTAATTGCTAAGTTTTATTTTCTTTTATTTTCTAGTCAGCCTAAATAAATCACTTATACCCATTTGAATTGCATTTAATTAGCGTACGAATTATTTTCCGACATCAGACAGAAGAAGATGTACAAGTCAAAAAAGGAGAAAGGTAGTTGTTTATAGAAGAGAAAATCTATCTTAATTGTACAGTTTCTTTAAATTAATGATAAGATAATGTAATCATTTCGTGATCACTATAGTTTTAAATAAAGAGTTAAGGTTTGTGTAAATAACTATTAGGTATATAAAAGAATGGTGCAAGGATAACATAAGTGTGGGCTTGATGTGATCTTAAGTTGGGCATAAATATGTAAGTACTTAAACGCGATTCATTTGTCATTATAAGTGAATCTGGAGATATGAATGAGATCAGTAGTGGTAGCCGCTGGAGCCGCTGTTGCCTCCAGAACCTGCGCCTGGGTTGTACGCACCTTCACTGCAAAAAAGGAATTTTAAAAATGTAAATTCTATACGTAAACATAAAACAAACTATCAACCCAGCCCGTTTCAGAAATGAAGTTGTGAGTGCTTTTAATAAAGTGTTTATAGAATGGTGTTTTTTTTTTTAAGAATAAGCGTAACAAACGAGCTCACAGACCACCCGATGGAAAGTGGCCTGTGGTCCATAACTCCATAGGCAACTACATCTATCCGCGATTAAGAATCAAAATGCAGATGCACTGTAACACGCTAGTTTACGCTGGTATTCTGTGGTCGAGCCGATCACGCCGATGTGGTCGAGCGTATTTTAGATAAACATTCATTATTGAAGATAATCGATTCCTAAAATCACATATAATATTAAGAATCATACAGTTTCATAACAGCCTATCAAAGTCCACTGTAGAACATAGGCCTCCCACGTGAGGAGGATACTTGCCATAATTGCCCTTAGATCAAATGTTCTCAGTAATTGGCAAGCTTGGCAGGCATTTTTTTTTCATTTTCTAGTGATCTATAAGACACTGCTGACCATCTCCTGGTTTGTTTCCCTCTGTCGCCTCTTACGATTACCACGGGACGATAAGTGCTAGTGGATATTCTTACACCGTCACTACACTGTTGAAAATATATTATATCAAAAGTCGATTTGGATGTATTTTAGTTATTTACTTTTAGTTAAGTTATATCCAACTAATCATTTCGGAATATATCAATCAACTTATTTCAAAATTCAAAAATAAAAATAAACTTTTTTATTTTTACTAGAATTTAACATTGTGAAAAAAATTGTTTCATACACATGTCATACACAAAAGCCGTAATTTAAGATTTTTTTAATTTTTTTTATATTATAAGGGTGACAAACGAGCACACAGTCCACCTGATGGTAAGTGGTTGCTGTGGCCCATAGACATCTACATTTATCCTTTATTACAAATGAAAATGTAGATGCGTTGTCACCCGTGAGGACTAAGATGGAATGCCTCATTCCCAGTAAAACAGGCCTCCGGCCACCTGCACTCACCAAGCGAAACGCAGAGGTAAACCTCTACTTCACGCTGGTTTTCTGTGAGGTCGTGGTACCACCCCGGTTCGAGCCGGCCCATCCGTGCGAAGCAAAAGCTGCCGCTTGGCTCTACCACTGTTAATTTATTTAGATATTAAAATATTTACAATAAAGAATGTTACTTACGAAGATGGGTTACGCCTGTTGAACTCAATGGAGCGCAGGATTTCTTCAGGGATTGGAGGTGGAGTTGGGAGGTGAGACCCGACGGGGTGAAAACCATTTTCGTCAGCGGTGTATGATAGGGAGATTTGCTGACCGTCAGGAGCGCGGTATGAAAATCCACCTTCAGCTGTAAAAGCAGGACCTTCGGGGCCCTGAGCCCGGGGTGCACCACTCTCATGGGCAGATATGCCGTTACCAGTTTCATAGCTGTAACAAAATATTTTTATTTTATACAACACAATAACTTAAGAAAATTTTATTATATTCTTAAACAATTACTAGTTCCAGCCTATACACGACCCACAGCTGTGCACAGGCCTCCTCTCATTTCTGAGAAGGTTTTTAGGGCGAGGAAAGTTCCGCTGCGCTGTCCGAATGCGTGTTGGCGAACTTCACGTCTTCAAAATATTTTTTCTTATTTTTCAGACATGCAGATTTCCTCACGATGTTTTTCTTCACCGCCGAGCAGGTAGTAAATCAGCACTTAAAATTTCAATTAACAATTTCATTGGTGCCGTGCCGGCGGGGATCGAACCCGGGATTCTCGCGTACTGTGAGCGAACTTACAGCGAGCGCTAACTGTCTGAGCTACCACGGCTCTTAAATGATTAATAATGATGACTACACGATTAATTTCAAAGGAACTTTAGTTAGATACAATACTTAAGGTTTGTGGCGAAATAAATAGTTGTGGTAATAGAAAGTCGTAGTAGTTTATATCGATCCCCAATTCCACCAGTTATCCATGTTACCATGTTAATTATAATTCTGCACGTACACGAGCCCGTGGTAAATCGTTTAAAAGTGCTCGGTGGCGAAGGAAAAAATGCATGTCTGAGAAAAAATATTTTCAAATACCTAATATATAAAGTCAGTTCAAACGCATTGAGGTGGTGCGAGGGATTCTGCACCAAAATCCTCTCAGTAAAGAGAGAAGACTCGTGTCCAACTGTGGGACGTATGTAGGATGCTATTTTTTACATCTTTGTTGTTCTTAGCTCGTTTCACTTTATCAGTGACAAAATAAAAATTAAGAAGAATACAACATTTAATTTTAAACTGAATCTTTTTGATGATGATATTATTATTATAGTTCTGACTATGAAAAATTTATGGAATCTTTATCTCGTATATGCTTCTGCTTCGTCCCCAAAAACTTGACCGATTTTAATCTTTTCCATCTTTGAAGACCAATATAAGAAGGATTTGGACTTTTTATGTATTTTTTTTTATTGTTCAATTTATAACAGTTTCGGAAAGTTTTTAGTTTTTCTTCTTACTTATTTCTTATTTTATTATTTAAATAAAAACGTTACCCCTACCTTAGGATTTTCTCCTGTATCGAGGAGGCAGTTTAAAAATATAAATGGGCTGTTTACACTCATAAATTTCACAAAGACTAATATGCAGACTAGATATATATAGTTAATATGGAAATAAACAACTTATAGGAACGTGGCAATGATATATAAAGATTACATCGTAAAATTATATTTGCTCTAGCGTAATTGACACTATTCAGGCAAATCCAGATACATACTTTTGTTAGGACTAAATACTGAACGAGCAGAATGTCTGTGAGCACCTCGACTTTGAAAAAAATTAGATCGTTTTAAGTTTTACTATAAGCACTTAAATAGCCCGCAGGTTCTTCTGACCCCTAATTAAGGACTCAGAAAAAAAATTAAATTTTGACTTGTTAATTTAATTTACGAAACAAGAAGCTAAAAAATATTAAACTGATTTAAAATGAAACTCTATATATCGTATTCGTTACATATAAAATAAATTATGGCCATTCCACAGGCTAGTAAACAACCAACGGTCTTGCTACTCTACCGCCGGGAGTAGGACGGTTGTATAATTTTAGTTCTTAGTTTATTTTTTGTAATGCCGTCCACTCCATCCATTACAGCCTATAAGAGTCCACAGCTAATCCCTGGCCTGTCTCATAGATTGCCTCATAGGGAAAAAATTGTCACAGTTGCGAGCGGGTAAGCAGCCGCAGTTTTTTATTATTTTAAGTTGTATGTAAAACGTAGCTGCACGTCTTCTGTTTTAGTTTCCCTCTGTCGCCTCTGTCGACACTGATATGGAGTATATATTCTCACACCGCCACTACACGGTATTTTACTACACTTTTTTGTAATACATGTTATACTGGGTGGCGATTAGATTATCACATTAAATAACACAGCGGTAAATAAAAGTTCATCTATTGTTTAGGCCAAATCTTAACATTTTTAAAACTTCCATTCAAAACCGGTTTGACGGCTCGGTCACCTGACGTGTCCGCGGCGGCCGTGTGTGATGAGTCTGGAAGTTACACTCGGAACGTTAGGTCGCGCTTAGACCGCCTCTTATTGCGTTGTATTTTTCGTGCGTTTACGTGACAACGAGGCTTTCTTTGAGTTTTTTGAGTGATTGACTTAACTTCGATTGCCATTAATTTGCGTTGACGAGTTGCCTGTATGGCATTTTAATATCGTACGAAGGCATTTTCCTTTATCGGGTAGAACGCTAAGAATTTGTGAACCGAGAGGAAATCGCTTTCGTCTTCGGTTATAATTTTGTGCTAAGTGACGTTAGACTTGAGTTGAGATAACGGTGAACGCCCACTGGTGTGATCGAACATTGTGGAGCAGAGCAGCGCGTGTGGGTCTGCTGGCCGATTACATCGGTGACGTCAGGTTACATTTACACACCTTCTTACACCACTACCACACCCACCTACTTGCCCTTAACGGTACCTTGTGGTCGACCCTACCTCCGGAACTCAGTAAGTTTGTGTTTGCTTATCCAGCCATTACATAATCATTATCCATAGGCCATTTGAGCCCGAACCCTCTGGTTGCCTGTCGTGTGTGCTACTCCTGGGGCCTAGTACAGTCGACTTCTGTCGGGGCAACTGAGGGCCGTAACATCTATGTCTGTTAAAATAGTAAAATAAACAATTCTAACAAGAATAAAAAATGCTTTTTTCAAACAAAATAAATAACGTAAAACACAACACGAAATAAATCACACTGATAATATTAGTTTACTGACCTGAAGTGATCTGTAAAAGCGGCAATGGTGCGGCAGGTACGCAGTGCTCACGCGGCATCTATATAGGTAATTATTTACCTATACTTTCCCGTTCATAGGTAATTAGGCAAAAAACAACAAAAGAGTCTACCGCGACTAGAATGTTAATTGTTATATATAATTTTTAGTTCTGTAAGTTCAAAGAACGTTTTGTAACACAAGTCTTAATACAATGTTAAAATAAATTAGATAGGCTACTGCTGAAACTTTGATAGATCTAGAAGTTACGAAATACTAACCTGAAGCGGTAAGATCCGTCACCATTGTTCTGATTCTCGTATTTAAGGATAGGGATATTTGCACCACCGCTTCCACCATACGATCCAGATCCGCTGTATGATCCGCCAAAAGACCCACCAGACCCGCCAAAAGATCCACCAGAGCCGCCTGCCCCGCCCGATCCACCGAATATTCCACTGCCCGATCTACCAGCTCCACTGCCAGCACCGGCACCAAAACCTCCACCTGGTCGCGGCGGTAGGTACTGTGGTTCCAAACGGCCGCAAGATGCCGCCACTATCATCGTCGATAGCATAATAAACTGGAATAATATAGAATTAGTTGTAGTCTCTTAATTTTTTTAAAAAACGAAGGAAAACTACTAAATATTTCGGGATAACTATCTAGGTTTGGCAACTTGTTTTATTAAATAAAATTGTTTAATTTCACAAAAAATTATGTAAATTCAAAAAATTTGTGACATTTTTAAACAAAACAATGTTTTTATTTAATATCAGTTTGTGCTCAGATTATAGAATAATCGGAGGGTATACACTTGAAATTATTTAAATTTGTTTTTATGTTAAACAGTCTTGAGATATAAATCATACTAGCTGTTCCCCGCCACTTCACTAGCATGGAATTTATTACGATTGGATTTTATGAGTATTAATTTTTTGCGCGGAACCCTAATTCATTTTCAAATTTTTGAATACATGTAGCCTAAGTTACTACTTATAACATTAGCTATCTGCCAGAGAGATTCCCCTCAAAATGGGACCAGCCGTTTTGGAGATTAGCTGGAACAAACAGAGAGATAGACACACAGACCGACAAAAATCTTAAAAATTGTATTTTTGTTATAAGTACCATATATAATCTCATATGCATTTAGTTAAAAGCTGTTATATATTGACATTAAAACAGACACTTCAATTTTATTTATTTGTATAGATTAATTACTCTGCACGCATGATGGTGTACAAGCTCACAATACAAAACAAAATTTCTAACACCTGAGTAAAAACATCATAATAAAATGTAATATAAAGAAAGTTAAATACATTAATCTCTCTACCAATGTCTTTATCGTCGTAAAAAGTATGCCAGCGACCCAGGTTTGGTTATTAATTTTAATTACAATTTTAAGTGAAGGGAAATATTGAGAAGAAACCTGCATGCCTGAGGAATAAACTATTTCTAGGACATATGAAGCCCACCAACACGCACTAAAGCAGCAAGGCGGACTAGCTGCTTCACAACCCTTTCCGAAAATGAGGAGGCATCCAGCAGTAGGATGTACACACACACACACATTTTTTTAACCTTTTTTTAAATTTTTGTCTTCGGAACGGCTGAAACGATTGTAATTTGACAGACAGATTGAAACTAAAGGTAGGAGTAGTTTAGGCTATGTTTTGTCTGAACAACTAGAACAACTAAGAAATTATATTTCGAGAAATCAAAAACTGATAAGAAAATGTTCTTTGATTATCATGTAGCTAAATAATGACACATTAATAATCCTCACCCAGGTAAAGCCGGGGCAGGTCACTAGTACATTCATAATTATGTTGCAGGTTTTAATTCATCGTCTATAGTCGCATTATATAATAAACATAATATAAATACATGTTTATATAACATTTATTTTAAATCTACTATGTGAAATAATTAGCAAAAACCCTACAGTAAAAAGTAGGAAAAATCACAAAAGTAATAATAAAAAAATCCTAAAAACATATTATCAATACTAAGGTTAAAATTAAAAGCTTAGTAGCTAGGTATTTGCTTTGGTGTTCTAATTACAGCTTGAACTAGTGTTTTCAGCTTACCAAAAGTGGCGACATGATTATCGGTGGAATATTAAATTCTAAGCGAAAGCAGGCTTCTCGTCGTTGTTAAGCCGTTAGCAGAATACAGTTCAGCGAGGATGTGCCTCGTTTTATATTGCTCCGTTTTGCCCTTTCGCGGTTGCTTCACCTTGTGCGTTCTGCAGCGGATCGGCAAACGAATCCATACACGATCCATCTCCGCCTTAAGCTTTGAAACATTCAGCTCACAAACAGTTTCCCATTTGAGCGCACCTCTCTCAATGGGGTCACTTATTTCAACAGAAATTGTTTTAAAAAAGGTGCCAAGTTATTTTGAATAGCTAACTCTTCCTAAACGTTAAACGTCACAGTAAGCCTTTCTAAGCGTTTAAGTTGATATGACTACTGGAAGTATATTTAGAAAATTTTGAAACACTTTCTTTTCTTTCGTTTCTTTTACTTTCTTCCATAGATAGTACGTATTTTTTGTTAATTTTCTATTTTATAGAAAATTTTAACAACTTCCTTAACAAAGCGAAGATACACAAGTTTTTCACTTTCTTTTCTTTCTTTTCTTTTACTTTCTTCCATAGATAGTACGAAGTTTAGTTAATTTTCTATTTTGATACTGAAAAATTAACAAAAACAAAAATAGATAATTTTAACAACTTCCTTAACAAAGCGAAGATACACAAGTTACAATATATTTATATAAACAGTAAAGAGAATACTGTTTTACGTTTATTATAATGACTATAACGGAAATAATTTTCTCCATAAAGAACTACTCCCGAACAAGCCGGTTTCCAAAAAGATTTTAGTATCATAGATCACATGAACACCCATCGGCAAATTTTACAGAAGACAGAAGAGTACAATCTGCCACTTTGCCTTGCGTATGTGGACTATGAAAAAGCCTTTGATTCCGTCGAAATTTAGGCGGTGCTACAGTCCCTTCAGCGGTGACAAGTTGACTGTCGGTATATCGAAGTGCTGAAGTGTTTGTACACTAGGGCTACGATGGCTATCCGAGTACAGAACCAGAGTACGAAACCTATTCAACTGCAGAGAGGTCTAAGACAGAGTGACGTTATATCCCCGAAACTCTTCACGCTACATTGGAAGACTTCTGAAAGCTACTGGACTGGAAAGGATACGGTATTAACATCAATGGCGAGTACATCACTTACCTTCGATTTGCCGACGATATAGTCCGTATGGCATAATCGCTAGAGGACCTAAGCACCATGCTCAGTTACCTCAATAGTGTCTCCTATCGAATAGGTAAAGGACCTATCCGTTGGGAATCTGATATAATTATTTAGGAAATGTATCTAATGTCTTGAAATAACACAAAGGATACCTTTGGGATATTCATTTAGCATAATTCTATGATTATAATTCCCTCTTTACAATAAAATGGCGAAACGGTAGGTTCTGAAATAACATATAAAATACTTTTTTCCGGAATAAAATGCACAGTTCCGTGGATTTTAAATTAAGTCAATTATAATTAAATTTACATATACATACAACTGTAATCCCCGAAAGGATGGGTAGAATCCAAAGAACAGTTAACTACTCACACCACGTTTAGCCAAAAATGCAAGTTTAGACGGAAAATTATAAAAGAAATGATAGTGGCTAACTCATCACATACACAATCACAAATCCAAAATCCCATTAATCACCATTAACTACATGTTAAGAAATCAACAAATTTACTATTTTTTTTTTGTTATAAGTCCTATATAAGCATGGGATCTATAAGTTTCTAAACCTAAATGTTGGGAAAAACAAAACTACATATAATAAAGGTAAACGGTCTGTGATATATTTTGAAATAATATCGTTTTACAACCTCCACGCGGTGGAAGCTGTTAGTGAATACATGTATTTTTTTATAGGATAGGGTGACAAACGAGCACACAGTCCACCTGATGGTAAGTGGTTGCTGTGATCCATAGACATCCACATTTATCCTCAATAAAGATTCAAAATGGAGATGCGCTGTCACCCGTGAGGACTGAGATGGAATGCTTCTTTTCCTGTAAAATTGGTCTCCGGTTCTCTGCACTCAACATTCGAAACACAGAAGCGTTAAGATGCTATTTTACGCTGGTTTTCTGTAAGAGCGTGGTCCTTCCCCGGTCGAGCCGACCCATTCGTGCTACAACTGTACTACTAATATAGATGCAGCATGGCTCTACCAAGTGTAATGCTGTATATGGATGTCTACAAATCGAGGGAGATGTATCAATATCGTGGCAAATAGAAGTAATGTTTTTATGAGTCATGATCATGATCAGTCAGTCAGTCAGTCATGATTTTTGCCGGTAGTTGTTAGGAGCACTAAGCTCGAAGTTGTTGACGAGTATGTTTACCTTGGACAAATAGTCCGATTAGGTGAGTCCAACTTCGACCGAGAGGTCAATCGACGGATTCAATTCGGCTATTCGGCTATCGGATATTCTCGTCAGGTATACCTCAAAACCAAAAAAACGAGATTGTACAATCAGTGCGTGTTGCCAGTGATGACTTATGGATCTGAGACGTGGTCCTTCACTGCTGGCCGTATGAAGACACTAAAAGTCGCTCAGCGATTTATGGAGAGGGATATGCTCGGGGTTTCTCTGCGTGACAAACTTAGAAATGAGGATATCCGCAGTAGAACCAGAGTAACCGACATAGCCCAACGAATTAAAAAGCTGAAGTGGCAATGGGCCGGCCATAAAGCTCGAAGAACCGACAACCGATGGGGAAGAAAGGTTCTCGAGTAGCAGTCTCGTACCGATAGGCGAAGTGTATGGTGACCCCCCACTAGATGGAGTGACGACCTGGTAAGACAAGCAAGAAGTCGATGGATACAGGTGGCTCAGTACCATGCATTGTGGCATTCCTTGGGGGAGGCCTATGTTCAGCAGTGGACTTATATATGGCTGTAATGATGATGATGATGATGATCTGGTTTAGCAGACGTTGTTATGTTTTTATCGTATATGACGCGATGAGATTTACTCCGAATTCGTTTCTCGCAAAGAACCATGAGAAGGGAGGGAATATGCCTAATTATTTCTATAAATGCCATGCTCACCTTCTTTTATAGAAGAAAAGTGACAATCGAGCGCACGTAATAATACGTCAATGTGATAATAAGTGGAGGCTTCGATTAAAATTCGGAATTTAGACGCGTTATCATCCAAGAAGACTAAGACGAAACGTCTCAAAATGATCTCCAGTTCTCGTTACACCTGCAAGCGGTGCGCTATATGAGTTTGTACGTGGTAGAGCCACGCTGTCACTTTATTATGGTTGTAGCACGAACGGTTTGGCTCGACCAGGATAGAACCAGGCACTCGCAGAATACCAACGTAAAATAGTAGCTTAATGCTGCTGCGTTTCTTATGACCCTTTTTACTGGAAACGAGGCATTCCATGTTAGTCTTTAGGTGACAACGCATCTACATTTTGATCCTTAATCGAAGATAAATACAGATGTGTATGGGCCACAGCATCCATTTATCATCAGGTGGACTGTGTGCTCGTTTATCACCTTTATCTCTAAATATAAAATCGATTGCTGTCCGTTAGTCCCGCTAAAACTCGAAAACGGCTCGAACGACTTTGATGATATTTTTTGTGTGAGTTTGAGTAGGTCCCTGGATGGTTTAAATTCACAATTGTACCTGTTTGGTGACGCTGTTGTCGAGATCCAGAAGTAACCCGTGCAAAGCCGGGACGAATCGCTGGTTCTATATAAAAATGTGACCGGGCTCTGGGAACCGAATGATGGAGGAAAATCTATCAAGAATGCTTAATCCAAACTTTCGCAGTAAGTAATGCTAGTATCGGCTCTGCGCAGTCAAGTTGGTGAGCGGTGATGGGTTAATATTTCAAGTAAGGCTATGAATAGGCTTATATTCACTGCTTTTTTTATCTCTTATAACCTAGTTTTTTTTTTATAGAATAAGGGTGACAAGCGAGCACACAGTCCACCTGATGGTAAGTGGATGCTGTGGCCCATAGACATCTACATCTATCCTCGATTAAGAATCAATATGCAGATGCGTTGTCACCGCTGAGGACTGAGATGGAATGCCTCGTCTCCAGTAAAAATGGTCTCCGGTTCTCTACACTCACCATACGAAACACAGTATCATTAAGCTGCTATTTACGCTAGTATCCTATGAGAGCGTGATCCTACCGCTGTCGAGCCGACCCACTCGTGCTACAACCACAATATAGCTGCAGCATGGCTCTACCACATACAAAATTGTCTACAATACCGCCTGATGGTAAGTGGTGATGTTTTAGCGTAACAAAAGCCTATGCGCTCTTGCCTTGATGACGTTAATTATCTTTACCGTAACAAGGTAACAACAGTTACGATTGTATTGTTTCTCTCTCATATGTATTTCTGGTGTACAATAAAGTATATTTCATTTATTCATTCATTCAGTTCGTAGAACTGCTAAAAAATATTTATATGAAAGTGTCGTTTATTAGCGTTGTTTTTAATGAGCTTGCTATAGTTATCAAGTTCTGACACTAAATCATGCGGTGGGCAATTACAAATAGTGAAAACACTAAATACGTTCATAAACCTTTATTTTACGTGCTTGTACATTTATATACATTTTGAACTTAAGCTAAATATCGTGCTCGTTTACATTGTGGTATCACAGTCCCAGTTCGTGAGGTCGATAGGTACCTTAATATTAACTCTTTAATATACCGCCAGAGTCAAGCTTATGTGTAATGCATTAGCTACACTTAAAACTAATCAAGGAATACCTTAAGGTAAACCCTTACATAAGACGTAATTGCTAAGTTATATTTTCTTAGTCAGCCTAATTAAATCACTTATACCCATTTGAATTGCATTTAATTAGCGTATGAAATATTTTTCTACATCAGACAGAAGAAGATGTACAAGTCAAAAAAGGAGAAAGGCAGTTGTTTATAGAAGAGATAATTTATCTTACTTAGTTTATTTGAATTAAGAATAAGATAATGTGATCATTTCGTGATCACTATAGTTTTAAATAAAGAGTTAAGGTTTGTGTAAATAACTATTAGGTATATAAAAGAATGGTGCAAGGATAACATAAGGGTGGGCTTGATGTGATCTTAAGTTAGGCATAAATATGTAAGTACTTAAACGCGATTCATTTGTCATTATAAGTGAATCTGGAGATATGAATGAGATCAGTAGTGGTAGCCGCTGGAGCCGCCGTTGCTTCCAGAACCTGTGCCTGGGTTGTACGCACCTTCACTGCAAAAAAGGAATTTTAAAAATGTAAATTCTATACGTAAACATAAAAGAAACAATCAACCCAGCCCCTTTCAGAAATGAAGGTATGAGTGCTCATAGTAAAGTATTTATAGATTGGTGTTTCTTATGCAGAATAAGAGTAACAAACGAGCTCACAGACCACCCGATGGTACTCGTAAGTGGCCTGTGGTCCATAGGCAACTACATCTATCCTTGATTAAGAATCAAAATGCATATGCGTTTTCACTATTGGTATTCTGTGGTCGAGCCGACCCATTCGTGTTACAACCATAATATAGCTGCAGCATAGCTTTACCACATCATCATCATCATCATTACAGCATTTCATAAGTCCACTGCTTAACATAGGCCTCCCCCAAGGAATGCCACAAAGCACCTGCATACCAGGATACCAGGTCGTCACTCCATCTCGTGGGGGGTCGCCCTACACTTCGCCTACTGGTACTAGGCTGCCACTCAACAACCTTTCTTCCCCATCGGTTGTCGGTTCTTCGAGCTATATGGCCGGCCCACTGCCTCTTCAGCTTACTAATCCGTTGGGCTATGTCAGTTACTCTGGTTCTACTGCGGATATACTCATTTCTAAGTTTATCACGCAGAGAAATCCCGAGCATAGCCCTCTCCATAGCTCGCTGAGCGACCTTGAGCTTCCTCATACGGCCAGTAGTGAAGGAACACGTCTCAGATCCGTAAGTCATCACTGGCAACACGCACTGGTTGTACAATTTCGTTTTAAGGTTTTAAGGTATGGCTGACGAGAAGATGTGTCTGTGATAGCTTTACAACGTATAACGTAAAATATTATGTGGTGACGTCGCAAGAGAGTCTAACAAATTCTGTGATGTTTGAAATATAAAAAAAAATGTAAAAATTCTAGTGACCTCCAATAAATGAGATAACAAAACATTGAACACTGCAAGCAAAGGAAATGATCTATGTTTTCCAATATCAGCAGTAGTGTTAAGATCGCCAATCCCTATTTTAAGGGTTGCTAATTTGATAACAGTTTTTACTTTGGATATACCTATCATCAATCTTGAAGCGGATTTTTTGTTGTATTTTAGATAAACGTTCATTATTTAAGATAATCGATTCCTAAAATCACATATAATATTAAAAATCATACAGCATCATAACAGCCTATCAAAGTCCACTGTAGAACATAGGCCTCCCACGTGAGGAGGATACTTGCCATAATTGCCCCTAGATCATATGTTCTGAGTAATTGCCACGCTTGGCAGGCAGGTGCGCAACTGCAGTTTTTTTTTTTCATTTTCCTGTTATCAATAAGACACTGCTGACCATCTCCTGGTTTGTTTCCCTCTGTCGCCTCTTACGATTCCCACGGGACGATAAGTGCTAGTGGATATTCTTACACCGTCACTACACTGTTGAAAATATATATCAAAAGTCGATTTGGATGAATTTTAATCATTTCCTTTTAGTTAAGTTATATCCAACTAATCATTTCGGAATATATCAATCAACTTATTTCAAAATTCAAAAATAAAAATAAAGTTTTTTATTTTTACTAGAATTTAACATTGTGAAAAAAATTGTTTCATGTACATGTCATACACAAAAGTCACTATTTTTATTTTTTAAGATATTAAAATATTTACAATAAAGAATGTTACTTACGAAGATGGGTTACGTCTGTTGAACTCAATGGAGCGCAGGATTTCTTCAGGGATTGGAGGTGGAGTTGGGAGGTGAGACCCGACGGGGTGAAAACCATTTTCGTCAGCGGTGTATGATAGGGAGATTTGCTGACCGTCAGGAGCGCGGTATGAAAATCCACCTTCAGCTGTAACAGCAGGACCTTCGGGGCCCTGAGCCCCGGGTGCACCACTCTCTTGGGCAGATATGCCATTACCAGTTTCATAGCTGTAACAAAATATTTTTATTTTATACAACACAATAACATAAGAAAATTTTATTATATTCTTAAACAATTACTAGTTCCAGTCTATACATGACCCACGGCTGTGTACAGGCCTCCTCTCATTTCTGAGAAGGTTTTTAGGGCAAGGAAAGTTCCGCTGCGCTGTCCTTATGCGTGTTGGCGAGCTTCACATGTCTTCAAGATATTTTTTCTTATTTTTCAGACATGCAGATTTCCTCACGATGTTTTCCTTCACCGCCGAGCAGGTAGTAAATCAGCACTTAAAATTTCAATTAACAATTTCATTGGTGCCGTGCCGGCGGGGATCGAACCCGGGATGCTCGCGTACTGTGAGCGAACTTAGAGCGAGCTCTAACCATCTGAGCTACCACGGCTCTTAAATGATTAATAATGATGACTACACGATTAATTTCAAAGGGACTTCAGTTAGATACAATACTTAAGGTTTGTGGCGAAATAAATAGTTGTGGTAATAAAAAGCCGTAGTAGTTCATTGTATCCTCAACTTAATATTTTACACTATGCGAGCAAACCAAGTTCGATCCCCAATTCCACCAGTTATCCATGTTCCCATGTTAATTATAATTCTGCACGTACACGAGCCCGTGGTAAATCGTTTAAAAGTGCTCGGTGGTGAAGGAAAAAATGCATGTCTGAGAAAAAATATTTTCAAATACCTAATGTATAAAGTCAGTTCAAATGCATTGAGGTGGTGCGGGAGATTCTGCACCGAAATCCTCTCAGTAAAGAGAGAAGACTCGTGGCCAACTGTGGGACGTATGTAGGATGCTATTTTTTACATCTTTGTTGTTCTTAGCTCGTTTCACTTTATCAGCGACAAAATAAAAATTAAGAAGAATACAACATTTAATTTTAAACTGAATCTTTTTGATGATGATATTATTATTATAGTTCTGACTATGAAAAATTTATGAAATCTTCATCTCGTATATGCTTCTGCTTCGTCCCCAAAAACTTGACCCATTTTAATCTTTTCCATCTTTGAAGACCAATATAAGAAGGATTTGGACTTTTTATGTATTTTTTTTATTGTTCAATTTATAACAGTTTCGCAAATTTTTTAGTTTTTCTTCTTACTTATTTCTTATTTTATTATTTAAATAAAAACGTTACCCCTACCTTAGGATTTTCTCCTGTATCGAGGAGGCAGTTTACAAATATAAATGGGCTGTTTACATACATAAATTTCACAAAGACTAATATGCAGACTAGACATATATAGTAAATATGGAAATAAACAACTTATAGGAACGTGGCAATGATAGATAAAGATTACATCGTAAAATTATATTTGCTCTAGCGTAATTGACACTATTCAGGGAAAACCAGAGAAATACTTTTGTACTTTTTTAGTCCTACTAAATGCTGAACGAGCAAAAGGGCTGTGAGCATCTCTAGTTTGAAAAAAATTTTGATCGGTTTAAGTTTTACTATAAGCACTTAAAAAGCCCGCAGGTTCTTCTGATCCCTAATTAAGCATTCGGAAAAAAAATTAAGCTTCAGTTGTTATTTTCATTTATGAAACAAAAAACTAAAAAAAATACTAAACTGATTTAAAATGAAACTCTATATATCGTATTCGTTACATGTAAAATAAATTATGGTCTTTCCACAGACTAGAAAACCGCCAACGGTTTTGCCACTATACCGCCGGGAGTAGGACGGTTGAATAATTTTAGTTTTCTACTGACTTCAAAAAGGAGCCGGTTCTCAAATCGACTGTATGTTTGTTTTTATGTGTGTTATCTCATAAATTCTTACTGGGTAAACCGTTTTCGATGAATCTTTTTTTATTTGTAAGCTGGTGCTTCACATGTGGTCCCATATAAATTTTATTAACGTCTGGCCAATCGTTTTTAGTTATTCTTAATAATTTATATTGAAGTCGGATGTACAACATTTTTAATTTTAAATTATTAGTTAATTTATTGTGATCCCGTCCATTCCATCCATTACAGCCTATAAGAGTCTACAGATAAGCATAGGCCTGTCCCATAGATTGCCTCATAGGGAGAAAATTGTCATAGATGGTGGCGGGTTAGCAGCCGCAGTTTTTTTTTTATTTTAATTTGTTATCAGGAACACGTTGCTGCTCATCTTCTGTTTTAGTTTCCCTCTGTCGCCTCTGTCGACACCCACGACGATATGGAGTATATATTCTCACACCGTCCCTACACGGTATTTTACTACACTTTTTTGTAATATATGTTATACTGGATGGCGATTAGGTTATCACATTAAATAACACAGCGATAAATACAAGTTTGTCTATGTCTGTTAAAATAATAAAATAAACAATTCTAACAAAAATAAAAAATACATCTTTCAAACAAAATAAATAACGTAAAAATTGACACGAAATAAATCACACTGATAATATTAGTTTACTGACCTGAAGTGATCTGTAAAAGCGGCAATGGTGCGGCAGGTACGCAGTGCTCACGCGGCGTCGACATAGGTAATTATTTACATTTTACTTTATCATTTATAGTTAATTAGGCAAATACAACAAAAAAATCTACCGCGACTATAATGTTAATTGTTATAAATATTTTTTAGGTCTGTTAGTTCAAAGAATGTTATGTAAGATAAGTCTTTTCATTTAATGTGATAACTTTATCGCCACCCGTATATTATTATGATCTTATCAAAACAATGTTAAAATAAATTAGATAGGCTACTGCTGAAATTTTTATAGATCCAGAAGTTACGAAATACTAACCTGAAGCGGTAAGATCCGTCACCATTGTTCTGATTCTCATATTTAAGGATAGGGATATTTGCACCACCGCTTCCACCATACGATCCAGATCCGCTGTATGATCCGCCAAAAGACCCACCAGAGCCGCCAAAAGATCCACCAGAGCCGCCTGCCCCGCCCGATCCACCGAATATTCCACTGCCCGATCCACCAGCTCCACTGCCAGCACCGGCACCAAAACCTCCACCTGGTCGCGGCGGTAGGTACTGTGGTTCCAAGCGGCCGCAAGATGCCGCCACTATCATCGTCGATAGCATAACAAACTGGAATAATATAGAATTGGTTGTAGTCTCTTAATTTTTTTAAAAAACGAAGGAAAACTACTAAATATTTCGGGATAACTATCTTGGTTTGTCAACTTGTTTTATTAAATAAAATTGTTTAATTTCACAAAAAATTATGTAAATTCAAAAAATTTGTGACATTTTTAAACAAAATAATGTTTTTATTTAATATCAGTTTGTGCTCAGATTATAGAATAATCGGAGGGTATACACTTGAAATTATTTAAATTTGTTTTTATGTTAAACAGTCTTGAGATATAAGTCATGGCATCAAAAACATAACTTTAAAAAAAAGCCAAGTCTCGCAACTCAGTTCTTCTACCATAAAAAGTTGAGATCCATGTAATACCAAGTAGGTTAATTTATTCAGTCCATAGATTGATACATAGATTGACTTGGCAATCGCACCAAACAATCTAATTTAATATAATATGTATTACTTGTGAGATATATTGTGTTTTTATGCGATTGCCAAGTCAATCTATGTATCAATCTATGGACTGAATAAATTAACCGACTTGGTATTACATGGATCTCAACTTTTTATGGTAGAAGAACTGAGTTGCGAGACTTGGCTTTTTTTACAAGTTATGTTTTTGATGGCATCTCATTTCTTTTTGTAGATAGTTATATCTAGGTAGCTATTTACACTTATTATTCCATTATACATATATATAGGTACACTGATTCATTCACTGCAAGTGTAACTTTGTAATACTATATGTTTATATGGGATTACAAAGTTATTTATGCAGTTGGTGTTTCTCTAAAACTGGACCGAAATTATAAATATTTTAATTTTTACTTGATTGATATATTAAACAATAATTGTATTCCAAATATGAAGTTTCTATGTCTGCTAGAAGTGCCTTAGTGTTTTGATGATCGGTCAGTCAGTGAGTAACAAAATTAAGAAACTTTGACTAGTTATAATTCTTAAATTACTAGTTGAAATTCAATGAAATTCGAAATATGCTGAGTTTATACAATGCCTACTTGGTTAGTAAAAATTCAAGCTTCTAGTATTATTCATAACGAAGTTATAGGGTTTCGGAAATGGCCTGAACTGCTTCGAGAAAAGGATGGTACGGCCGTGCCGCTTTTTTGCTCGACTTGGCGGGGGCACTGCCGTGCCCCCAGATACAAGCTGTTCCCTGCCACTTCACTCGCATGGAATTTATTACGATTGGATTTTATGAGTATTAATTTTTTGCGCGGAACCCTAATTCATTTTAAAATTTTTGAATACATGTAGCCTAAGTTACTACTTATAACATTAGCTATCTGCCAGAGAGATTCCCCTCAAAATGGGACCAGCCGTTTTGGAGATTAGCTGGAACAAACAGAGAGATACACACACAGACCGACAAAAATCTTAAAAATTGTATTTTTGTTATAAGTACCATATATACTCTCATATGCATTTAGTTAAAAGCTGTTATATATTGACATTAAAACAGACACTTCAATTTTATTTATTTGTATAGATTAATAACTCTGCACGCATGATGGTGTACAAGCTCAAAATACATAACAAAATGTCTAACACCTGAGTAAAAACATCATAAGATAATGTAATATAAAGAAAGTTAAATACATTAATCTCTCTACCAACGTCGTTATCGTCGTGAGAAGTATGCCAGCGACCCAGGTTTGATTATTATATTATTATAAATAATTTTAATTGCAATTTTAAGTGAAGGGAAAATATTGAGAGGCAACTGGCTGCATGCCTGAAGAATATACTTAACATATCTAGGACATATGAAGCACACCGACACGCACTAAAGCAGCAAGGCGGGGCTAGTTGCTTCACAACCCTTTCCGAAACTGAAGCAGCATCCAGCAGTAGGATGTACACACACACACACACATTTTTTTAACCTTTTTTTAAATTTTTGTCTTCGGAACGGCTGAACCGATTGTAATTTGACAGACAGATACAAAGCAAAGGCAGGAGTAGTCTAGGCTATGTTTTATCTGAACAACTAGAACAACTAAGAAATTATATTTGAGAAATCAAAAACTGATAAGAAAATGGTCTTTGATTATCATGTAGCTAAATAGCGACACATTAATAATCCTCATCCAGGCAAAGCCGGGGCTAGTCGCTAGTACATTCATAATTATGTTGTAGGTTTTAATTCATCGTCTATAGTCGCATTATATAATAAATATTATATATACACATGTTTATATGATATTTATTTTAAATATACTATGTGAAAAAATTAGCACAAATCCTACAGTAAAAAGTAGAAAACATCACAAAAGTAATAATAAAAAAGTCCTAAAAACATATCAATACTAAGGTTAAAATTAAAAGCTTTAGTACAAATTTGCTTTGGTGTTCTAATTACAGCTTGAACTAATTGTTTTCAGCTTACCAAAAGTGGCGACATGATTATCGGTGGAATATTAAATTCTAAGCGAAAGCAGGCTTCTCTTCGTTGTTAAGCCGTTAGCAGAATACAGTTCAGCGAGGATGTGCCTCGTTTTATATTGCTCCGTTTTGCCCTTTCGCGGTTGCTTCACCTTGTGCGTTCTGCAGCGGATCGCCAAACGAATCCACGCACGATCCATCTCCGCCTTAAGCTTTGAAACATTCAGCTCACAAACAGTTTCCCATTTGAGCGCACCTCTGTCAATGGGGTCACTTATTTCAACAGAAATTGTTTTAAAAAAGTTCCAAGTTATTTTCAATAGCTAACTCTTCCTAAACGTTAAACTTCAAAGTAAACCAAGTAGGCGTTCTATATCGAAACTACAGATTTTAAAGTTAATATGACTACTGGAAATATATTTAGAAAATTTTGGAACACTTTCTTTTCTTTCTTTTACATACATCTTCTTCCATAGAGCCTCAATTAAAGGTACGAAGTTTTAGTTAGTTTTCTATTTTGATAATGAAAAATTAACAAAAACAAAAATAGAAAATTTTAACACCTTCCTTAACAAAGCAAAGATACACCAGCTACAATCTATTTATATAAACAGTAAAGAGAATACTGTTTTACGTTTATTATAATGACTAAGTACCGGAAATCATTTTCTTCATTAAGTTTTTGTATTAAACATATATACATACAAGGAAGATACAAGAAAGAGTTCGTATCGCCCAAATGCGTTTTGGCAGACTTCCTATGCCCTCGAAACATTTTATCTTAATTTGTCAGGCCTGCAGGTTTCTCACAATGTTTTCATTTGCCACTAAGTGCGTATTAAATCGTCATTTGTAATTGCTCAATTTATTTATTATATAGTTGTTATATTGCCGGCCATATAGCTCGAAGTACCGATAACCGATGGGGAAGAAAGGTTCTCGAGTGGCAGCCTCGTACCGGCAGGCGAAGTGTAGGGCATCCCCCCACTAGATGGAGTGACGACCTGGTAAGACATGCAGGAAGCCGATGGATGCAGGTGGCTCAGTACCGTGCTTTGTGGCATTCTTTGGGGGAGACCTATGTTCAGCAGTGGACTTGTGAAGGGCTGTAATGATGATGATGATGATGATAGTTGTTCTAAGAAATTTTAAATGAACATTTTCTATACATGGTAGAGCCACGCTGGAGCTATATTATGTGGTGTCATCACCGGGAAAGGACTACGCTCTCAGAGAATACCAACGTAAAATAGCAGTTTAATACTGTTGTTTCGTATGAGTGTAATGAACCGAATACCCTTCTTAATCGAGATGAGGCATTTCATCGTTCATCATTTTGGTTCTCAATTATAGATAAAATTAGGCGTATATGTGCCACAGCATACACTTACCCCCAGGCGGACAGTATTTTTGCGGCATTTGGTCACTCTTCTATAAAAAAAATAATAAGCTACTAAACCACTAAAAGCTTCAGATAAAATTACATAAGAGCATCAAATAGCTCAGTGCTCGGGTGATAAAAGCGTTATGTGTACAAAAACCAAAACTAAATCCTATAAAATTCGATGAAAATGTATTTCTTATTCTTTTAAGCTTTACCCTTAACCAATAAAATATATGGGCTGACAAGAGAATATTAGGCGTTGTGTTTGTTGAAATACTAAGAAATTAATCAAACATGTTAAAATTACTTTTATTATTCTTTAATGAAAATTCGCTGGCACTTAAGCTAAACCCGATTAAATTCGTTTAAAATTAGTTTTTTTTTAGAATCCATATAACTTTTTAGAAAACTCAAATGTGTAATGTTTATTATATTATGTGTATGCCGCGTAGTGGTGGCCTAAGATAATCAGTAGTAAGGATTCCGAAGTGCTGGCTCATGAGTCGGAACTACATGCGTACATATACATCACGTCTGTAATTCCCGACGTGGTAGGCAGATTCCGTAGATCAGTGATCCACTCAAACTACGTTTAGCCAAAATTGGGTAAGAAGTGATAGGTGGCTAGCCTATTGCCTACACAATCACAAACCTAATATCCCATTAGTTCCCCATAACGACAGTTAGGCAAGTTACACAGTTGGCACATTTTCTTGTGTTATAAGTCCCACATAAACATAGGACCTATAAATCCCAGATCAACATGGAATATAGATCTCTCGAGTCTTATTATGAGACAGTGGGGAAACAGGCAAGAGATGGACAGCAGCATCTTCCTGATAACAACAATACTACAATAAAAAAACTGCGGTTGCCAATCTGCTCGCCAAGCGTGGCAACTATGGGAAATATCCCCCCCATGATGAAAGTTATGAAGAGACGGCCCCCGGTCCCCAGCGGCCCCGCTATCGATCAACGATGAGGAGGTGGGGGAAATGTATGAGGATATCACTAAATCCATGCATTCCTCCATAACCCACTATACGGTGTTAATGGGAGACTTCAATGCAGAACTAGGCACAAGAGAGAACGATGAGCTGAAGGTAGGGAAATTTGGAGTAGGGCAACGGAACTCAAGGGGCCAGCAGCTGGCCGACTTCATGGAGAATGAGGGACTCTTTATGATGAACTCTTTCTTACAGAAGCGGCCCCACAGGAAGTGGACCATGTCGAGCCCCGACAGTTCGACAAAAAATGAGATAGACTTCATTATGACCACCAGACGATAACTGTTCAATGAAGTCTCAGTGATCGCTAGGGTGAAAACTAGTAGCGATCACCGGACGGTTAGAGGCTGAACCTGAACACACTGAACCTCAAACTTAAGTTGGAGTGGTCTAGTCTAATGAAGTCAACGCTCCGTCCACCTCGTGCTCTAGCCCAAAGTCCCGAAACCTTTCAGCTCGCGTTTCAAAACCGTTTTCAGTGCCTAGAAGACTGCAATGTAGTGGACAATATGAATGATAGGCTCGTGGAAGTTGTCCATGCGGTCGGAGCTAAGTTCTGCAAGACCCGCCACAGAATAACACAAAAACTCTCCGATCACACTCTTAATCTCATCGCTGTTAGACGGGCAATGAAGCTATCTTCAACGGATTTGACAGCATAGAGGCAATTGAATAGACAGATCTCCAAATGCATGCGGCGACACTTACGCAACTTTAATACAGCTTGTATTGAAGAAGCAATCGAGCGGAACCAAGGCTTCAAAGTTTTTACCAGAGATCTGTCTGCCAGAAAGAGCCAACTGTCAAAGCTGAAGACCGAGTGTGGCGGCATCGTTTCCAGGACACCTGAGATTTTGAGTGAGATCGAGAGGTTTTATGGACAGCTGTACACGTCATCGTTGGAGCCATACGCAAGTGTGAGTAACGACCCAAGACGGAATTTTATCCAACACTATTTCGATGATATCCCGTACGTCAGTGTGAGCGAGATTAAAATGGCTCTCCAGCACTTAAAAACGGCAAGTCCCTGAAGGATGGAATTACAACGGAGCTTCTGAAAGCGGGTGAAAAACCAGTACTTGAAGTCCTGCAGTAGCTCTTCAATTCCGATCTCCGTGGTGGCACTACTCCGGAAGTGTGGAGCGGAAGTGCGGTGGTATTGTTCTTCAAGAAAGGCGACAACGCTCTCTTGAAGAACTACAGACCGAGTTCCCTTGTGAGCGGCGTCTACGTGCTGTTTTCGAGAGTAATTACGAATCGCCTCGCACGCAGACTTAACGACTTCCAGCCTACAAGCCGGCTTCCGAAGAGGTTTTAGTACCATAGACACATACCTACCCTTCGGCGAATTGTACAGAAGATAGAAGAGTACAATCTGCCACTTTGCCTTGCTTGCGTATATGGACTATGAGAAAGCCTTTGATTCCGTCCAAGTTTGGGCTGTGCTGCTGTCCCTTCAGCAGTGCCTAGTTGACTGTCGCTATATCGAAGTGCTGAAGTTTTTGTACAGTATGGCTACGATGGCTATCCGAGTACAGATTCAGAGTACGAAACATATTCAAGTGTAGAGAGGCGTAAGACAGGGTAAAGTTATATCCCCGAAACTCTTCACCGCTGCATTGGAAGACGTTTTCAAGCTACTGGACTGGAAACGATACGGTATTAACATCAATGGCGAGTACATCACTCACCTTTGATTTGCCGACGATATAGTCCTTATGGCAGAATCGCTAGAGGACCTAAGCACTATGCTCAATGTGTTCAGTAGTCTCCCAACGGATAGGTCTTAAGATGAACATGGACAAACCAAAGATCATGTTCATTGTCCATGTCACATCTATGCCGGTAGTTATTGGGAGCACCAAGCTCGAAGTTGTTGACGAGTTTGTTTACCTGGGACAAATAGTCCGACTAGGTAAGTCCAACTTCGACCGAGAGGTCAATCGACGGATTCAACTCGGCTGGGCAGCGTTCGGGAAACTACGACACATATTCTCGTTAGGTATACCACTAAACCTAAAAACAAGATTTTACAACCAATGCGTGATGCCAGTGATGACTAATGGATCTGAGACTTGGTCCTTCACTGCTGGCTGTATAAGGACACTCAAGGTCGCTCAGCGAGCTATGTAGAGGGCTATGCTCGGGGTTTCTCTGCGTGATAAACTTAGAAATGAGGATATCCGTAATAGAACCAGAGTAACCGACATAGCCCAACGAATTAATAAGCTGAAGTGGCAATGGGCCAGCCATATAGCTTGGAGAACCGACAATCGATGGGGAAAAAAGGTTCTCGAGTGGTAGCCTCGTACCGGTAGGCGAAGTGTAGGGCGATCCCCCACTAAATGGAGTGACGACCTAGTAAGACATGCAAGAAGTCGATGGATGCAAATTGCTCAGGACCGTGCTTTGTGGCATTTCTTGGGGGAGGCCTATGTTCAGCAGTGGACTTATGAAGGACTGTTATGATCATGATGATGATGAACTGGTTTGGTAGATGTTGTTTTGCCTTTTATCATAGATGACGCAATGAGATTTACTCCGAATTCGCTTCTCGCATAAAAGCATGAGAAGGAAGAGAATATGCCTATTTTTGGTATAAATGCCAAGCTCACCTTTTTAGAAGGAAAATGACAATCGAGCGGACGTGATAATACGTCAACGTGATGATAAGTGGAGGCTTCGATTAAAATTCAAAATTTAGAGGCGTTATATGAGTATGTACGCGGTAGAGCCGCGCTGCAACTATATCATGGTTGTAGCACGAATGGTTTGACTCGACCAGGATAGGACCACGCTCTCGCAGAATACCAGCGTAAAATAGCAGCTTAATGCTGCAGTGTTACGTATGACCCTTTTTACTGGAAACGAGGCATTCCATCTTAGTCCTCAGGTGACTACGCATCTGCATTTTGATTTTTAATCGAACATAAATATAGATGTGTATGGGCCACAGCATTCACTTATCATCAGGTGGACTGTATGCTCATTTGTCACCTTTATTCTAAAAAAACTAAGTTATAAGAGGCAGAAAAGCTCCGGTTCTCTACACTCTCCATACGAAACGCAGCAGCATTAAGCTGCTATTTTACGCTAGTATTCTGTGAGAGCGTGGTCATACCCCGGTCGAGCCGACCCATTCGTGCTGTAACCACAATATAGCTGCAGCATGGCTCTACCACTTACAAAATTGTCTACAATACCGCCTCATGGTAAGTGGTGATGTTTTAGCGTAACAAAAGCCTATGCGCTCTTGCCTTGATGACGTTAATTATCTTTACCGTAACAAGGTAAAAACAGTTCGTAGTACTGTTAGAAAAGTATTTACATATATGAAAGTGTAATTTATTAGCGTTGTATTTAATGAGGTTTGCTATAGTTATCAAGTTCTGACACTAAATCATGCGGTGGGCAATTACAAATAGAGAAAATACTAAATACGTTCATAAACCTTTATTTTACGTGCTTGTACATACCTATATACATTTTGAACTTAAACTAAATATCGTGCTCGTTTTCATTGTGGTATCACAGTCCCAGTTCGTGAGGTCGATAGGTACCTTAATATTAACCCTTTAACATAAATCCAGAGTCAAGCTTATCTGTAACGCATTAACAATACTTAAAACTAATCAAGGAATACCTTAAGATAAACCCTTACATGAGACGTAAGCTAAGTTGCTAAGTTTTATTTTCTTAATCAGCATAATTAAATCACTTATAGCCATTTGAATTGCATTTAATTAGCGTACGAATTATTTTCCTACATCAGACAGAAGAAGATGTACCGAGTCAAAAAAAGAGAAAGGTAGTTGTTTATAGAAGAGAAAATCTTAATTGTACAGTTTCTTTGAATTAAGAATAAGATAATGTGATCATTTCGTGATCACTATAGTTTTAAATAAAGAGTTAAGGTTTGTGTAAATAACTATTAGGTATATAAAAGAATGGTGCAAGGATAACATAAGGGTGGGCTTGATGTGATCTTAAGTAAGGCATAAATATGTAAGTACTTAAACGCGATTCATTTGTCATTATAAGTGAATGTGGAGATATGAATGAGATCAGTAGTGGTAGCCGCTGGAGCCGCCGTTGCCTCCAGAACCTGCGCCTGGGTTGTACGCACCTTCACTGCAAAAAAGGAATTTTAAAAATGTAAATTCTATACGTAAACATAAAACAAACTATCAACCCAGCCCCTTTCAGAAATGAAGGTGTGAGTTGTCATAGTAAAGTGTTTATAGATTGGTGTTTCTTATGCAGAATAAGAGTAACAAACGAGCTCACAGACCACCTGATGGTAACTGGCCTGTGGTCCATAGGCAACTACATCTATCCTCGATTACGATCATTATTTAAGATAATCGATTCCTAAAACCACAAATAATATTAAAAATCATACAGCATCATAACAGCCTATCAAAGTCCACTGTAGAACATAGGCCTCCCACGTGAGGAGGATACTTGCCATAATTGCCCTTAGATCATATGTTCTAAGTAATTGGCACGCTTGGCAGGCGGGTTCGCGACTACTGTTAGTTTTTTCATTTTCTAGTGATCAATAAGACGCTGCTGACCATCTCCTGGTTTTTTTCCCTCTGTCGCCTCTTACGATTCCCACGGGACGATAGGGGCTAGTGGATATTCTTACACCGTCACTACACTGTTGAAAATATATTACATATATCAAAAGTCGATCTGGATGTATTTTAATCATTTACTTTTAGTTTAGTTATATCCAACTAATCATTTCGGTTTATATCAATCAATATATTTCGAAATTCGAAAATAAAAATAAAAACTTTTTTATTTATACTAGGATTTAACATTGTGAAAATAAAATTGTTTCATACACATGTCATACACAAAAGCCGTACTTAAAGGTATTCAAATATTTACAATAAAGAATGTTACTTACGAAGATGGGTTACGCCTGTTGAACTCAATGGAGCGCAGGATTTCTTCAGGGATTGGAGGTGGAGTTGGGAGGTGAGACCCGACGGGGTGAAAACCGTTTTCGTCAGCGGTGTATGATAGGGAGATCTGCTGACCGTCAGGAGCGCGGTATGAAAATCCACCTTCAGCTGTAACAGCAGGACCTTCGGGGCCCTGAGCCCGGGGTGCACCACTCTCTTGGGCAGATATGCCATTACCAGTTTCATAGCTGTAACAAAATATTTTTATTTTGTACAACACAGTGATATATGAAAACTTTATTATATTCTTAAATGATTAATAGTTACAGCCTTTACACGTCCCACAGCTGTGCACAGGCCTCCTCTCATTTCCGAGAGGGTTTTTAGGGCAAGGCGTGTTGCGTGTTGGCGAGCTTCACATGTCTTCAAGATATTTTTTTCTTATTTTACCGACATGCAGGTTTCCTGACGATGTTTTATGGTAGTATATCAACACTTAAAACTGCAATTAACAATTTCATTGGTGCCGCGTCGGCGGGGATCGAACCCGGGTTGCTCGCGTACTGTGAGCGAACTTACAGCGAGCGCTAATCATCTGAGCTACCACGGCTCTTAAATAATTAATAATGATGACAAAGGAACTTCAGTTAGATACAATACTTAAGGTTTGTGGTGAAATTAGTAGTAGTGATGGTAGAAAGCCGTAATAGTTCAGTGTACCCTCAACTTAATATGGAACACTATGCGAGTAAACCAAATTCGATCCCCAGTTCGACCAGTTATTAGTTCGTTAACAACCAACGGTCTTGCCACTATACCGCCGGGAGTAGGACGGTTGGATAATTTTAGTTTTTAATTAATTTTTGTAAAGCCGTCTATTCTGTCTATTACAGCCTATAAGAGTCCACAGCTAAATCGCTGGCATGTCCTATAGATTGCCTCGTAGGGGGAAATTTGTCATAAATGCCGGCGGGTCAGCAGTCGCAGATTTTATTATTTTAAGTTGTTATCAGGAAGACGTTGCTGCCGATCTTCTGTTTTAGTTTTCCTCTGTCGCCTCTATCGATACCCACGACGATATGGAGTATATATTCTCACACCGCCCCTTCACGGTATTTTACTACCTTTTTTTCTGAAATACATGTTATATATTATTATGATCTTATAAAAACAATATTGAAATAAATTAGATAGGCTACTGCTAAAATTTTGATAGATCTAGAAGTTACGAAATACTAACCTGAAGCGGTAAGATCCGTCACCATTGTTCTGATTCTCGTATTTAAGGATAGGGATATTTGCACCACCGCTTCCACTATACGATCCAGATCCGCTGTATGATCCGCCAAAAGACCCACCAGACCCGCCAAAAGACCCACCAGATCCGCCTGCTCCGCCCGATCCACCGAATATTCCACTGCCCGATCCACCAACTCCACTGCCAGCACCGGCACCAAAACCTCCACCTGGTCGCGGCGGTAGGTACTGTGGTTCCAAACGGCCGCAAGATGCCGCCACTATCATCGTCGATAGCATAACAAACTGGAATAATATAGAATTGGTTGTAGTCTCTTAATTTTTTCAGCTCTATAAAAGATAGAAAGATTATTTTGATATTACAGACAGATACTTCAATTTCACGAGGTAGAGCCATGCTGCAGTTATATTATGGTTGTAGCACGAACGGGTCGGCTCGACCGGGGTAGGACCACGCTCTCACAGAATACCAGCGTAAAATAGCAGCTTAACACTGCTGTATTTCGTATGGTGAGTGTAGAGAACCGGAGACCCTTTTTACTGGAAACGAGGCATTCCATCTTAGTCCTCACGGGTGACAACGCATCTGCATTTTGATTCGCAAACGAGGATAAATGTAGATGTCTATGGGCCACAGCAACCACTTACCATCAGGTGGACTAATTGCTCGTTTGTCACCCTATCCTATATAAAAAATAAATAACGACACATTAATAATCCTCATCCAGGCAAAGCCGAGGCGGGTCGCTAGTACATTCATAATCATGTTGCAGGTTTTAATTCATTGTCTATGGTCGCATTATATAATAAATATTATATATATTTTATATTTATATAATGTTTATTTTAAATCTACTATGTGAAATAATTAGCACAAACCCTACAGTAAAAAGTAGAAAACATCACAAAAGTAATAAATAATAAAGAAGTCCTAAAAACATATCAATACTAAGGTTAAAATTAAAAGCTCGTTGGTGTTCAAATTACAGCTTTGAACTAATTGTTTTCAGCTTACCAAAAGTGGCGACATGATTATCGGTGGAATATTAAATTATAAGCGAAAGCAGGCTTCTCTTCGTTGTTAAGCCGTTAGCAGAATACAGTTCAGCGAGGATGTGCCTCGTTTTATATTGCTCCGTTTTGCCCTTTCGCGGTTGCTTCACCTTGTGCGTTCTGCAGCGGATCGGCAAACGAATCCATGCACGATCCATCTCCGCCTTAAGCTTTGAAACATTCAGCTCTCAAACAGTTTCCCATTTGAGCGCACCTCTCTCAATTGGGTCACTTATTTCAACAGAAATTCTTTTAAAAAAGGTTCCAAGTTATTTTGAACAGTTAACTCTTCCTAAACGTTAAACGTCAAAGTAAACCAAGTAGACGTTCTATATCGAAACTACAGATTTTAGAGTTGATATGTGACTACTGGAAATATATGTATATATATATATATATATATATATATATATATATATATATATATATATATCTTCTTCCATAGAGTTTTAATTAAAGGTATGAAGTTTTTGTTAATTTTCTATTTTGATACTGAAAAATTAACAAAAACAAAAATAGAAAATTTTAACAACTTCCTTAACAAAGCGAAGATACACAAGCTACAATATATTTATATAAACAGTAAAGAGAATACTGTTTTACGTTTATTACAATGACCATACCGGAAATTATTTTCTCTATAAAGTTTTTGTATTAAATACAACGTGGGAATTTGTCACTTTAAGCGCTTGAACACGGCACTATTGACATTTTCCTAGTTGATTTTTTTAATCTAGTTACAATGTTTTTGTAACTTTGTTTTTTTTTTAGGTTTAAATAATTGTACCAGTCATTTTTTATTATTAAATATTGAAAAAGCTTTTGAACCTCTCATCATCCTTCATCAGCTCTTAAAAGTCATGTCACCTGGGCATGGATTTTTGAGGATTTTTCTGAATAACTAAATCGTTCTTTTGTCGTTGCTGCTCGTCACCAGTCTTGATCCCATAATCACCTCTTACGATACGCACCGTATGAAAAGGGTGATAAATTACTTTACGACGCCACTAAAAAGCATTTCTTTCAGTGTTATCTTTTAATTTGCATATATTTTAAGCAATATTGTATGTAAAATAAAAGAATCCATCACTCCATTATTAGTTATTTTGAAAAATATTACCATAATTTTAATTATCTTACTTATCCTACCTTGCAGCTATTAGTAGTATAGTTGTAGCACGAATGGGTCGGCTCGGCCGTGGAAGGACCACGCTCTCACAGAATACCAGCGTAAAATACTTAACACTGCTTTGTTTCGTATGGTGAGTGTAGAGAACCGGAGTATAGAGAAAAGGTCTCCTTTTTTACTGGAAAAGAGGCATTCCATTTTAGTCCTCACAGGTGACAACGCATTTGCATTTTGATTCTTTATTGAGGATAGATGTAGATGTCTATGGTTGTGAACCATAGACATCTACATCTATCCTTACTATACCACTTACCATCAGGTGGACCGTGTGTTCGTTTGTCATCTTATCCTATAAAAAACGTAGTAAAGCGACGCTGCAGCTGTATCATGGTTATAGCAGAAATCGGTCGGCTCGAACGGGATAGACCACACTCTCACAGAATACCAGGGTAAAATAGCAGCTTAATGCTGATGTGTTTCTTAAAGCGAGTGTAGAGAACCGGAGGCCCTTTTTACTGGAAACGACGCATTCCATCTCAGTCCAGTTTTTATGGGCTACAGCATCCACTTATTCCATAAGAAAATCTGCATGATTAATGATCATAGTAGGCGTTCGCCACTTTTAAGTTGCTGCAAGATCCTTTGTTCTTGTACGTAAGTTGCCTCTTACGTCACCCAGAGATGAGATGATGTCTCTAATACCGTCACCACTCATCAAGTTTTTGCTATAGGTACATTTAAATGGAAACGAAGTGTAAAATTGCAAACAAATTGAGATTTAGCATCGTGCTTGCATGTTTTGAAGTCTGAAAGCTCGCAGTAGATTAGCATGGTGGACTATTAGGTTGCCCTATCAGAATATTGAGTAGACGAGGTTCTTACCTAGTTGAGCCGTTTAACTGATGCTCCAAATATATTACATTTGAATCGTGGTTCTACTACGTAAATAATGACATTTTTGTCGTGCCAGAGACGTGTTAAGCTTGCAAACTTACGGTAGGGTACATATACAATGGTAGGCTCTTCTGTTTCCTTGTCAGAATTGAGAAGACGCTTGTGTACTGAAGCGGTGCGCATCTGCATTTTAAATTTTAATCAAGGACACATGTAGATTGCTATGAACCACAGCATCCACTTACCATCAGGTGAACTCTTTTTTCACCCTCATTCTATAACAGAAATAAATCTTATTCACTTCTAGTTATATCTTTACTTGCAGTCTTAACAATTTCTATATCTTTACTTGCAGCAAATAACTATATAATTTTATACAATCTATATTTCGGTGCCTGGCGACTGTAAGTGAGGCAAACGGTTAATTTCGTGCTATGTAGTGCAAATGCCACATAGCATTGACGCTCCACGTCCGTGACCGCAACGCTCAGATGCCGCACCTCTCTCTCTGTCATCGGCCACTATTGAAAATGATCTTGTTCCAATCCTTTACTTCGTTAACACAATTATGGAGCGAACTTTTAACGTAAATGTGGCAACCTTAGGAGGATCTTTTATGATATTCAGTTACCGTTTCTCACGATTTTGTTGTTAAAATGATTGGATGATTACGAATGTAGTAAGAACTGTTTAAATTGAGGCATTTGTTTGTATATTTATTAGTTAATAATTGTATTTTAAAACTAATAAAATAGGCGCCAGGACCTTTAATTTTATGCTTTATTCTTTACTCATTTATTCGTTTTGATAAAATGTTACGAGTACCAACACTGGGCTTTTTACAACCAGTGCATGTTGCCAGTGATGACTTACGAAACTGAGACGTGGTCCTTCACAGCTGGCCGTATGAGGAAGCTCAAGGTCGCTCAGCGAGCTATGGAGAGGGCTATGCTCGGAGTTTCTCTGCGTGATAAACTTAGGAATGAGAATATCGCAGTAGAACTAGAGTAACCGACATAGCCCAACGGATTAGTAAGTTGAAGTGGCAGTGGGCCGGCCATATAGCTCGAAGAACCGACAACCGATGGGGAAGAAAGGTTCTCGAGTGGCAGCCTCGTACCGGTAGGGTGAAGTGTAGGGCGACCCCCCCCCCCACGAGATGGAGTGACGACTTGGTAAGACATGCCGGAAGTCGATGGATGCAGGTGTCTCGGGACCGTGCTTTGTGGCATTCCTTGGGGGAGGCCTATGTTCAGCAGTGGACTTTTGAAAGGCTGTAATGATGATGATGATGATGACTAGGCTTTTATCCCGTATCATGGAGGCGGTTGACAAAAATGGTTGCACAAGGACACACATCCAGGCCCGTAAGAATTATATTGTTTTTTATATAATTATTTTATACGTGGTAGAGCCATCCTGCAGCTATATTAATAGTATAGTTATAGAACGAATGGGTCAGCTCGACCGGGGAAGGACCACGCTCTCACAGAATACCAGTGTAAAGCAGTAGCTTAACATTACTATGTTTCGTATTGTGAGTGTGGAGAATCGGAGACCCATTTTACTGGAAAAGAGGCATTCTATCCTATTCCTCAAGGCTGCGGCACGTATTTTAATTCGCAAACGAAGATAGATGTAGATGTCTATGGGCCACAGTAACCACTTACCATCAGGTGGACTGTGTGCTCGTTTGTCACCCTTACTCTTTAAAAAAATATTTGCAGGGAATACAAAGTTGTTCCGTAGGAATGGGGGGGGGGGAGCTTCTCGCAGCCTTACATGGCCCGATCAAATATTTGACCCTTAGCCGGTGCATTAAGGAGCCGTCAGTTATTTGAAGCCTCCCAATTATTATTTTCTACGTATAATACATAATATAATCTTATATTCGTACCTAGTAATGACCAACAATCGCTCTTCTAGTCCTGCGTGGCGATCACTAAAATATTCAAACGCATCGCTATGCCACTTGCCCCACCTGACGCTGTCCACTGAGCGTGTCGTAGCATAGCTATCTGCCGCTAGACCAAAAAATGTAGCCCTCGGTATCTTGAAAAGTTTGAAATCAGCAACTTTTTTCTATAGTTTTAAACGTTATTCAAAAATGAATAAACACATATTCACAATTCATACGAATACGGATACTAGAGTGTTCGTAATATTCATACTACAATTTGATAAAAGGTTTATACGAGGCGGCACTGAAAATTTCGGAAATCAAGGAAGTGACACATTACTATTTAAAAATGTATTTATTGCTTTTCGAAGTATTCTCCGCGAAATTTGACACATTTTTCCAGCATCAACGTTTTCTTGGGTGACTGCAGGTTTTGGACGACCTTGACGGGGATCATCACTGAGCTTGACACGTCCACGTTGAAATTCAGCAAACCAGCGATAAATTGTGGTTTTGGATGGGGCTTCATCACCAAATGCAGAAATCATCCGGTCAACACACTGTTTTTATGTTAAACCACTTCGAAAATCATAATAAATCATCGCTCTTGAATTTTCTCGAGTCAATTCCATTTTCTCAACAACTAAACAAGTTTGACAAAACCTTGTGACAAGACCGAGAATCTTTTTTTTAATAAATAAATGGTATTCGATTTTTAAAACCAAGGAGTTTTAAATTAAAAAGATTTTAATATGACAGGAACAGTGGAAATATTCCATTCAGGATACTTTTAGTGCAGCCTATGTAATGGGATGTTTTCCTTAGTTACGAGCTTGACAGGCGGGTTGCCAACCGCAGTTTTTATTATTTTGAGTTCATGCTACCCGTCTCCTGTTTCAATGTCTCTCTCTCGCCTCATGCGACACCCACGGGACGACATGGCGTAGTGAATTCCCTATTAACCGGTATAGGTACATATTAATTAAACATTATACCCTAGGGATTTCTCCTGTGTCGTGGAGACGTTTTACATACATTAATTGCACATAGGCGAATATTTTTGTTTATATGTTAACGCCTTTAACCTTGAACTGACCACAAAGTAAAACCTTTACTTAAAGTTAGAAATATTTACTGAATTTACTTCTGTTTCGTTCACATAATACACACTATTTTGTTCACGGTAAAAACGTCATCCGGTAAAAAAATAGGCAATATATACGTAATTTGTATATATTGCCATATTTCTTGTCTAAACAAGAAGAAAATTTATAGGAAATGTTAGTATAATATTTTTTTTCTTTAAAAAACGTTACCCTCACTCTAGTATTTTCTCCTGTATAGTTTACAAATATAAATTGGACCAGAACAAACATCCAGAACCGAAACAATTATTTGTAGGCCATTCAACTATTTGTTCCGTGCGGGATTCGAACCCGCGACCCCAGCGCTGCAACTCATCGCTAAGCCACTGCGCCACGGAGTCGTCAAAATATAATTTACTGCTAGAAATAAGTATTTATAAGAAGTGTCACTTCTTAACTTTTCACTGGGATGTATACCTATCTTGAAAGGCCATACACACCCTGGGTAAGCAGAATAATGAACGCAGAGTCCGAATCCCAGTCAGTAATCCTGCTTCTAATCCTGTGTGACTAGAGCCAAAGCTGACATTTGAAAAAGAAGCTGTTATACCACCCATATTGCAATTATTACCAAGCACGATTCTTACCTTTCATTACAAACTTTTCTCATTCCGACCCCTCCTGTGTTCGCAAACACCGTGATGCCGACCTCGAACTCCGCGATCGCTTAATCGCTATTTCATGTACAAGACGATCTCCCGGAACTCTCGTCACGCTATAAGAGTTTCTATATTAGTTTTCGTATATAATATAGATATATTTTCTTATCTATTATTAAAGTGTTATCCTAGAACATACATTAAGTATTCTTTGGACTATTTTCAATTTGTAAAACGTATTAATTTTATCATTGGCCATAATAATATTTATTATTTATTTTATTTTACTTGCTTTTTAAGTGAAACATACAGTACAATAAACAAAAATATTATAAAAAATATCAAAATAATCCTAAATCCAATGAAGTTTCCACAGATATCTAATATAAAAACTTGCCACCACAATTTCTTATAAGAAAATTTAAAAAGTATATAAAAGAAGAAAAATAAATATAACTAATTATAATTAAATATTAAGTACGTAAGCAGTTAAATTTTATACATACAACCTATAGTGAAACTACCAATTATAAATTACAATTTTTTTTAATATTATGTCAAAAGAGGATTCCAGCGAAGTTTAATTCGGCGTGTCCTCATAAATCAGAGGAAACGATCATAAGTGATTGTTCATTCTTTGAGGCTATAAAGTCATTAAACAAACGCAGAGTTATATTTTTACAGAAATGTACTCTCATCATCATCATCATTACAACCCTTTCATAAGTCCACTGCTGAACATAGGCCTCCCCCAAGGAATGCCACAAAACGTTGCTGTTGTGAAATTTACTCTAGCCTGTCTTTATTCAACAGGCTACATTTTCAATATTTTTCGTATGTGCAAAAGTGGCACGCTCTTTTTTATACAAGTATGGGTGACACACTTCATCTGATGGTAAGTGATAGCTTTAAGCTTCAAGGTCCATTGTCAGCTTTGAGGACTAAGTTAAAACATTATTAGTAAAAAGGATCTTCGGTCCACTACACTCACTGTACGAAACAGAAGCATTGTACGAGTACTGCTGTTCCATGCTCGTATTCTATGGGAGATGGATTCATCACTGGGCGAACCAACCTTATCGTACTACAGTCATAATACAGAAGCGTGTCTCTACCACATCGGACATCAGTTTCCCTCAATGTTGCCATCAAGTTCCGGTTAGATTTTATCTTTATGGATGATAATAACCCCCGGGAAAAGGTGATCGCTACCAAGCTATTTCTATTTTGTATTGTGTTGTTAATTGCGTAACATAATGATTGGAAGCTGTTATTTTTTCCAAAAAAAGTCCCGCTGGGTTTACTGGTTCTTCTCAGGTTTTTTCCGAAGCAGTGGTAAATTAAACAAAAAAGTGACTTTCAATAAGTATTATTAATAATCTATATTGAATAAAAAAGTTTCTGTTTCTGTACGTTATTTCCACCTCGAACCGTACAAAACGTTTCACTTCTTTGCTTCTGGCGTACATAGTGAAGCATAGAATTCTTAACCTGCATACATCTTTCCTGCCTACGACAAAAAACTAACCTATCAACTAATTCTAATACCTTATAACTAACAAGTTTTTATCAAATTAATCCTAATCATCATTTAACATCAGGTGGGTTCTTGTTAAAAATTTGGTTTATGAAGGATGAAATGGAGCTCCATTTTGAAAACTGTTTTGTTTTCAAAATGGAGCTCCATTTCATTCTTCGTAAAACCACACAAACTCAGATTTAAAAACGAAATTTTAATTTATGTTGTAAAATATTTTAAAGGCACTTCAACTTCATCGTGTAAACCACATCACAGTTAATAATGATGATGATGAAAAGGTTATCCAGCAGTGAAAGGCACATCTCGACGCGTACTGCGCGCTGGCTATCTTTGAGTACGTGGGGCACTCATTTGTCAAGCTTTTATTCCTTGCCAATTTGACTTTAATGTAGAAAGCTGCTGCTAATTCAGCCTTAGCTTTGATTCGTCATTGTCGACCAAAGTTTTCGGATACGACCACGGGGTTCATTTTTCAAGTCGAAATTTCCAGAATAGAATCGGGCAAACCAATAACAGGTGGTTCGTTCGTTATTCGCTCCGTAAACCTCGTTGATGATGCATGCCACTTGTGCCGCGATGCTGCCAGCTGCCACGACGGAACTCAAATTCCATTTTTATATATTACGGTATTTTAACGTATCTATGATGACGAAAAAGATTCAAATGCGATGAAAACATAATGGTAATCAATAAACAAAAGACTAATTTTGAAAAAAATTTAAAATAAAATTAATTTGAAATTAGAATTCTTTTAGCCAAACAAAAATTTTAATTTGAAATGGCCAGTACAACAGAACGTCGATATATTCTAAACATTTTTAGAACATTTGTAGTGCCACAATCTTATTTTTTGTGGTGTATCATTTATATCTTATGTATTTTATTTCCGTGTATTCGAATTTATTGTTATTTTAGTTTAGTATTTGCATATTACCTTTTTATTACACCTACTTCATTCTTCATCTCTGCATCATCCTAAAATAAACTGGTAGAGAATGCCCTAGGCATTAAGCAACAAGATGACGTCTAATAATATTGTAAAATGCAATTAGTTGTGAGTGAGATTAGCTTTTGTTCAAAATAAAGTAGACGTGATGAATGAGGAAAGTTTAGTGCGTATATGTATGACATCTTTTTCTGCGAAAGAAATTGAAAGTGCAATGAGATTACTATTCGAATGAGTGCCTACTTCAAAGAAAAAAATAAATCGAAAGAAGGATGGCCGCACGAAGAGAGATTCATTTGATGTTGTAAGTCTTTTTAAAGAGACTGATCCGGATTTAATTCCTACTCCATTTTTACTGTCCATTTTGACCATATTGATCCGACAAAACTATTAAAAGATTTGCTTGTCATACAAAATGAGTTAAAGATAATAAAGGAATCGTATGTAACTGAAGAGAAGTTAAATGAAGTTAAAGATGAGCTTACTAATTTGAAAAATGCATCTTTGATGAATATTAACTTTGACTGTTATGTTAATAGAAAGAGAGATAGTTATTATTTGGATAGCGGGCCTGCCGGTCTATCACCCAATTTGGACGAGGAGAAAAATATAACGCATAGTCAAGTCGAGCGTAATGAGTTCCTGTCGAGAGCTACTAGTGTCGCTGCGAGGGAACTAACGGAGCCCGCATGAACACGCATTCGCCCCGGAGACTCCCACCCCGATCGACCAAGCGCAATGCTGTTTTAAACGTTAGCATACGATCGACTGCGCTAGCGCCCGAGTCAGTGATTCGAGCGGATGGCGTTACAGATACGCATCATCAAGTGATGTCTACGCCAACAGGCGCTGCTAATACTTGTGCTAATACCTTTGCGAATGTAATAAATACAGGGAAGCAATGGAAAGCTGAGAAGCCGAAAGAGCAGTGGGTGTTAGTTCAACAAAAGAAATTTAAAAATCGCTATAACACATTGGAAGGCAAAGCACGAAATACAGGTAGCGAAAAGTTTAAAGCTGCGGCTATACCGGTACCACTGTTTATCAATAATGTTGACCGAAGTACATCAGAGAGGGATATTGTTGATTACATATTAGAAAAGACTCAAGTTCGTGTCACTTTGTAAAAGATTAAACCGAAGTTGCAGAGGCAGTACAGTTGTTATAAGATGCAAGTACCTAGTGCCAAGCTCTCGCTGTTTCTGGAAGACACTTTATCGCCTGACAGTATAACGGTCAGAAAGTTTTTTGAATTTAAGAACAAAGTAAATGGATTGTATAATAGACAATAGAATAAATCAAACTAAGTTTGTGAGTTTTAACTGCTATTCAGTTAAGAGCTCCGTCGAGTACAATCGAACATTGTGTCAATCGGCAGACTTTTTAGCCTTACAAGAAACATGGCTATTACCGGACGACATTCCATACTTAGGGGAAATAGATCAGAATTTTGCTTACATTGGGAAATCTTCTGTGGATACTACATCGGATATGCCGAAGGGCAGACCGTATGGCGGCGTGACTCTTCTTTGGCGTAAAAGTGTTTTCCCGTCGGTTTCGGTCGTAGACTGTGACAGTGAGCGTATAGTGGCTGTAAAGGTAATGTTAGATGATCGTGAATTATTGGTGATGTCGGTGTATATTTATTTTAACAGTGGTAGAGCCAGGCGGCAGCTTTTGCTGTCGCTCGGATGGGCCGGCTCGAACCGGGGTGGTACCACGACCTCACAGAATACCAGCGTGAAGTAGAGGTTTACCTCTGGGTTTCGCTTGGTGAGTGCAGGTGGCCGGAGGCCCTTTTTACTGGAAATGAGGCATTCCATCCTAGTCCTCACGGGTGAAAACGCATCTGAATTTTGATCTGTAACAGAAGATAGATGTAGATGTCTATGGGCCACAGCAACCACTTACCATCAGGTGGACTGTGTACTCGTTTGTCACCCTTATCCTATAAAAAAAAATATGCCGACGGATAGACCTGACAATTTTGATGCCTTTGTAAATTGCCTTGGTGAGATTAGTGCTATCATAGAGACGTGTAGTATAGATACAGTGTACATACTAGGCGATTTCAACGCTGATCCAGGCGCTTTGTTTGGTGACGAGCTTTTGAAGTTCTATTCTGAACGAAGGTGGTCTTGTGCAGACATAGAATGTTTGGGGCTAGATTCAGTTACATATAAATTCCTTAGTAATGCTTATGGAACTACGCCATGGTTGGATCATGTAATCACTACTGAAGTCGCAAAGGATACTATTCTGGACACAAATATACGATATGAGGTGTCATGTTCCGATCATTTCGCAGTCGAATTGTTATGTGACCTTAATATTTTGGTACCTAAAGTACAATTAAGAGCCTCAGTGCCGGATAGAGCTGTCTGGGGTGAAAGAGATGCATTCTACATTGGGACCTATGAAGACCGCGACAGAGGTAGGAGATACTTGTTTGGTGAAACCGGTTGTTCGATTCACTGCGAAACAGGTTGCTCTAATTGTGAGAAACATGAATCGAGGAATATCCCCTGGCCATGACTTACTCAGCATAGAACACTTGCAGAATGCAGGTGTCCATAATATGTCGAGAGTGCTCGTCATGTTGTTTACTTTCTGCATGAGCCATTCTTACCTGCCTGAAGCTATGATGAAAACGGTAGTTGTTCCTATAATAAAGAACAAGACGGGGGACGCGTCCAAATTAAGTAATTACAGGCCTATTTCACTCGCAACAGTCATTGCTAAGGTTCTGGATGGTCTCATTGATATTCAATTAAGACAACATCTACAGTTCCATGATGCACAGTTTGGATTTCACCCCGGTTTATCAACCGAAATGGCTATATTGAATCTCAAGCATACCGTCCAGTACTACACTGACAGAAGCACACCTGTCTATGCCTGCTTCTTGGATATATCTAAAGCATTTGACTTAGTTGCATATGATAGGCTATGGCAAAAGTTGTCGAGTGATACGGAACTTCCCTCTGAGTATATAAGCCTCCTGAAGTACTGGTATGGGAATCAGAGCAATTTTGTGCGGTGGTCGGGGTCATTATCAGACGAGTACAGATTGGAGTGTGGTATAAGAAAAGGCGGGTTAACATCGCCGAACCTCTTCAACCTGTACATTGACCGTCTGATCCGTGAGCTTAGCGGCGCTGGTGTTGGATGTTCGATTGATGGCGTTCTTGTCAACAATATCAGTTATGCAGACGATATGGTGCTGCTGAGTCCATCGATCAGCGCCCATCGAAAATTAATTTCGATCTGCGAGCGTTATGCGGAGGCGGGTTGAGATACAACGCCATCAAAAGCGAGCTCATGGTGTCTAAGGCAGGATCAAAAACTTACACTGTCCCACCAGTCATGTTAAATGGCAGTGTCCTGAAAAAAGTCTCGCAGTTCAAATATTTGGGCCAATGGCTCACTGAGACGCTTTCAGACAATATTGATATAGATAGGGAGCGTAGGGCGTTGTCTGTTCGGGCCAATATGTTGGCACGTAGGTTTGCGCGCTGTACTGCAGAAGTAAAGGCTACGTTGTTCAGAGCATTCTGCCAATCATTTTACGCGTGCAGCCTATGGGTCAAGTACACAAAAAAGTCTTACGACACCCTGCGCATTCTATACAATAATGCCTTCAGAGCACTGATGAAGCTGCCACGCTACTGTAGCGCATTGGCAATGTTTGTGGATGCAAATATGGACGGATTCACAACAATCATTCGGCAGCGAGTTGCGTCCCTGATGCGCCGCATACGGGACGGCTCAAATGGCTACATGTAACTGTTCGCCTGGCGGATGGATCTGGATTGCCCTATAATGCGACACTGGACCAGGCTGCACGTAGAGCACTCCGGATCTAAACCTAAATTTAGATTACGTTAGAGCTGTGTATCTGTTTTGTTGTGTTTGTGTATTTTATATGAATTTAAGTAATTGTAATAATAATTTAATTTTAATGATTTTTTTTTATGTAATTCATATAAAATTGACGTCGTAACTTAGATTTAATATTTTAATTTCGATGTGTATTTATGAAGTGTGATATGGACTAGTTCTGAAATAAATGATTTTTATTTATTTTTTAATTTAAGTCCGCCTATATACCACATGTGTATATGAAGTTTTAAATAAAATAAATAAATAAAATCAGAGGTCAGTTTGAATGAAAATTAATATATTATATTGGATTCGAAGAAATTGAACGATCAACACTCATAATCCGCAGATCCATAAACCAATAATTAGTGATTTTCCCTTTTCAGTGATTTAAATAACGTAATACCTAGAAGTTACCGGATTTCGTACAAATGTTTGGTTAAGAGGTCAGGACCCCTACTACATCTGTCACATTAATTGGGTATGTAGTATTAAATTGGGATAAGCTATCCGATTAAATGTAAAACGCAAATAAAACTCTAGTCTAGGGTTGTCCCTAGACTAGAGTTTTATTATATAAACCACAAGGTTTTCACCAAAAACGGATTTTATTAATAACTTGTATCGGAGTTATAATAGTGACTTTTGAATAATTTGTTAAGAAATATTTCGCGGAAAATAACATTTCGTTGGCTTGTTGCAAGCCTTAAAAATACATTATTAGGTCATTGAAACTTTTTTTTTGCGCCCGAAGCAATTTGGAAATGGGCTACCACAGAGGGAGGCGGAAAATGCATTATGCATACCACGACAGCCGGTCTGTCCTGGTTATGCGGGACTCACTGCCTACCGGGGGACCTAAGTGATACCCGCTAAAAACCGCCTTTGGGGACTGGCAACCAGCTGTTGAAAGCTTCTTATGCCGTATCTAAAGCGACCCTCTTTTGGGAAAAGAGGGCGCAGACGGCTAAATGCCGTTTAGGGAGTGCCTACGAAGGCATATTGTTAATTTTAAATAATTTTTAATTTAATTAGAATTGGCCTGAGCCACCAGGAGGCAGTTCAGGTCATTTGACAACTTATTTGGCGGGTCCGAGAGAGTGTTTCTCGGCCTGCGGACGCTGTAGCGGGAGGGGAGTGGGGCTGTATAAGTAACTGCCTCACGAATTAATGTGTTGTTATGCGACTCTGATACTTTAAAGAAGTTTTCAGAGAGTTTTTTAAGAAATTGCTGGATTGTTGGGATTTCTAAGTCCCGGTGAAGGTCGGCATTACGGACGTACCAAGGTGCGTTCGTAGCTCGACGACAGAATAGGTTTTGAACTACTTGGAGTTCGTTAATAATTTTATCGTTAGCGTGTGCAAAAATAGGAGCCGCGTAAGACATACACGGTCTACTCGGTCGTATACAAACCTTATAAAGGGTTCGCTTATTTCTTAATGACATTTTACTATGTCTGCCTAACATACTGTTAAGCCTACCTAGATAGAAACGAGCTAGACGTGTTACTCTTTTGACATGAGGCTCAAAAGTAAGCCTATAGTCAAGGGTGACACCTAAATATTTTGCTGACATTTGCCATGGAACAGGAGTCCCTAGCATTCGTATGGGTGGAGTATTTTTCTTGTTTTTATTACGGCGTCTTTTAATATCGAATTGAACTGCGGAGCTCTTCTCCGGGTTCACATCGATACGCCATTTTTGGAACCAATCTCCAAGGTCATCGACTGACTTTTGGATCTTGTTCCTTGCGGAAGATATCCTAGGACTTTTGAAGTATAGAGCAGTGTCATCTGCGAAGAGTGAGAGCTGTACACCATTCGACGGGATTGGAATGTCGTTGGTGTACAAGATGTACAGGAGGGGAGCTAGTACTGATCCCTGAGGAACACCAGCTTTAATGGGGCGCTGAGAGGATAACGTGCCTTCGTGTCTAAAACGAAAGGTACGATGTTGTAAGTAAGAGGCTACGAGACGTACTAGACGATCGGAGAGTCCTATCCTATATAATTTGTAAATAAGGCCTACATGCCAGACTCCGTCGAAGGCTTTCGCAATGTCGAAAAAGACCGCGATTGTCTTTAGTCGACGTGGATAAAAACCGCTGAGGATATATTCCACAATGCGGTGCACTTATTGTGGACATGAGTGTTTCGCACGGAATCCAAATTGGTGTGGGATGACAAGGGGGTCACCGTCTGTGGGAAACAGATGGCGCCTCATTCGATTTTGAATGACTCTTTCAAAGAGTTTGCCCATGGCCTTTAGGAGGCTAATGGGACGATGACTGGAGGGGAGGTTAAGAGGCTTGCCTGGCTTGGGAATACCAATGACAGTTGCCTCTTTCCAAGTAGTGGGAAAATAACTAAGATTGAAGCAGGCGTTAAAGATAATAGATAAGAGGGTTACCACCTGCTCTGGAAAGTGTTTAAGGGCTTTGTTGGATATGCCATCCGCGCCCGGAGACTTTTTGAGCTTAAGTCCTTTGATGAGGGATGAGATCTCATCATTGGACACAGTGATAGGGTCAGAGGTTGTGGGGGGCGAGTTCCAGCGGCGGACCTCATCCTCCACTTCCTGAATGTGTGAGGGGTCGACAGGTTGAGAGCTAGGAGAGCATTGTGCGGCAATGCTGTCTGCAAAGCACTCAGCCTTATCGTCGTCCTCGAAGGCAACCGTACCGTCGGGGCGGGAGAGAGGGGGTGTGTGAGTTGTAGCGTCTATACGCAGGGCTCTAGCCATCTGATAGTACGCTGTATGAGAAGGAGATATATTCTCCATGAGTTCACTCCTTTGGAGGTCTCGAAATTCAGAAAGGTGTAAACGGAGTTTTCGTTGAAGACGATTAGCCGTATGCCTATATTCGGGGGTGGGATATTTAGCTGCTCTCCGGAAAACAGCTTTTTTAGCTTTCAATATGTTGCTAATATATAGGGGAAGCCCATTAGTATTAGCAACCGGGACGACCCTTTCATTCTCCTTAAGGGAGGATTTAATTAGGGTTGAAAGTGATTCGACCGCGGTGTCGATTTTTACGGGACTGTCTAAGTCTAAATCCGGCGATAGGTAATTAGGGAAATCCTGCGAGTCCATAGCTTTTGCTACAGAGTCCTTGAAACCCTTTCAGTTAGTGAAGGTTTTCGTAGTTATAATAGGGGGTGGCTGATGGCCAAGAATAAGAGAGACCGGTCGGTGATCGGATCCTCTATCGTCTAGTGTCTCAATAGACCTGAGGTTGAGTGAAACTCCTTTGAGTAACGCAAAATCTAGTACATCTGGGTTAAAATCGGTAGCATCGGGATAGTGCGTTGCACCGAGCGGACTGTAAACGGTTATGTCAAGAGACTGCGTTATATCACGCAGTATCCTACCACTACGGTTAATAGTACGGCATGTCCATTCAGTATGTTTAGAGTTAAAATCTCCAAACATAATGACTGAATTACTTAGAGATAAGATTGCCTCAAAATCATCTTTGGGGGGGAGGTTTCCAGGGGGAATGTAACAGGAGGCTATGACTAAAAACTGATGTCCCGTCATAGATAACGTGCATAACGTAGCTTCCATATTGGTAAGCTGCGGAGTATCAATAAGAGAGCAATGTAGTGTCTTCTTGTAATAAATGGCCGTGCCACCGCCTCGGCGGTCATACCTATCATTACGAAGAAGAGAATAATTTTTAATGGATAACCCTTTATTGTCTTTGTATTTAAGATTGGTTTCCTGTAAGAGGAGAAAATCAGCTTCGCGATCTTTAAGGAAGAGCTTAAGCTCTGGGAGGTTATTTCGCAATCCGCGAATGTTAAATGAAATAAGCGATAGCCCTTTGGGCTTGATACGACCGTGACTTTTAGGCAGAGCAGAAGGCTCTGTCATTGTAAGCTAAGTTAATTAAGTTAACTTAACTTACAACGAACGCAATAAATTACTGTGCTCTGCTAGAGCCAAAAGACGGGCCTGAGGGGACCGGGCGGCGCGCAGTTTACTCGCTAACACCGAGATTTCGTTTATGTCGATGTTCCTTATCGCGGCGTAAACCGTGTTAAGGTCATCTTCGATTGACGACTGTTTCTGCTGCGGAGCAGAAGTTACCTGTGGCGGTGGATCTACCTTTTTGGGGCCCCAGGGAAAAACTGGAGCCTGCATAGGCTTTGAGAAGCCCGGAGGTGACCTAAGCGGCGCCTGTGGAGGTCTCGGGGGACCCCGGGCTTCCTAACATACAATGCCGGAAATGAACGATCATTTACCGGCGGCGGGACCTGTCTGAATACGGGATTGCGAGGGCGAGGAGTGCACGGGCATCCTCTGTAGCTCGCCGGGTGGCCTGCCTGTTGACACAGGACGCACGCGGGCGGGGATACGGCATCTTTAGGCCGGGGACACTCTTTGGTGATGTGTGGATCTAGGCACTTAACGCACCTGGGTGGGGCGGAGCAATTGGCCGCCGCGTGACCATACAATTGGCAGCGGTGGCACTGCGCCGGGAAACCGCGCCTACGCGGTGACTCAACCTTGACTCCAGACAAGCCGCACACCGTGCGTACTTGCCGGAAGATGGTTTTTGCCTCCGGGACGTTACTTAAAATGACTAATATAACCGGGTATCTCAACCCGGTCCTGCTATGCATCTTATGAACCGCTTCAACGGGGAAACCTTGTGACTTAAGGTCCTCAAGTATCTCCTCGTTGGAGAGTTCAAACGGGACGCCTCGGATGACGACCCTAACTTTTCGCTCTTCCGGAAGAGCGTATGTGTGATATGATACACGTTCGTACGTAAAAAGTTTAGTTATACGGCGGAAATCGTCGGTTGTGGTTAGTGTTATTTTAATTGCTACACTTAAGTTTGTAGCAAGCTCGTACTTTATTCCCGAGTCGTAGCAGATCTTACTAAGCCGGGTAAATTCAGCCTTATCTTTCAAAAAGACAGGGGGCGGGACTTGTTTTTTGGCTAATTGTGGCGCGCAACGCGTGGCCGGTTTAGTTGGCGCTGAGATATCTAACGCGGCAGCTAGGGCTGCGGGGGCTGAGGCAGCGGCGGAGGCTGCGGGGGAGGGGGGAGCGGCACGGGCCGCTGCGGCGGTTGGCGAACGGTTTTTAGCGGCACGCTTCGCCGCGCGCTTTGACGACACCGCGATGTATGATTCTAACGATGCACCGGTGTCATCCGAGTCAGAGGACTCCGATGTCCTGGTGCCGGATTCTTTTGCGGGCCTCTTCCGAGAGGCGGATACTGACGACGCGGCGTCGGACTCGGAGTGAGCGCACTCCATATCTATTTGTAGCGCGGCGAACGAGTTAGGTAGGGACTCTAAGTGGGCCGCTAACACGGGCGGCGGGATGGTTGCCTTACGGGCAAGCCAGAAGGGCTAAGGCGGCGGCAAGCGCCTGCGGGTCGTCCATCCTAGTGATGGCCTCCATAAGGGACGATTTTAAGTCCTGAGTGGACATGTTGACTAATTAATATATATATATATATATATATATATATATATATATATATATATATATATATATAAAAAACTAAAAAAACTATTTAAAACTACTCGTAGGGCGTGGAAATCACCGCACTGAAAAGTACGGGACGTTCAGTTACTCTGAAACTCTCCCCTGTCCTCAAAAGGACGGGGGCTAAGTCAAGAAACAATATAATATACACGTTATATATACTACACAAATAATTATAATAAACTAATAAACGTATACAGTACTAGTGTACTACAATATAAAAAAGCGTTCACTGAGAGTTAGCGACTAAACACTCACCTAGCTTCAGCGCTTAATTAGCGCTAACATTGTGGAGTGCGATTCGCGGAACGGGGGGCACTAACGTTGTGACGTTAGGCGCGCGGACTTCCTGGAACAACCGCTCGAGAGCGGTGCCACAGGCGGAATCTGTCATTGAAACCTGTAATTTATTCTATTTGTATCAGTGTTATATATATATATATATATATATATAACACTGATACAAAAAATATTACATATATATATATATATATATATATATATGTAATATTTTGTTTAAAAAATATATTTATGATGATGAGTTGCTCCTGCAGTCCTGGACACCACTGCAGCCAAGCTGATGACAGAAGTGCGAGACAGATGCATGGTCACCTCTTTGTACTAAGATTGAATACCTCGCAGCCTCACAGCTTGTAATTATACTGGCTATCGATACCTTTCAGATTGGAATTAGTCTGTCCATTAAGATATGGTCGGTACACCCGGAGGCGTACTTATTATTTTGCTTTTGGAATGAAGTTCTTTATCGGAAGGTACGGGTTTGGCGGATGGGAGCTAGGCGACAAAAAAATTTAAGATTTTTTCGTCACTACCCCTTGTGTCATAGTGTAGACGGCCTTGGCGGCGAAATAAGGAAGTGAGATGGAATAATATCCATCTCCCTCGCACTTTTTCTTATCTTGCCATGAAATAAATATTATTTTATTACAAATGACGCTTCATTTTAATAGACGCTAGTAATTCATTTATTTGTATTTGTTAATCATTAATATAATACCGACGTTTATCAATAATAATATACTACGCATGGAACTTCGTTCCAACCGAGTGTTCAACGACACACGCATTTTTATTTTATTATTTTTACTGTTTTTGTTAAACTTTTGTGACATAAATGTTTTTCTGTTCTAAGAATTAAATTGAATACTATTTTATTTTATGGTTATTGTAATAAAATACAAATATTAATAACAAAACCAAGTTAGGTAGCAAAGAACCTTTCACTACAGCGCTTCGTTTTAAAATGCCAAATTCTCCTGTAGGTGTACGCCGCACGCACCTTTGATGGCGCGTCGGCGCCTATGACATAATGCGGCACGTGCCAAGGCGGCGCGGCGCTACTATTTGGTTGCAGAAATAGGAAAGGTATCACTCACCCAGACAGACTTCTAACAGAAAAGGAGTCCTTCCACCTAATAAGGCATAGTTTAATATATTAATTTTCAATAAGTGTCTTTATTTATCGTATACAAATCATTTGAAATGGCGTTAGACAATTTTTTTCTGAAATCCCTTGTGAACCATATTGTTAATTTAAAAAAATATGGATAAAGTGAATTACAAAGTCCCATTCGCCTATCGTAAATTGAACGCGGGTTCACCTTGTGGTTCGTTATTTCTATTCTAAGAACTTTAATTTGAAATTTTGTGCTCCAGCATTTGCATTTCCTTTGGGAAATGAAAGCTTGAAATAGGTAGAAACAATTTGAGTTAGTTTAACAGCTTTCTGGGGTTGACGTTTGGCGATAATGATTGCATTACATAACATAATTTTAGTAAAAGTAAGTACTTGCCTGATTATTGTATTGACTATATTAATATTTGTATTCAATTTACTTCTGTTTCGTATTCATGTCATTAAGTGCGATTAGTATAATGATGAGTGTTATTAGTATTAACTACCTATAACAATTTCATTACATAGAATTAAATTACATACACTTTATTTAATAATTTTAATACATTTAAATAAATAAATAGCAGCTTAATGCTGCTGTGTTTCGTATGGTGAGCGTAGAGAACCGGAGACACCTTTTTACTGGAAAAGAACCATTCTATCTTAGTCCTCACGGGTGACAACGCATCTGCATTTTGATTCGCAAACGAAGATAAATGTAGATGTCTATGGGTCACAGCAACCTAAGTGGTTAGCAACCACTTACTATCAGGTGGACTGTGTGCTCGTTTGTCACTCTTATTATATAAAAAAGAATATTTTATTCCAGTGTAGTGTAAGTTTTACACAGTAAGACCTTTTTACAACTTATATAGCCCAGTCATGTTATAGTGAACATAAGCGTCTCATCGTTAGAGTAATTACTACTACTGTAATTATGTACTCTAAGGTCCCATCGTATGCGCCCATCGTATAGATTGCCATCAAGCACAGCCCCAGTCCCTTTGCACTGGCTTCCTACATGAAAGTTGTGCTTGAGGTGTGCAATCAATCACCTCATTTCGTTTAAGGTATCGATAGACCGAACATTTGAGCCAAGGGACTTCTTTCACTGTTGAATCAAATCAAATATTTTTACGAATTACATTCTTTTTTTTTGGGTTCGAATTAGTATATCTCTCTTATATAAAATAATATCATATATATATATATATATATATATATATATATATATATATATATATATATTTGATATTAAAATATATATATTTGATATTATTTTCTATCAGCTGGTTCCCAGCGGTTTGCTGCCGCAAGAAAATAACTATGCAATTATCGTTATAAATTTGGAAGGGTTGTTTAATTAGGAATTATATTAATACACTCATTGAAAATGAATGATATATAACTATCAAATGAAATTTTCGGTACGATACGCGCGCTGCCTACTGTAATGTTTTTGTACCATGCCACTAGGAACCCAAGCAAGGCAATGAATAGCAAGGAAAAGGCAATGCCCAAGGCACCTTCGCGCAAGTGCAAGTAATAAGTTGACAAAGACGGCTCCGTGGCGTAGTGGCTTAGCAATGATTGCAACGCTTGGGGCCGCGGGTTCGAATCCCGCACGGAACATGTATTTGTACGGCCTACAAATAATTGTTCCGGGTCTGGATGTTTGTCCTTGTGCAAAATATGTTTGTTACGGCCTGCAACTACCTATCCCAGAAGTAGGATCTTCCGCGGCCCATTAACGGAAGAACCTACAAGCAGGCGCAGGTCGGGCCTCCTACAGGCCAAAGGTGGAAAGTTTCTAATTACAATAAACAATCAGGGGGGAGCGTTCTATTCTATTAAACCGAGCTTACTTACCTCTATCCAAGGCGACTGCTCCCTCAGGATTCGGTCAGGTCGCATGTGGTTGTATAGTGCTAGGAAAGTAAGGGTCAGTGATGTGTATCTGGGTGTGGCTGGTAGTGTTATTGACCTTATTAGACCGTTACCCTCTGCAGCAGTTCGGACCTCAGCACCTCTCCACCTCACGTCACTTTCTTCTTTAGTCACGATGACGGTCCAGTAACTCTGTCGTACGATTAACTACCTTACAGAAGCCACTAACTCTCGTTTGTTATAACGCCCGACCCGCGAAACGAACACAGAACGTACGGATCAAAGGTCACTACCGTTTCGCGTGGCCACAGTTATTTCTAGAATATCAAATACCGCACTAGCTATTATTGTCGAATGCACTTATACAGATTCTGAGTTGGGTACAATAAGTCCCGGGTGAAGCTAACAAGAAGGAATGCGCGTTACGTATTCTAAACCGTATATTTCCTAGATGCGCGTGTTGTATTCCGCTTCCGACTTCCCGACAAAAAAACAGCGTGCCGCCTATCGCAGCTGAATTTGGACTCTCAATTTTTCTAGCGCGTTCTCGACACCCACCGTTCAACACGCTCGGACGAACTTCATCCCATATCGCGCCGAGCCGAGTGCCATCTAGTGTCGATGCTTGACATTAGCGCTTTTGCGCGAACAATGTTTGTAAACTGCCTCCACGATACAGGAGAAAATCCTAGTGTAACGTTTTTTAAAAAAGAAAAAAAAGTTTTAGCGCAATCTGATGAACGGCATGGCAGCGCACAAAATACGAATAAACAAAAATAGTTTTTTATATATAGTTCAAGACAAATCAAGTGCCTAGTGAGTGGTATGGACAGCTCCCACCAATATTTAACGATCCCTCATTTAGATAGTTTAGAGACCTTGGTCTAGTGGTTTTAAGTGTGATTGTGGATCATTACGGTTCAAAATCAGTTATTGGCGTTTTCTGTCAAGAAATTCTCAGTAGCTACCCCGAGTTAGGAAGCACGCGGTGTTTCACTCCTATGCTTCGGAATGCACGTTTCGTGCGCCTGATCCCTCTCCGGTCATGTCGGATTATTGTCCCATCGGATAATAAGAGTGAGGGAATAGAGAGTGCACCTGTGCTTGCACACACACACGTTCACTAAAATGCTACGTACATGGCTAGTCTCCATTGAGACTAGCTGCCCTGACAAAATTCGGTCTGATCTCTTGAATTCACAGTATTAAGAGAGGTATAGATAGATAATATTTTTTCAACTTCTGATGATTTGTTGAATATTTGTCATGAAATGCCCAAAGTATCCCGAGGCATTTTTTCTGAGATTGAATCTTCATTTTCTTCTAATCGTTTATATGCAATCCTAGTATCAGAGAGTTCGCTAAAGCCTTCTTTACATTTTACCTTATTTTTATTAGGTCTTAGGACTTCGTTCTTATTAGAAATGATCGCATTGACAAAAGAGTTGGTGGTGTTGCCATTTATTTGAACAAGTCTATTACCTACAAAATAATTTTAACATTTCCACTCACTTACTCTGCCTCCTCTGAGCTCCTGTTTATTGAATTAGATGTCAAGGGTAAAAGGATGATTCTTAGGGTAGTGTACTGCTCCTGCTATTGATTACTTTCCTTCTATTGAAATGTCTTTAGAAAATTTTGGTTCTGAGTACGAGCACTACATAATCATGACTGATATACTCAAGATTTCTTCTCGGTCTTAAAAACTTCGTTCAATCATTGAGTCTGTCAACCTTTACATTCTTCTCTTAGGGGCTACTCATCTCAATATAGACTGTGATGACTCATTAATTGATCTTATTATTACTGCTTCTTCTGATCATGTAATTAATCATGAGCAATGTCCCGCTCCGGGTTTCACACGACATGATCTAATTTACGCTTCTAATCCTCCCATAACTACCTCTAATATTTTGAAATTACGTAATTTCAAAAAGGTAAACCTGGAAAATCTCAGGAAAGACGCTTCTAATTTAAATTTCGATCCTTTAGGGAAAGCATCTACAGTTGATGAAAAGATATCTTACCTAAATAATACAATTCTCAGCCTGTATGATGTTTATGCTCCGATTCACAAAATTAGATTAAAGCGTGCTCCTGCTCCTTGGATGACAGAGAGTGTTCGGGTAGCAATGACTAGACGGAATCGAACTTTTCATCAATATAGAAAGGAACGAACGGAAGAAAATTATTTAGCCTTTAAGTTATGTAGGAATCGATGCATTCAGATGATACGTAACGCTACACTCTGTTGTATCTATACTAATATTTGTAACTCTTCGCCAGCCGATGTTTGGAAATTTCTAAAACCGTGTGGGTAAGGTAGGTACCCAAGATTGCGGTCCTTCTCTTTCTCTTCATGGCTTGAATCTGTATTTTCTTTCTGCTACAGCAATGGACCCTGCAATTCGTGCTCAAACTATAGCTTATTTGGCGTCAATCCAATCTTGTCATAGACAGTTTTTCATTTTTCACCGGGACATCAGGTTGAGGTTGTACTGGCAATCAAATACAGGGCCGTGGGTTGTGATGAAATCAGTAGAGATATGACAGTTAATTTGCGAATTAGCATTGGATCTCAGCAAATTAAGTGCTTGTTTTCTTAAATTTAAGTGTATATAAATGTTAGATTATTTTAAATTTATGAAGCCATAAAAGGAGCCCTTATAACATCAACTAAATTTCTTTCTGCATGCAAATTTTATTATCTTTAACGGTTATTTAACTGCCGCTTTCTCCTCAAATTTAATCTAGCGTCAAAATGAAAAATTAAAAATGTAATTTCCTATTTCGTGGTTGACCCTACTCTACATCGAAATAAAAGTTTTATATAATAATACACCATATTACCTACATAATATATAAAAAGATTGATGGTAAGTATATCTGATTGAAATTAATACACATCGATACCGGATCACCATGAAAGTAGACACTTAAATATTTACTATATTTGTGAAGATATTATACGGTTTTATGCTATCCACTTTGTTGTAACTCACTATAAGGTGTGGCTGCAGAGCATCAACTTCTATACCATTTAACCGATTGTCATAAAATATGTATATTCGTACACAGGCCGAACAACGTTTGCTGGATCTGATAATATGATTTTTTTTATAGAATAAGGGTGACAAACGAACACACAGTCCACCTAATGGTAAGTGAATGCTATGGCCCATAGACATCGACAGTTATCCTAAGATACGACTAAGATGGAATGTCTCGTTTCCAGTAAAAAGGGTCTCCAGTTCTCTACACTCACCATGCAATGCACAGGAGCATTAAGTTGCTATTTTACACTGGTATTCTGTGAGAGTGTGGCGCTAACCCGGTCGAGGCGACCCATTCGTGCTACAACCATAATACTACTAAGGCAATATCATATGTTATACAGGCAATTTTTAGATGATTTTATTGGAATTACTTATTTAGTGTTGGCCAATAGGACTACTTGCTGTCGTATCATAAGTAAAACTCAGTTATTACCTCCTATCGCTAATCAGTCCTTACCCAATCCACCGCTTGATATGGATCTCTTCAAGAGTTGGCCACAGTCGTCACGCTTGGCATACGCTGTGGCGATCACACTACAAGAAATTTGGTTATTTGTGGCCCTGTTTTCCGTTTCTGACAAGGGTATCCCTGAGGCAATACTACGCTCCGTTGAGTTCAACCGACAACATTTTTCTTCATAAGCATTTACTACCATTTTTGAATTTATTAAACATTTTTTTATATAGAATAAGGGTGAAAAAGGAGCACACAGTCCACCTGATGGTAAGTGGCTGCTGTGGCCATGTAAATCTATCTTCGATTACGAATCAAAATGCAATGTGTCGTCACCCGTGAGTATCAAGATGGAATGCCTCATTTCCATTAAAAGGCGTCTCCGGTTCTCTACACTCACCATACGAAACACAGCAGCATTAAGCTGCTATTTTACGCTGGTTTTCTGTGAGAGCGTAGTTCTTACCCGATCGAGCCGACCCATTCGTGGTACAACTATACTAATAATAGCTGCAGCATGGATCTACCTCTTATGAATTCTCATCATTCTCAACAATTATCATCATCATCATCATCATTACAGACTTTCACAAGTCCACTGCTCAAAATAGGCCTCTCCCAAAGAATGCTGAGAGGCACGGTCTTGAGCCACCTGCATCCATCGACTTCCTGCATGTGTAACCAGGTCGTCCCTCCATTTAGTGGGTAACGCCCTACCCTTCGCCTACCGGTACGAGGCTACTCGAGACTCGACTAAAGAATCTTTTTTCCCCATCGGTTGTCGGTTCTTCGAGCTATGGCCGGCCCATTGCCACTTCAGCTTACTAATCCGTTGAGCTATGTCGGTTGTTCTAGTTCTACTGCGGGTATCCTAAATACTTAGTTTATCACGTAGAGAGACCCCGAGCATATCCCTCTCCTTATAGCTCACTACTCAACCTTGAGCTTCCTAATACTGCCAGCAGTGAAGGACCACGTCTCAGATCCATAAGTCATCACTGGCAACACGCACTGGTTGTACAATCTCGTTTTCATGTTTTGAGGTATACCTGACGAGAAAATGTGTCGCAATCTCCCGAACGCTGCCTAGCCGAGTTGAAAGCGTCGATTGACCTCTCGGTCGAAGTTGGACTTACCTAGTCGGCATAATGCTCAGCTAAGAAGTTATAACTACTATGATCCATAAACCGGCGGCAGACAATTCGAAAAAATCCTTTGAGCAATAGTTCTGTGCAAAGACGAATTGCTAAAATGGCTGAAAACATTAAAGAGTCATTGTGGAATCATCTGAATACTAGTCAATTTTCAATTCAGTTGGATGAGTCCCCTTTACCAACTAATGAAGCATTATTGCTGTCTTACGCGAGGTTAATAAACATGAAAAAATATGTTAAGAACTTTGCTAAAAATTTAGAGACAGACATAAAAGGAGAAACCATATTAAGAACCGGAAAAGTTTTGTAATGAAAAAAGAATTCCCTTGAATCAGCTGCTACAGATGGTGCTCCAGCTATGATGGGGTGCTAAAAAGGCTTCATAGTATACTTAAAAACTAAATTTCAGATGTGCTTGCTATACATTGCGTTACATCGACAACATTTGGTTGCTAGAAATTTAAGTGAACGACTGTTTCAATTATTGCAACATGTCATCAAAGCAGTCAATAAAGTCCGAAATAACTCTTTAAATAACAGACTAGCTCGCCAGGCAGTCGTTGTTCTGCCCTTTCCGACGACCCTTCCTATAAAAAACCTTAAATTCGCATAATAAAATTTAGAGGGTCATTTATCGGGATAAAAACTATCCTATCTCTCAAGTTGGACCAAAATGCACACAGTGTGCAAAATTTCATTGAAATCAGTTCAGTAGTTTAGGAGTCCATCGCGGACAAACAACGTGACACGTTATTTTTATATATAAAGATTATACAATCAGGTTTGTGTTACTAATGATGAAGATTTCAACCGATTGATCTTTTACACAGAAGTGCATTTGTCTGACTCGATTTTACGATCTGTTTGACTCTGTCGTAGAGTTCTTGGAAAACAAAGACACAGAATTGCGCGACAACCTCAGAATGAAATCGCATACCAGACACTTATAAATTGCTTGATGATATGAAAAAGGAATAGGATAATGGCAGCAATATCTTCCTGATAACAACTCAAAGTAATGAAAAATTACGGTTACCAACCCACTTGAGCAGAGAAAGAACTTTTTTTCTTTTTTTTTATAGGATAAGGGTGACAAACGAGCACACAGTCCACCTGATGGTAAGTGGTTGCTGCGGCCCATAGACATCTACATCTATCCTCGTTTGCGAATCAAAATGCAGATGCGTTGTCACCCGTGAGGACTAAGATGGAATGCCTCATTTCCAGTAAAAAGGGCCTCCGGCCACCTGCACTCACCAAGCAAAACGCAGAGGTAAACCTCTACTTCATGCTGGTATTCTGTGAGGTCGTGGTACCACCCCGGTTCGAGCCGGCCCATCCGTGCGACAGCAAAAGCTGCCGCGTGGCTCTACCACTGTTTAAACTTTGACAAGTATTCACACCATCCACACCATCTGGATGATTGGCGGTTCACCACTGTGCGATTTAAAAGATGTTTTCTTCCTCGCACGACTTCCTTGTGGAATCGATTACCATCAACGATTTTTCAGGACTGATACGACTAAGGGACCTTCATGAAAAGAGCGTACTCCTTTTAAAAGGCCGGCAACGCATCTGCAATTCCCTCCCTGGTGTTGCAGTTGTTCATGGGCGGCGGTAGCCCCCCTATATATATATATATATATATATATATATATATATATATATATATATAGGTAGGCCCCCTATCCTATAAAAAAAAAGTATTCCCCCTATGAGGTAATTTATGGAAAAGAACTATGTTCGTTCAGCAGTAGAATTTTGAAAGGCTGTAATTAATGTATTAATGATTGGTAATAGCTTGAGGAAGCGGAGAAGAAGGGAACGTATTACCCTTCTTCTCCGCTTCCTCGTAATCGATTTATTAGTAGTTGTGATAGAGACAGAAAATATGAATATACCATCGTAGCAATTGCTTCACGGAACGTGCACAGAGCACGTTCCGTGAAGCAAAGCCGGTGGCGATGAGACTATATCAAAATAATTAAAATATTTCAAAGGGGTACTTGGTTACATGTCATCATCATCATTACAGCCCTTCACAAGTCCACTGCTGAACATAGGCCTCCCCCAAGGAATGCCACAAAGCACGGTCCCGAGCCACCTGCATCCATCGACTTCCTGCATATCTTACCAGGTCGTCACTCCATCTTGTGGGGGGTCACCCTACACTTCACCTACCGCCTACGAGGCTGCCACTCGAGAACCTTTCTTCCCCATCGGTTGTCGGTTCTTCGAGCTATATGGCCGGCCCACTGCCACTTCAGCTTACTAATCCGTTGGGCTATGTCGGTTACTCTGGTTCTACTGCGGATATCCTCATTCCTAAGTTTATCACGCAGAGAAACTCCGAGCATAGCCCTCTCCATAGCTCGCTGAGCGACCTTGAGCTTCCTCATACGGCCAGCAGTGAAGGACCACGTCTCAGTTCCGTAGGAAATCACTGGCAACACGCACTGGTTGTACAATTTTGTTTTAAGGTTTTGAGGTATTTCTGACGAGAAGATGTGTCGTAGCTTCCCGAACGCTGCCCAGCCGAGTTGAATCCGTCGATTGACCTCTCGGTCGAAGTTGGACTTACCTAGTCGGACTATTTGTCCCAGGTAAACATACTCGTCAACAACTTCGAGCTTAGTGCTCCCAACAACTACCGGCATAGGTGTGACATGGACATTAAACATAATCTTTGTTTTGTCCATGTTCATCTTAAGACCTATCCGTTGGGAGAACACTATTTAGGTCATTGAGCATAGTGCTTAGTTCCTCCAGCGATTCTGCCATGAGGACTATATCGTCGGCAAATCGAAGGTGAGTGATGTACTCGCCATTGATGTTAATTCCGTATCCTTTCCAGTCCAGAAGCTTGAAAACGTCTTCCAATGCAGCGGTGAAGAGTTTCGGGGATATAACGTCACCCTGTCTTACACCTCTCTGCAATTGGATAGGTTTCGTATTCTGGTTCTGTACTCGGATAGCCATCGTAGCCCTACTGTACAAACACTTCAGCACTTCGATATACCGACAGTCAACTTGGCACCGCTGAAGGGACTGCAGCACCGCCCAAATTTCGACGGAATCAAAGGCTTTCTCATAGTCCACATACGCCAGACATAGTGGCAAATTGTACTCTTCGGACTTCTGTACAATTTGCCGAAGGGTATGTATGTGGTCTATGGTGCTAAAGCCCTTTCGGAAACCGGCTTGTTCGGGAGGCTGGAAGTCGTCAAGTCTGCGCGCGAGACGATTCGTAATGACTCTCGAAAACAGCACGTAGACGCGGCTCAGAAGGGAAATCGGTCTGTAGTTCTTCACCTTTCTTGAAGAACAAGACCACCGCACTTCTGCTCCACGCCTCCAGTGTAATGCCACCATGGAGGACGGAATTAAAGAGCTTCTGAAGGACTTCAAGTACCGGTCTTCCACCCGCTTTCAGAAGCTCCGCTGTAATTCTATCCTCGCCTGGGGCCTTGCCGTTTTTAAGGTGCTGGAGAGCCATTCTAATCTCGCTCAGACTGACGTCCGGGATATCTTCGGAATAGTGTCGAATAAGACTCGCTCTTGGATCGTTACTCACACTTGCGTGTGGCTCCAACGATGACGTGTACAGCTGCCCATAGAACCTCTCAATCTCACTCAAAATCGCAGGTGCCCCGGAAACGATGCTGCCACATTCGGTCTTCAGCTTTGACAGTTGGCTCTTTCTGGCAGACAGATCTCTGGCAAAGACTTTGGAGCCTTGGTTCCGCTCGATCGCTTCTTCAATACGAGCTGTATTGAAGTTGCGTAAGTCTCGCCGCATACATTTAGAGATCTGTCTGTTCAGTTGCCTGTATGCTGTCAAATCTGTTGAAGAATGTAGCCTCATCTCCCGTCTAACAGCCATGAGATTAAAAGTGTGATCGGACAGTTTTTGTGTTCTTCTGCGGCGGGTCTTGCAGAACTTAGCTCCGACCGCATGGACAGTTTCCACGAGCTTGTCATTCATATCGTCCACTTCATTGCAGTCTACTAGGCACTGAAAACGGTTTTGTAACTCGAGCTGAAAGGTTTCGGGACTTTGGATTAGAGCACGAGGGGGACGGAGCGTTGACTTCATCAGACGAGACCTCTCCAACTTAACATTTAGGTTCAGTGTGCCTCTAACCATTCGGTGATCGCTGCCGGTTTTCACCCTCGCGATCACTGAGACATCACTGAACAGTTGTCGTCTGGTCGTCATAATGAAGTCAATCTCATTTTTTGTCGAACCGTCGGGGCTCGACCAGGTCCACTTCCTGTGGGGCCGCTTCTTGAAGAAAGAGTTCATCATAAAGAGTCCCTCTTTCTCCATGAAGTCGGCCAGCTGCTGGCCCCTTGGGTTCCGTTGCCCTATTCCAAATTTCCCTACTTTCAGCTCACCGTTCTCTCTTGTGCCTAGTTTTGCATTGAAGTCTCCCATTAACACCGTATATTGGGTTTTGGAGGAATGCATGGCTCTAGAGATATCCTCATACATTTCCTCCACCTCCTCATCGGGGTGTGCCGAGGTTGGTGCGTAAACCTGTATGACCTTCAGCGAATACCGTTTGGTGATTCTGAGTATAAGGTACGCAACCCTCGTCGACACACTCCCGATCTTTACAACGTTGTTAACGAGAGACTTGTGGACGATAAATCCGACACCTCCTTGGGACAGATGGTCGCCCTCCCGGTGATAGAGCAAGTTGCCGGATTCGAGGATTACCGTGTCCTCCCCCTCTCTTCGGACTTCGGATAATCCTATAATATGCCAGCGCAACTTGTCTATCTCTTCTTCCAGCTCCACGATCTTCTCGTCAGTCCTCAGGGTGCGTGCGTTGTACGTTGCCAGGTCGAGTCGTCGTAGGTGGCAACCGAACCTCCACCGGAGATTCTTAGCACCCCCTGCCCCGCCGTTACCATGGTCGCCACCGTAGCCAGGAATAGCGGGGCCGCCGGGGACTGATGGCCGTTTATTATTGTCATTGCTCATGGGGGGTATATTGCCATAGTTGCCACGCTTGGCGAGCGGGTTGGCAACCGCAGTTTTTTTATTGTAACTTTGGCTATTATCAGGAAGATGCTGCTGCCCATCTCCCGCCTGTTTCCCTTTGTCGCCTTTTACGACACCCACGGGAGGATATGGGGTAGTGGATATTCTTGACCGCCACTACACGGCTACATGTATTAAGTTATTATTCCCTATACAACCCATACTTTTAAAAGCCAATAATTCTAAGGTCTAGAAATAATTTGGCAGAAATACGAGTATACCGGCTAAAGTTAAATAGATTTCATAGTGACCTTTTCACGAGATATTTTTAATTACCACGATAGTGCGAAATTCCGTATTATTCGACTACTTTTTTGTTGTAAAATAACATATGAAGCTTCTATTAACGTTCGTTGATTTATTTGAGTGTTACGACTCTGATTAATCAATATCCTTAATTTTACTAAATCATAGACCAAATGAATTTATCGATAACGTTTTTTGCTTCGTTAATAGCACAACAATAGGTGTCTATGGAATGGAAAAACATATCAACCTTATAAATGAAAGAAGGTGAGAATAATAATTTTATTTTGTACCACGTAAAATGTCATATCCCCCCTATATATTTCTAATGTACTCTGTGCGTCATATATGCATAAAGAGTTCAACTACAAGAATTGTGTTCTTATTTTAGGATTCCCTCTATTTTAGTGATTATTCTGAGATTGGTACCATTGCCGTAGCATTACGCTGAATCGATGGCCTTTTCATTGCTACAATCCAATTTACTTTTATTATCATTAAAATATAATCCCTAATTTGTTTTATATCGTTGTATTGTTTTGTAGCCCTTTAAAGTTTGTCTTTCTTTCAAATAAATCAATACTTATGTATTCAGAGGTCTATTTTCGAGCTGTAGTCTCATACAGTTCTCTCTATTACATTATGACAATTTAAAATGACAATGTAAAAATAAATTATGATATGTTACGAAATGTTTATGTTATATATATATATATATATATATATATATATATATATATATATACAGGGTATTTTTGGAACGCTCCCGAAAACTAAGACAGGCGACAGCACCAAGTATACCTTTGATCATGGGTCACAAATAAATTTGATCCTGATGAAAAAAAAATCATATTTTTACAACATTTTATTAGATTTATTCACGCGCCATCATGTTAGTACAGCTAAATGAAACGATAATTTCATAAAAAAAAATCATGAAAATACTGAAACCTAAAACCAGCAGTGGAATAACTGAATTCATATCAGCTGATTAAAGGTCAATGTACGCGCGAACGCAAATTCGCGCGGTCTGCAACTAGCGGGCTATACCACAATACCTAATAATTTACAACACTTGTCTAAATACCTAACTTATCTACTTAACATACTATTTTGCCACTGTACTTGTCTCCACGTAGCCATTTTAATCCGAATTTACAGGTTAAATAACCCAAATAACTGGTTCGATTTCCCGCTAATAACAAAATACATAAATGAAATGTAACCAAGGTTAAAGTCATGCGTTTTTATTCATCGTGTAGGTATGTTTATTATTCTCATGTATTCAGTTATGTATGTATTCAGATTAGTTCAGTACTAAGTTATTTAAAAGAATTAGTTATGAAACAGCTTACCGCTCTAAATCCTCCGTGGTCTTATGAGATGCGGCTCAAATTGTGCTCCATTCATTTCAAGGCAGATTTGGGCTCGGTGTTGCGTCTCCTCATGGAGGCGAGGCATCATCGTGTGATCTTCGACACAGTCCGTACGTAGTTTGTCGAAAACATCCACGATCCTTTTGTAGTTTCGTCAGCACTATCACACTCACGATTAAAAACCCTTTCTTTCACATACCCCACAGAAAGAAGTCTAACGGGGTCAGATCTGGTGCGCGAGGTGGCCAAGCGTGTGGTCCTAGTCCGCCAAATCCAGCGATCATCAAATAGCTCATTGAGGCGCTCACCATTATACTGGAACCATGTGCGGCGATATTCAGCCAACGATAGGTCGTCTAAAATGTCTGTCAACTGTTCTTTTATAAAGTTTAGGTATCGCTGTCCGTTCAGTCGCTGTGGCAGAAACACTGGTCCCAGTATGCGATCCTTAAATAAACCTGCCCATACGTTAACCGACCATCGGGTTTGGTGCCCGGTTTGTCGAACAGCGTGCGGGTTAACCTCTGAATACACGTGTGTATTTCTTCGGTTCCACAGGCCGTTTCTGGTAAATGTCGACTCATCCGTTCAGATAATGTGCTCAATGGAACCAGCCACACGTTGTTGCTGGTATAATAACCAACGGCAGAAAACTCGTCGGCGGTCGTGATCGCCGGGAACTAAAGCTTGCACTTTGTGCAATTTGTATGGGTGCATTCGGTTACGCTTCAACACTTTGTGCACTGCACAGTATGACACACTTGTTCCATCCCGACGTCTTAACAATTTATTTAGCGATACTTCGTGTACCTAGGTTCGGATACATAACATGTTGTCGTATTCACAATCACTATAAACGTACGCGTTAAGCATTATTAAAACAAAAAACGTAACAACAAGTAACAAAATCAACACGGAACTGTTTCAAAAACTACAATTAAACTGAAACCTACTGCGTCACAGCGTGATGCGATGCGGTCGAGTGGAGGGAGGTTACAGTCGCGTTCTAAAGTACTACATGGTATTGGGATATTGTTTTATAATATTATAGTAAGTAATTAATTGTTTTATTGTAGAATCATAATAGGTGCCTTACTTGGAATTAAAAATGGATAATGTTTACTTGAGCATTATTTGTTATTTCTATCGTAAAACATAAAGTAGTTTGTAACAAGAAAACTTAAGGTAAGGGTGGCACGCCGTCCATTATGTCCTGTTGGGTCACATGGAAGCCAGATGTTGAAGGTGTGTTGGTGTTGCTGGATGCTACTTCATCATCACTTTCATCTTCGCTTGAGCTTCCGTCATCAGGTCGGTCACATGGTAATTTTTTCGGTATTCTTCCTCAACACTTTTAAATTTACTGCACAATTTTCCCCATTCACTTTCTCCTATCATATTTACCTTTTCGTTCACTAGTTTAGTCATAAAACAATAGATATAAATAATTTTTCTTTCCTTCCTTTTTAAAACATCGTCGCGAGTCGCAAAGTAAGCTGTGTATGCGACTGTATTTTTGGAGCGAAGAAAGCGCGGGAACCAATAGCATGCAGGCACAGTAATACTGGCGGATTGTTCCCCCGTCGCGCCCCCTTCGTACCAATATGTGATAAATCGCTGTGCCCAAGTTCAAGGCCAGCGTTCTTTTTTCACCGTTCGCGCGTACATTAACCTCCATTAATCAGGTGATATCAATTCAGTTTTCACTGCTGGTTTTATGTTTCAGTATTTTCATGATTTTTTTTATGAAATTATCGTTTCATTTAGCTGTACTAACATGATGGCGCGTGAATAACGCTAATAAAACGTTGTAAAAATATGATTTTTTTTTTTCATCAGGATCAAATTTATTTGTGACCCATGATCAAAGGCATACTTGGTGCTGTCGCCTGTCTTAGTTTTCGGGAGCGTTCCAAAAATACCCTGTATATATCTTTATATATAAAAAGTACGTGTCACGTTGTTTGTCCGCGATGGACTCCTAAACTACTGAACTGATTTCAATGAAATTTTTGGTCAATGTGCAGTTTGGTCCAACTTAAAAGATAGGATAGCTTACATCTCAATTTATAGTCGCAATACAATATTATTTTATTGAAAATTATTTCTCTATTATTTGTCAGAACTATTCTGTCAGATGACGATATCTGTTGACTGTATTGAGTAAATATTTAATAGATGGCGCTATGTTAAAAATACAAACGTTTAATATAAGCTACAATTTAGTAGTATAACCACCACGTGTTGCTGTAAGTATTCAACAGATGGAACCGATTTCAATGAGATTTTGCAGACTGTGTGCAGTTCGGTCCAACTTGAGAGATAGGATAATTTTTATCCCGATAACTGACCCTCAATTTTTTCATTGCTAATTTCAGGAGTTTTTTTTGGTAAAGTAAATAGTTGTTCGGAAAGGGCAGAACAACGTCTGCCTGGTCAGCTAGTATATATATATATATATATATATATATATATATATATATATATATATATATATATATATATATATATATATATATATATATTCATACTAAAAATTAGTCCCTATACACATATGAATTTCTTTTTGTACAACTGACCTTACCACATTATGTGGGTATTATGATCTCGAACTAACAATAAAATTTTAACCTTCAGCTAATGCAGACTCCGAAGTTTTGAAATAGTGCTCAATCACTATCTACGGCACGATTTATAACATTTACAACATTTGAATTGTATTTTTAAATATTACTGTCCAGTTATTTCTTACTTGCATTACAAGTAAGAACACAAGTCTTCTTTATCATTCACAATCTAATAATATTGAAATTTTTTATAACTGCTTCTTAGATGTGTCTATGTAAGTGATGTAAGCTATATAAGCAAGTTAGATGTAAGTGTGCTTCTCAAGATAAATGGATAATGGAACCTCTATATAGTAATAATTAGGAATCAATTTTTTTAATGAAAGTAAAGGTGGACTTACGAGTACACGGTCCACCTGATAATAAGTAGGTGCTGGCTGAAGGAAGAGGCCATGGAGGTAGGCGCGCCTTGTGTTTCTGGTGCGCCTTGTGTTTCTGAAGGGCGGGCAGCGGATGTGTGCGAAAGCCCTGTCAATATGCAGTAAAGGTGGAACACCATGGGGTATTAGTCGGTGTGAGTCCGACATAACCCATCCTTGCCCCGCGAGACGGGTATTCGTAGGCAAGCGTAGTAAACACCTACTTCTATCCTCAATTACCGTTACCGTTACAGACCATTAAAATCTATAGGTGAGGCCTATGTTTACTGCTGAATATAGGCCTCCTCTATAGATTGCCACATAGAGGGGATATTTGCCATAGTTGCCACGCTAGGCAAGCGGTTTGGCAACCGCAGTTTATTTTTATTTTTAACCGTTATTACAAATACGCTGCTACCCATCTCCTGGTTTGTTTCCCTCTATCGAATATTACAACACTCACGGGATGATATGGGTATCCTTACACCGTCATACATTAGTAATATATAATTCAATGCCACCACAACACTCAATTACGTATAAAGAGATATAGATGCATTGTATATTATATTATTTTGCTTCTAATAAACTACAACTGTGTTCTACAATTATTCTCTTCTATAGATCTGTATTTTTTTTGTATTTTAAAAGTGTTTAAAAACATATATTGCACGCTTAGACTTGAAATAATTATTTGTATGCCGCTCCAATAATTTTTCGAACAGAACTATTTAAAACAGAATTCATTTTTTACAGCTTTACATTATATTAAGAAAAAAATGGGTGTACCTGAATTATATAAATAGGACAGGACTTTATTTATTACTACTATAATCACATATCATGTTTGAAATAAATAATGTTTATATAATTTTAAAAACCAGTGATAAATAATAATATAATATTAAAGTAAGTTTCAAATTTTGATTACAAACTTAATTTTACTATAAGTACTAATGGTTAGGAGTCCGTGTCTGCCAAGGTGTCCGTCGGAGTACTCATACCTTACCTTTTACGTGGCAGAGCCACGCTGCAGCTATATTATGGTTGTAACACGATTGGGTGGGCTCGACCGGGGTAGTACCATGCTCTCACAGGATACCAGCGTAAAATAGCAGCTTAATTCTGCTGTTTCGTATGGTAGTTATACAGAACTGGAGACCCATTTTCTGCCGACTTCCGAAAAGGGGACGGTACTCAATTCGACTGTATGTTTTGTATTTTTTATATGTGTAACCTCATAACTTTGTACTGGGCGAACCGATTTAGATGATTTTTTTATATGAAAGATGATAGTTCTCGTGTGGTCTCATATGAATTTGATCAAGGTCAGACCAATGGTCATTGAGTTATTCTTAAATAACCTATATTGAAGTCGCTTATATTGAAGTCGGCTGTACAAAATTTTTAATTTTAAATTATACGGGATGCATTCCATCTTAGTCCTCAGGGATGACAACGCAACTGCATTTTGATTCTTAATCGAGGATAAATGTACATGTTAGTATTAGTAATGTAATGTACTATGGGCCACAGTATCCACTTACCATCAGGTGGAATGTGTGATCGTCTGTCACCCATATACTATAAAAAAACCTATTTCAGTACCACTAAGCAGCAGTACATCTAGTGTTCCGTCCGAATCCCGTCTAAATTGAAAGTCTCGTTCCGGTCTGAATGATAAGAAGAGCCAGTATAGGCTTTAACTTATTCTATCTTAAGATCACTTGTAGCCTTCTCGGTTTGAAGATGCTTAAAAGCTTCCGCTTTACCACTTGCTCGTCAGTGAAGGAAAACATCGTGAGGAAACCTGCATGTCTAAGAAATAAGAAAAAAATGAAAATGTAAATTGCAAAAAACGTAAGAAAATTTGAATTTCGCGGGCTACCCTGGCGCTTCCACCTTACAACACACAAACACTCACGCCTGTCACCCAGAGGAGTAGGCAGATATTACGGACTTCCATTTGGCGCGATCCTGACATACCTCTCTCGCCTCATTTACATCTATATATCTACGCATACACGCTCGTCGGTTAAGGGTACTCCTAATCTGGCCCATTTTCAATGTATCGCCGATTTTGTCGATAAATCTTCGTCTAGGGCGTCCCTTCCCGACTTTGCCGTTCACTTCTGAAACATAAATTTGCTTTGTCACTCTTTCCTCGTTGATTCTTCGGGGATGAGTCGCTCGCGTCCGTAGGCTTCGACCACCTAACCCTAGGCCCATCCTACACGTGTCCCCCGGGTGGTGCTAAACGAGCGACAATGCCGAAACGATAGACTCGGCTCCTCGCCGTATGGTAGCGGCGTAAAATCTACTACCCCTTAGTCGCACCATGAGCCAACAATTAAAAGAAATGGTCCCGAGTTCCCGGCGCCCCTTTAATGGGGCAGGGGTGCGAAGAATCTCCGGGAGGAAAACCGGCGACAAGGCTCGCCACCCGTCACGTACCGTCTCCCAGAGGGGCAAAAAGTGGATTGCGGAGGCCCGTCTGGCTTCCACCTTAATTGTATAAAATATTATAATTTAAATGTTATTATATTATTATTTAAAAAATGTTTAAAAAAACGTCTCTCTGGGTTTCTTGCTGGTTCTTCCCAGGACAGATGTTTTACCCAAACCAGTGGTAAAGATTAAATGACTTTCAATAAATATTCTTGGAATCTATATTGAATAAAAATCATTCTATTCTATTCTAATCTTAAAATACGTTTCATTTCGTTTAAATGTTATTCTTATTGCTTGTATAAAATATCTATTTTAAAATTTGTTACACTATGTAAAAAAAGTAAAGTTGCAGCCTATTTACGTCCCACTGCTGTCACAGTGTGCACAGGCCTCCTCTCATTTCTGAAAGGATTTTAGGGCAAGGAAATGTCCACCGCACTGACCCAATGCTTGTTGGCGCACTTCACATGTCTTCGAAATATTTTTTTTATTCTTTTCTTAGACATGGAGGTTTCCTCACGATGTTTTCCTTCACCGCCAAGCACGTGGTAAATCAGCACTTAAAATTGCAATTAACAATTTCATTGGTGCCGACGAGGATCGAACCCGGGTTGCTCGAGTACTGTGAAACTTACAGCGAGGGCTAACCATCTGAGCTACCAGGGCTCTACGCAATGTATTTGTATTTCATTCTTATAGGATCCTATTTTCCTAGATTTAAAAATAAGGATCTTACGTAAATTAGATCATTGATAGTAAATTATCTAAGGCTAGAAAGTATTCAGAGTGTAGTGTTATTGCCAATATTCTTTTATAACAAACCACCTTAAAGGATATACTTGCTGGCGTGTTGCACTAAAATACACCTTGAACTTTTAAGAGTCACGAATTGTATCAATTTTTATTTGAATCTTGCTTTTACCCGCGACTAAACGTAGTGATTATATTCTCTTTGCCCGCGACTTCGTCCACGTAGAACTTATTTAAATAAAGTCCAGCTTTTTGCTTTAATCTTTAAACCCATGTGAAGATAATAAAAAAAATTAAAGACTTATTAATTTCACGTAAAAAGGTATTTTCACCTTATCCTATAACAGTCATATTTTTGTTGCAAAATGGTGTTAAAGGACAAATAATATTACGATTTAATGAGATTAACACTTTATGACATAGAGCATAAATTGTGAGGAACTTTTTTGTGTAAATTTGCAAACAAAAAAGTTTTGTTTAAAAAATTTTTTAACCTCTTAGGAGCCATTCATTAATTACGTAAGGGTCCCGAGGGGAGGGAGGGAGGTTAAAAATCTTTACATGCCCTTATCTTGGGGGGAGGAGGGTAAAACCCATTCTTACGTAATATTTTGCAAGTCGAAATTTAACATTAGAAATCTAGTTTATCTAGTTCTAGACAGCCACTACCGTGTTGTTCATTCCTGTCAACAACAGTCTTGTGTGAACAGAGAGTCTGCCAACAGCAACTGTAGACGTTCTCAGCACATCGCAGCAAAATCGTGCAGCAAAAGCGTGACGTAAATGTGCTGTGCGTACAATCCATCCTCCTACCGATAGCCAAGATGCAGAGTGGTTAGAGGAAGATGAGGTGCCAATAGACGTGCCAAATGAAGTTCCATCTACCACTGCATCTGTTAAGTTACCAATCGTTTCCGATTTGACAACATAAGCCGTGTTATCCAATACGTAAGCCTACAAACCCAATCAGTCCAGAAGACGATCGTTGATTTTAATTGATCTAGCTTTTACTGTGTAATTTATTTTCTTTAAGATTAATTTAAAACTAGTCGATCATTATTTTAAAAGTATTATTCGTTTGTACGAGTAGATTGTTTAACTGATTTGTGTTTGCTCACTTTAAGATTATTTAAAAAACTTACTTTTAATTACAATAATGACATTCCAAAGACTAGACTTTGGCACAAAGCGCTTCTTTCGAAGTTCTCGTCCTATGGGCTTCCCGAGAACTTGTGCAATTGGATCACCAGCTTTCTTGCAGATCGGAGCATCAAGGTCGTAGTAGACGGTGCATGCTCCGACTACAAGCCTATTAATGCTGGTGTTCCACAAGGCTGCGCGCTATCACCGACGCTGTTTCTTCTGCATATCAATGAAATGTTGCAAATGATATGTTGCAAACCGGTAACATTCATTGCTATGCGGATGACAGCACTGGTGATGCTTTATACACCGGCCGTGCCAATATTTCTCGGGAAAACGTCGCCGAGTACCGGAACAAACTTGTGTCTGAAGTCAAGTCGTAGTTAAACAAAGTCTCGGATTGGGGTTTAGACACAAGTCTGCGCGTTTATCGCTAAAAATAACCCCTTTGTCGTATCTTCTCAGTTTCAAGACACTCCCCTTGTTGCCTCAGCCAGTATCAGAATCCTCGGCGTCGATATATCGAGTGACGTGCAGTTTCGTGGTCACTTGAAAGAGAATGCCAAATTGGCCTCTAAAAAGCTTGGCGTGCTCAGCAGAGCGGGACAGTATTTTATGCCGGCCACCGCCGCGCATGTTCGGCGTCACATGGAATACTGTTCCCATCTCTGGGCTGGGGCTCCCCAGTGCCAGCTCCTTCCAATTGACCGCATCCAGCGCAAAGCAGCTCGAATTGTCGACAATCGAGTCCTTACCGATCGGCTCGATTCACTAGCGCTGCGAAGAGATGTTGCATCCCTTTGTATTTTCTTTCGCATTTACCACGGGGAGTGCTCTGAGGAATTGTTCGGATTAATCCCAGCCGCCAAATTTCACGAACGCACATTACGGCAAAACTCCCAATACCATCCACACCATTTGGATGCTTGGTGGTCCACAACTGTACGTTTCACTAGAAGTTATCTTCCGCGTATGATCTCTCTGTGGAATAATTTACCACTGGCGATTTTTCCGGACCGATACAACTCAGGGACCTTCAAGAAAAGAGCTTACTCTTTTTTAAAAGTCCGGCAACGCATCTGCAATTCCCCCGATGTTACGGTTGTTCATGGGCGGCGGTAGTCACTTACCATCAGGTGAGCCATATGCTCGACGTAATTAATGAATGGCCCCTTATCGTTTATCAGATATCATCAAAAATCAATTTAATTCATTAGTTTTTCGATTTCACAATAAGTACAGCCTATATCACTCCTGGCGTTATTGTTCATCTCTACCATAGATTGTCTCCGTTACCGTTATTTATTTATTTATTTATTACGCCTGATCTGTCTCCGATCATGTCGGGTTTCCGTCCCATCAGACTATAAGAGTGATGAAATAGAAAGTGCACCTGTGTATGAGTACACCCTCGTGCACTATAATCCTGTCCTTGAGACGTTCGATGAGACTGGCTGCCGTGACAGAAATTCGATTTGGAGGACATCAATCAGGAAGATTTTGCTAACCATCTTCTGTTTTCCTCTATCACGTCTTACGACCCCACGCAATGATATATGGATATAATAGAGTAGTAGATTCATTTACGCCGCCTCTACACGACGAGATATTGTCTCACTGCCTTGATTATCTAGTTTTCATAAGCGCATCCGCAAATCGTGAGGTTCAAATATAATTTGCGTAACGATAACTGAATCATACATCATAATTTAGGCGTAGTGATTACACAGGGTTATTTTGCAATAACCGGCCAAATTTGTAGAGCAGGTTCAGAATAAGTAACATAGGCAAATGGTGAAGAAAAATTTATTAATAAAAAAATCTCAAACATTGTGTCATCTTTATGTTTTAAATTCAAAATGCGTCGTAGTCCATTATTTAAACTGATATTACTGCGCACGCACACATTCGAAATGGTCAAGGAAGGCAAAAACGTTGTTGCCCATAAATCACATTCAATTTGGGATAATTTCATACAAAAGTAGAAGCTTTATTAACTCGTTTTTTTTTAAACTGCAAATACGGTATATCATTATTTATATATTTGAATATTTGGCTACTCTTTAAAAAATAACCCTGTATACTCTTCTTTAATCATACTACTGATCAGCGGCCACAGACTATCTAGACATTACAGGATTACGGATTATAAGGTTTATAACTTATAACGATTCGTGGTAACGATTATACTTTTAAGCAACTTGTAAATATTATGAGGACTGTGGAATCTGTCAATTATGACATTTTTTGACATGTTATAAGCAATAATTCTTGTCAATTTTATTATCTTTTTATTAGTATTTTTATCTTATTATTGAAAAATGTTAATACCAACCTGCGTTATAAAGTTTTTGGAATTAGTAAGTATATTTAATTATATTGCCTTTATATTATCATATCATATGTAATGAATCTTTGGTAATTTCTAAATAAAAAAAATTTCATGCTTATTTTTTAATGAACGCATTTGTATAAAAATGCCTTTTAAAAAGGAAAATATTATTTTCAATTCCTATTCAACCTTATCCGGCAGTCTGCTCCTTGTTTTACGTCCAAACATAATCTGTTTAAAAATATGTTAGTCGTTCAGTTCAATTATAACCTGGTTATCTGATCTGAACCTGTATCCATCGCTGTTTCTTTTTATAATTTGAAAAGTTTAATAATGCCCTTCAAGCCAAATTTCGGTCACCGAAGTCACTCTCATAGTTAGATTGGTCAGCAATTCTATACGACCGGAGAGAGATCAAGCGCAGGACCAACGGCTTAAAGCGTTACCCTGACCAAATAAGCTTGAGCATTCGGTCCCTCTTTAGACGTACGGCGCTTTATCATAGAATTCACTGAATTTTTGGAATTATTCTAATTAAAAAAGTAAAACGAACTTTAAAAATTAAATAAAAAGTGAAGAATATAGATTTTTAAATTATCTATCCATTAATGTAATGCTCAAATGATTAGAGCGTTGCCTTTAGCAAATGATGCATGTAATCAATAATTGTCACCCTTATCCTATAAAAAAAAAATTTAGTTATTTTTAAAAGTAGATTTTAAATGTATTTATAACACATAAAAACAAATAAGAACGTGGAATGTGATGATAGGATATCGAACATTAATAATGTGCTTTTAGATGTAGTTTATTTCTCATAACTAATGAGATAACAGTCTCTGAAAAACGTACTATCGCAGGGTTTTAGTCGGGGTATCGCCTTGACGTGCTACACCAAAATGAAACTCCAAGTTCTTGACCCCGGGCTGCATCTGACGTTTACTTGACAGAAATATTCAATAGATGATTTTTGCCACGACCCAGTGTTCGAACTCGGGACTACATGATCGTCAGTCGCGCTTTCCATCACTACACCAAAGAGGCAGTCAGTGTTTAATAATCTAAGCAAAACAATATCTAATAGATTCGAAACAGTTGGCAATGAATGATCAGTAGAGAGAGATAGAAATAATGTTGTATGTAGCTGAGGGAAGCTATTGTTACGTTTATTTTTATATTTAATTTTTATTTTGTCGTCAGTAAATGCGTTAATAGTTATTCTACTTCACGATGAAGTTTTGAATTTGGTTGTTGTTAGCAGTGCACATGCACATTGTGTTAGTGTGCGTAAGCTGCGGGCGCTCGGGAGTAGCGCTCCCGAGGCCTACGCAAACTAACACAATGTGCATATGCACTGCTAACAACAACCAAAGTAAAAACTTCATAGTGTAATAGAATAGTGGTAGAGCCACGCGGCAGCTTTTGCTGTCGCACGGATGGGCCGGCTCGAACCGGGGTGGTACCACGACCTCACAGAATACCAGCGTGAAGTAGAGGTTTACCTCTGCGTTTCGTTTGGTGAGTGCAGGTGGCCAGAGGCCCTTTTTGCTGGAAATGAGGCATTCTATCTTAGTCCTCACGGGTGACAACGCATCTACATTTTGATTTGTAATAGAGGATAGATGTAGATGTCGATGGGCCGCAGCAACCACTTACCATCAGGTAGACTGTGTGCTCGTTTGTCACCCTTATCCTATAAAAAAAAATAACATATTGCATACCTTAAGCGAAAGCGCAAGGTATGTTCTACTATCGCCTAAAAATTAAGATTCCAACATTTTATCGAATAAAATCGTATCTAGCAATCATATTATACATATAAATTATATAAAAAGCACATTGTTAGAAAGATAAATGATTGTTGAACTTATTAATAATTTTTTTAAATCGAATAATTGCTATTTTTAAATAAAAAAAGGGTTTTAGTGGCTTATGGTGTGGATTTATCATGTCCCTGTGGCTTGTAAACACGATAACTTTTGAAAATATCAATTGTTTAACTCAATCTATTTTTTAATCTCTTCATCTATCATGTGGGAAGCCACTGAATGTAAATGGCAGTGTAATTTTGTTTTGTTTAGCTATAATTAATTTTTTTCGGCTCCAAAATGGCGAAATTTTCGTTGATTTGGTAGTCTCGTATATAAATTATTTCTGTAAATGGAGAGCTACAGCCACAGAGTAGTTTAGTTCGGCTCACAGACTAGATAGAGAAACTAATTCGGCTTCAGTCGCCGTCGTGAGTGGACATTGTTTCGGTTGTTTGCAGCGGCTCAAAAAGATCGCTGTACAAATACACAATATTCGAATAACTAAATTTCTTAAATACTTGATTATAATAATAATAATAAGACATTTTTTTATTACAATATTTAAAAGCACAGAATAAATAATAGTAGTACGTACTAAAAGTAAGTAGTATAATATTTTTGTCATGGATGACATTTTCATGCTTTTCGAGGGTGTTGAAGCTGATAGTGCTGTCGAAATGTAAATCCAAGATGGCGGCTGCAAAATATATCAATTTTTTCATCTTGGGTGTCATTTTCATGGTTTTCGAGGGTGTTGAAGCCGATAGTGCTGTCGAAATGTAAATCCAAGATGGCGGCTGCAATAGGTATCAATTTTTTCATCATGGGTGTCATTTTCATGGTTTTCGAGAGAGTTGAAGCCGATAGGGTTGTCGAAATATAAATCCAAGGTGGCGGCAGCAATGGGTATCAATTTTTTCATCATGGGTGTCATTTTCATGGGTTTCGAGAGTGTTGAAGCCGATAGTGCTGTCGAAATGTAAATCCAAGATGGCGGCTGAAGTAGGTACCAATTTTTTCATCATGGGTGTCATTTTCATGGTTTTCGAGGGTGTTGAAGCCGATAGTGCTATCGAAATGTAAATCCAAGATGGCGGCTGCAATAGATATAATTTTCTTCATCATTGGTGTCATTTTCATGGTTTTCGGGGATGCTGATGCCGATAGTGCTGTCGAAATGTAAATCCAAGGTGGCGGCTGCAATAGATATCAAGTTTTTCATCATGGGTGTCATTTTCATGGTTTTCGAGGGTGTAGAATCCGATAGTGCTGTCGAAATGTAACTCCAAGATGGCGGCTGTAGTAGGTACCAATTTTTTCATCTTGGGTGTCATTTTCATGGTTTTCGAGAGTGTTGAAGCCGATAGTGCTGTCGAAATGTAAATCCAAGATGGCGGCTGCAATAGGTATCAATTTTTTCATCATGGATGTCATTTTCATGGTTTTCGAGGCTGTTGAAGCCGATAGTGCTGTCGAAATATATTTAAACTACTTTAAAAATTCCGTATAATCATGTTATACGTAATTTTTTTAATGCGCTTAAGGTATGCCCAATTGGATTTACCAATATATTTTTATCATAGGTGTAAGGCACTTGCCTCACCGCCTACGAGGAAGCTATTATAGCTATCGATTTTATTCTCGCTCAAAAAATTAACAATAGATATAGATAGAATAATCGTTATTAAGAAGACGCTACTGATTTGTTTGCCTCTATCACCCCTAGAGTGATAAATAAACATCACGGTAAAAAGTCATCGTGATCAGATTAAAAGTTTCAAAATAACGTTGTTCCTTGGCGCCGCCACCGTACTGTTTTCTCCGTTACTCCTGTCACTGATTTAACCAAACAAAAGGAATTACGCGTACTTTGTTGCTGTGTAACAAGGTGTGTACGGTATACCGACTGATCGGCTAGGTTAGCTGAAATTCGGATATTTCAAAAATAATAATTAGAATGGTAATTATAACATGGCCACGTAGCTTAGGTAAGGAAGGTAAAAAAGACGCGAGTACTGAAATAAAACCTAATACTAAAACTAAAACAAATAGAATAATTTTTATTCAATATTGATTACAAGTAATTCTTATTAAAAAACAGTGGTAGAGCCACGCGGCAGCTTTTGCTGTCGCCTGGATGGGCCGGCTCGAACCGGGGTGGTACCACGACCTCACAGAATACCAGCGTGAAGTAGAGGTTTGCTACGAAGCAAAACTTGCTTCGCTGCAAAATGTGGACTGTAAGTGCGTTTGTCACTTCAGTTTTATAAAAAAAAAATTGTGTAATCTTTCTGTATCACCCGAACTGCTACCCCGTTACTGCCTTCACATTTTCTAAATATTTGATCAGAATTCTAACTTACGGATTACAAAATTATTGCTTTTAATAATATTATCAACCCACAGAACTGTGTTTGTCCTTTCCGAGCTTACTAAGCATAAGATGGGACGTTTATATCAGCTCTTTTGAATTAGATAAACGAAAGAGAGAGTTTATTGATGTACGCACGTACACACAAATACAATTTTGTTCAATCAAGCTTGACTTACTTTCTTGCGAATATTCCCTTAACATTAGAGAGGAATGCTTTTAAATAATTAGTGGACTATTGAATACATACCCTCCATACATCTAACAAACTTAATTTGATATATCATCATTAATATAATATCAGTATCGACTTGATATATTTGTCTGTTTGTAATTTTTGTTTATTTACGTTACAAAATGCCACTAAATAATATAAAGCGAATTCGATCCGTGTAGTGCCGGTGTAAGGATATCCATTACCTAATATTGTTACGTAGGTGATGTAAAAGGCGACAGAGAAGAACTGAAACAGGAGATAGACAGCAGCATCTTCTTGATAACAACTCAAAAGAATTAAAATGTCTGCGGTTGCTAACCCACCTGTCACGCGTGGCCTGAAACCATTGAGTTATATGTACTACGTACTAGAGAAGCCATTCCGAACATTGACTATGTTCAACTGAACTGTAGTGCAATCCGTACAAACTAAATATTGCGTAAATTGAAGATTTGTCAATTCCATAAAATAATTATTATTACATTTTATTTAGAAATATAACATGTTTGTTTAGATGAAATTAAGATATTTTATATTAAATTCTTATATTTATTTTATATTAATATCTTATTTTATATCAAATTAAAGTCTTCGCGTATGCGCGACTACAACTACCGCGTATGCGCGAAAACATAGAGTAGACACATTTTTTGTTTGAAATGGCTTCTCTAGTACGTAGTACATATAACTCAATGCCTGAAACAATCTATGCAGGAGGCCTATATGTTTAACAGTTTATTTAGATAGGCTGTAATGATTATGACCGTGACAAAAGAACACACAGTCCAGCAGATTGGTATATGCTGCGGCCTTTAAACACCTACAATATGTAGATGCGTAGTAATCCAATTTTTTTATAGTGTAAGGGTGACAAGCGAACACACAGTCCACCTGATGGTAAGTGGATGCTTCGGTCCATAGACATCTACATCTATCCTCGATTAGGAATCCAAAATGCAGATTAACATGGATTGCCTCCTATCCAGTAAAAAGAGTCTCCGTTTCTCTACACTCAACATACGAAACACAGCAGCAATGAGCTGCTATTTTACGATGATATTCTGTGAGAGCGTGGTCCAACCGTGCCGTGGACCGTGGACCCATTCGTGCTACAACCATAATATAGCTGGCTCTCCTTGTAACCAGTAAAAAGAGTCGTTATAATATAAACAAGTAGCAAATGTAGGTGTTTTGTGACCATGTAGTAAATAGATACATGATGATATACCAGATATAATAGATATAACCGATAATACCACTCTGTTAAATCGCATTCTTGCACATATCAGCAGTAGGAGTCGCTTGTTTTGTTTACATCGTTGGCACGATTGATGATCTGATCACTTCATGAGACCCAACTATTACATGAAACGCAACCATTTTATGATAGAGCCAACTGGCCATATCATTTAAATGTCAGCGTTTATCGATTTGTCCATTCACGTTTCGTCATATCTTTAATACGAAAGCACGTATTTATTTATATTAACTATAGGAGGATGAGTAGTATGATTCTAAAGCCAAATAATGTTTTTTTTTATAGGATAGGGTGATAAACGAGCACACAGTCCACCTGATGGTAAGTGGTTGCTGTGGCCCATAGAGAAGTACATCTATCCTCGTTTGCGAATTAAGATACAGCTGCGTTGTCACCCGTGAGGACTAAGATGGAATGCCTCTTTTCCAGTAAAAAGGGTGTTATAAGTTTGACCGCTATGTGCGTCTGTCCGTGGCACCGTAGCTCTTAAACGGGTGAACCGATTTGGGTGCGGTTATTTTTATTTAAAAGCAGGTTTTCTATCGGTGGTCTTAGACAGGTACTTAGACGGTTCAGTCGTTAGATCATCAGCTGTTTTGTTAGCTGTGGTAGGGTTATTTTCTGGGGTTTTTAAAATTTTCAAGTTACAATTATTTTATTTATGATATGACCATTTTAGTTTGGTCACATCATTAAGTACCGTGCGTTTGGTTAGTTATGTCAACCGATCTCTATTCATTGATCGGACGAAGGCACATCTTGATGTACACAATAGGCATTGTATATTTCATGAAATGGTTGTGTAACTATCGGGCCTCGATATACATAGGTGTATATGCTTGCTATATCAAATTAATTTAAATATTTTTGTCTGCTCATTGATCCCAAACATCGATTACTAATAAAAAAACTAGATACACAATCAGTGACAAAAAATGTCCTTACCGAATGAGCGCCCCACTCGAACATTTGGGTGCGCTTTTAATTTGTACGCAGCTTTATGAATACAACTTTAGGCAATGCATTTAAGGTTGATTTTACACTAATGTATTTTTGTTTCAACTAAAATTACGTCAAAACAATTGGAGACAGTTTTTAGAGAACTTTTGCACGGGATTGTGTATCTAGTTTCTGAAGTGAAAACTTCTTTAACGGCGTTGTGCACTTTTTTTGTAATGGGTAAAAAATGTTAAACTCGCGTCAGGTCACGTGTCCTGATCGAAAATTCGTAAGACGGACGGAGAGTAGACAGCCGGCGCGTCGTAGGAGAAGAAATAAGTTAGGTTTAATTAATTTTCATTTATTAATTAATATCATTTTATTATTAAGATTAGGTTTCGATCGAGTCTACTGTACTACTTGACGAAATTATTAATATAGATACATATGTACTTACACATTACAGATGTAATATTTGTAATATGTTTATACTTTATAGCATTAACCTATATTTTCATAACATCACAATAAGCACATGTGCGGTGTAGATTTACCAAACAAATAATTTCGAATGAAAATAAATGAAATAAGATAATAATAAATAATCTCCGCCATTTCAAAATATCAAAAATACACAACGTTAATATTCAAGTTTTCACTTCTGCCGGCACTCCCGGAGTGCAACCCGTCGTTTTTTTTTTATTAGTGACCGATGATCCCAAAAGAATATAAGATTGTTGTTGTTGTTACAAACACCGATGTTTGATTAGCTTAAAATTCTTCAAATATCTTTGATATACAAAACTTTTTGAGTTCTCACAAGCAAAATTACGTGCATAGCTTTCATCGAATAAAATTCAATAATGTTACAGATACTAGCAGTGGCCTGTCTAACGTTGCACCACTACAGCTACGATTTAACAGACATTCCGACGCTAATGCTCTGCTCGGGCACCTACGTGGGATACGTCGTCGTACTCTCTGGGGAAATTGTTGGTGAGACTCATATTTAAATTTGTTAGTTAGTATTTACATACTGATGTATCAATTTTGCGCAATTGCACGCAGGGGGTATATTCGTTTAAATATTTCAAAGTTGCAAAGCAATGTGCAAGCCTTAATATAGTTTTACATTTCCCCTTGGATCACACCAAATTTTATTTCTTTGACGCCCGAAAATTGGCATTAGACTTTAACTATTATGGCTAATTTCTATTTTTTAAATTTACTAGCGTTATATCACAGAATAGATACTGATTATTTTAAAATTTAAAAGTAAATACGAGTTACTACTTCCATGTATGGAAAAATCATTCTATACCTACCTGCACAATCACAAAATCTTACAAATGACAACGTCAAATCATCATCACTAATTTCGCTTCTGTTCATTATTTTACAATGCGACAAAATACATGGCAAAAAACGAAATAACATTCCCGTCCTTTTTAAAATTCCGAATATGAAATTCAATTTGTTTTGAAATATATAATAGAAACAAAGCCCAGTAAAGAATTAATAATAGAAATTAAGACTAGAAATTTAACTAATTGATATCGTCTTACAGCGTCCAAAAATTATGCAGTTTGTCTGTCACACTCACCTATCTCATTCATTTGATGCACATAATTATTTAACGTTTATAATATTTTATTTTATGATCAAACGCGCTAGAATTGACATACTTTATACGTAATACTTGACGTTGCAGAATAGAAAAATATTTGGCATGTAATAGTACTCGTATATAGACGCAAAGTGAAAAAGATAGGCTTCCAGGCCTCCAATGATGTATAGATTGATTGATGAGACTTCCGCGTATTTAATGTAGGCATGGTATAATGCGTTAATTCCTCATCAGCATGTAGTACAAACATGCGGTTATAAAATTGTGTTACTGTAATTACGTGCCTTGCATTAGAATACGCAACATGCTTGGAAAACCTAGATTTAACGTTACTTTAAAAATTACATTAGGTATATAGGTACTTACTATTCTTTACTTTAAAAAAAATCCCCCTAAAGACCTACTGAAACCATTGTGTAATGATGTACTGCAGATTTATTTCGCCAGTCTTCTGCATGCTTCTATTCATATTTATTTGCTGATATTAAGTACAGTAAAAATACAGAAATTTATTCATATACGTCTATTATTTACATGTCTTTAGACCACAGAACAGTATTTCGTTACTGCGTCTTTTCATATACTTTTGTTATTTATTGAAATTATAGTATAGATAGATATATGAGTCGCATTTATACCTACAAATACGAACTTTATTTAATAGGTTAATAAAATAATTTGGAAACTTTTGTGATTTTCTTTTTTGAATTTTCAGTAGCACGGAACGGTGGGTTCGAAACCGGCAATGTTTATAATAATAATAATAATATCGTCCAGACCCAATGGAGACTAGTCATCGGCGCAGGACAGGATTATAGTGTCAAAGTGTATGCGCAAGCACAGGTGCACTCTCTATTCCCTCACTCTCATAGTCCGATGGCACGGTAATTCGACACGGCCGGAGAGTCATGCGCAGTTTCAACGACTTAACTTTTATATGGCCTACAAATAATTACTTCGGATCTGAATGTTTTCCATGTGGAATTTGCAACATGTAAACTCCTAACCTCCTAGTCCCTGTTTAAGTGTCTGTTTAAGAATCCGATGAGATTTTTTTATACTTAGGCTGATTTTGGAATATACAGGGTTAACAATAACCGGCCAAATTTGCAGAGAATGTTCAGAATAATTAATATATGAAAATGTGAAGAAAAATTTATTAAAAGTGATTTATGGGCAACAACGCAAAAACGTTGTTGTCCATAAATCACATTAATTTGGTATAACTTCAAATAAAAGTGGAAGCCTTATTTACTCGTATTTTCAAAAAGTGCAATAGCGGTATATCATTATTTACATATTTGAACTTTAGTTTAAAATTTGGCTACTCTGAAAAATAACCCTGTATGAAGCCTATTATTGACGGATATTTTCGCGTTTAATTTTCTGATATTCCCAACATTTAAAATGCTTATATTGCCCTTCCATCACCAGTGATAGTTGTTGCTTCAAGCACACAAAAAAATCAGATAAAAATTACACGTACTAGAGCAACGTGGAAAACCTCTACCTACCCTCCATTAACTGGATGCTAGAAGGGATCTGTGCCTAGGGGCGGGATATTTATAAGTTATTACACTTTTGTTTTTTATTTTATGTGTACCTCAAAGTACACAGTACTGATCATATTGAGTTCCGTAGCCCGTTTAGTTATTTTAGCTTTGGTATGCATAAAATGATGCCATCTATCGGTGGGTATTTGAATCTCCTAGCGTTTCTTTTCTTCTATTCAGTTCTTTCTAATACCAAACCAGAGACGATTTAATATTTTGATTTAATCTCAACGAATGATTTTACCAGGATTTGAGACCAAACATCTCTATGAGACCATACTTTGAATTCTGTTTGTATTTTTTTGAAATTAAATTAGTTCTGAATACGTTTTAGGGGAGATGTTATTCGCGCCTTTGGATCTAGTCCAGGACATGTATTTCGGTATACTTGGAGTTGGACTATATACCGTTTGTGGTGCATTGGTCCTAGACGCAAGAACTCGTGTTTCCGTATATCCTAGAACCGGAGACCAGACCGCTGCTCTGGTGGCCGGGTCCTTGGCTATTGTCAACGCTTTGGTAATGCTGTTCGATCTAAGTTTGGCTTACTTGGACTCAGAGGAATATGACGACGAGGCTAGTATATAAAATAGGTACGTATAAATAATATATGTACTTAGGTAAATATAAATAAATTTAAGTATAATTGTAGTTAAGGGTATAAATGCGACTCAATTGTCATTTTAAAATTTTCGTTTATTATTTAACAATATAATAAACATATATATTATATAAATAAACTAGCTGACCAGGCAGACTTTGTTCTGCCCTTTCCGAACGATCATCTGCTTTCCCAAAAAACTCCTGAAATTAGCAATAAAAAAAAATTGAGGGTCACTTATCGGGATAAAAACTATCCTATCTCTCAAGTTGGACCAAACTGCACACAGTGTACAAAATTTCATTGAAATCAGTTCAGTAGTTTAGGAGTTCATCGCGGACAAACAATGTGACACGTAATTTTTATATATAAAGACTCTCACACCTGTCAAATAGTAGGCAGACACTGCAAATTTGAAATGGGCATGATCCTGACACACCTCTCTTGCATCTTTCACATCAGTATAACCTACGCATGCATTCTCGTTGTCGGTTAAGGTTATTCTTAACTTTGCCTATCTTCGATATTTTAATCTAAGTTGCTTCTTTTACTTTTGCTTTTTTAATTTGTATGCATAAGAATACCTTACTTAATATTCAACTTCCTCTATGATGTGCGTTGTTACGAATATACTACGCCTCAATATAACTTGCATCATATTGATCATATTTATAGCTAATCCAATGCACCATGATTCCACTTCCTAGCGCTTATATATACAATACTAACTGGCTCGACAGGCGTTGTTCAGCCCGTTTGTAGGTAGGTAGTGCGATGAGTTTCACTCCGAATACACTCAGAATTTTTAACAGTATAAATATAAAATGAGGCTATTGAAATAAAAAAAACATCCTAATTTCAATAGAGAAGGAGGCGGGGTACTACCACCTGCTTGGGATCCTGTAATTAATAAATATTTTTGCATTATTCATAATTAATAAATTAAAAGTAAGCCCAAGTATACCACTGCAAAACCTCAGGATACAGTAAGCTCTTTCTTCGTAGATAAGACCAATAGTAATAATTAAAAATTGAAGGTACTCCGGGTTAAGATTGCCATCGGGACGTCAATCACCTCAGTCCTCCCCGTGACCATGAGTGCTGCAAATCACACGAAACGTCGGGAATTAAAATTAAGTTAATTAAACGCAATAAAATCCGTAAAAGTATTATTCAAAGTATTATTATAAAATTTATTAATAGTTCGAACACAGCGCCACCTATCTGGTTCAGTTTTTGTGATTATGTATGGTTGTTTCATAAATATAGAACTTGTTAATTATTTGACTACAGTGCTACCTATCGGATTTTAGCACAGACATGAACCATCAAAAAAAAATATGACCATAATCGATCAAGTCGTTCAGCAGTTCATGATTATCAACAGACAGACCAACAATTATAATAAAAAAGATAATTAGCCAGGTTTCCATTCGATACTCCAATTTTTAAAACTAAAGAAGAAACGTTTAATTTAACAGTGGTAGAGCCACGCGGCAGCTTTTGCTGTCGCACGGATGGGCCGGCTCGAACCGGGGTGGTACCACGACCTCACAGGAAACCAGCGTGAAGTAGAGGTTTACCTCTGCGTTTCGATTGGTGAGTGCAGGTGGCCGGAGGCCCTTTTTACTGGAAATGAGGCATTACAACTTAGTCCTCACGGGTGACAACGCATCTACATTTTGATTTGTAATAGAGGATAGATGTAGATGTCTATGGGCCGCAGCAACCACTTACCATCAGGTGGACTGTGTGCTCGTTTGTCACCCTTGTCCTATAAAAAAAAACGTAATGGAATTTCATTATGATAAAATTCGATAAAAATTACCCACTATGAATTTTGAGTAAGAAAATATAATTATATTTTTTTTTGGAATGGAATAGAATAATTTTTATGCAATATAGATCACATGTAATTCTTATTGAAAGTATTTTTTACTTTACCACTGGTTCGGAAAAAATCCTCTGTCCTGGGAAAAACCAGTGGGACTTTTTTTAAAGTAAATTTTACAATATGAAAGGTTGTACAAACTATTTATAAAATTTTATTTTAGAAACAGCTTGGAAGCGACCACCTCATTCCCTGGGGTTGTTGTGAACCATGTATTCATTTATATTATAATATAATCCTTTGTATACAGTTTTTGTTTAATAAAGCATGACATTTTCCATTCCACTGCACGTTAGAGATAGAGATAATAGGTAGTACCTATCCTATTGTCAATGATAAATTTGGTCAAACTAGTTTATTTCTACTAACCAAATATTCTTATAACGTTTAAGTATTAGGCTGGCATAAATATAACAAAGTTATTTCCATGTCATAGGTGAAGTGGTATCAGCGGCGGCAGATGCTTACGTGGACGCATGGTGGTCAGCCGCAGGCGGCGTTTTATTTGGTGCGTGTGGCGCTCTCACATTCCACTCTTGGATGGACGTGCCAGCATGTCATAGACGAACATATGCTCAAATTACGGCACTCTGTGCCTTCGCTGCTGCCGTGTTACTAACTATAGACTCAATGCTAGCCTTGTGCTCGGCGCATAAGGACGGGACCAGTGCAAGAACGAAGAGTCACAAACCCGCAAACGCGTGATCAGTTCCGATATTTATTGCTCAATTATAAGATTAAACAGATATGCAATATGGGAATTCTTTCTATAGTTTCTTTAATTATATCTTCATCTGCCTGTAAACAGATAGACGCAGGACTCACCTCCGTCCATCCATTACAGTCTATTAAAATGCTCTGTTGAAAATGGGCCAGCCTATAGATTGACTCATTGGGGGAATTTTTCTATAGTTGCCACGCTTGGCAGGCGGGTAGGACAGTTTTTTTTAAATTGTTTTAAGTTGTAATCAGGAAGATGCTGCTGCCCCTCTACTGTTTCAGTTTCCATCTGTCGCCTCTAGCGTCACCCACGGGAAAATATGGGCTAGTGGATATTCTTACACCGTCACTACATAGTAGCTCTCCCGCCTAATTGGGTGGAAATTCTGTAATCACCGCACTTTACAAATGTGTACGTCTTTCATCGTTAATTCTCCTTTTTGCGCGTATACGAGTATAAATGCGATATATACTGCCTAGAGATCGTAAGCGCATTTGCTGATTATGTGATTCACTGTGGTTCAACTTCCGGGTGAGGTCAGATAGTAATTTTTGGATTAGTCTGTTAAGAAACTGCCAGTGGCAGCAGTGGGATATTTGGCGGCATTTTAGCCACATGCTTTGGAAAGCACTTAAAGCCGTAATGTTACAGTTCCTGGTCTCTCTCCGTCCGTGTCGTATTTTCGCATCGGATTATGATATCACATTACTACATTATAGTTGCTTTGAAACACGCTCGTGAACTATAAACCTGTCCTGCGTAGATAGAGCTAGTCTCTGTTAAAACTGGCTGCCTTATTTAAACAATAATAATAATTGAAATAAATATATTTAAATTATATTTATGTATATTTATCATTTTCCTTCATATATTTATAGAGCCCAACCAGGTGACAAAAATTTATTGGGACTCCGTGACCGACCGCTCCAGGTTCAAATGCAGAAAGCGGTGCTCCCCGATACCGCCCGCATCGACCGCCAGTTTCTATCGCTTTAACCCTTATCCTTATGGTAAAGCCACGCTGCCATATTATGCAATATTGTGTTACAACCATAATATTATGGTTCTCGTTGTAATCTTTTTTTGCATTGATCTCGTACAATTTGGCTATTATTTCTTCTAGTCGAAATTTACGAACTTCACGGAATAAGACGGGGTAATATTATATCGATTACATCTCCAAACTACTACCTACTACATATATGGAGATGGAGATGTACTCCCTACGGTGAGCGATTACAATTGTGGTTACCCCCGTGGCTTAGAAACTCTAACCACAAAATAAAGCTTTATATTTTGTGCCAATCTGCAATCTTTTTGGAAAAGTGTTTATGCTTTCTACGGCTTAGCGAAATCCCACCTCCGATATGAAATAATACTTTGGGGTAACTCAACCACCATCAATCCGCTAAGACAGCACTATTGCGCAAAAGTGTCTAATGGATGGCTCCGGTTATATTCTCGTATAATAAAATACCTAAAAGTTGGAAAGAATTGCCGCTATCGTTATTTAAAAAAAAAAGGCTTCGAAGCTTTTTGACAGTCAAAGCATACTATAGCGTAGCAAAATTCTTGACCGAAAAAAAATTATTTCGAGATTAAGACTGTATAATGTTTACGATCAGAATTACGTTTTGGTTTTGTAGTTTTATTAGTTTAATTTTTTTAATAGTTTAAAAGTTTATTAGTTTATTAGTTAGTACCCATATTTGCAAAATAAAATATATTTATCTTTTAGGTTAGAATGAACAATTTATTTACGCTTTTAATGTAATTCATGATGTTCACTTTCGCTGCGCTTTTATCAAATTACTTAACACTTGCAGTAAGTAATCAAATTGTTTGAATTCTCACGGACAAATCAATGATGCCTTACATATTTTGGTCACGGCGGCCAGCTTCAGTAGAGACTAGCCATCGGCGCAGGACAGGATTACAGTGCCCAAGTGTATGCCCAAGCACAGGTGCACTCTCTATTCCTTCACTCTCATAGTCCGATCGGACGGTAAACCGACACGACCGGAGAGAGATCAGGTGCAGGACCAACGGCTTTATGTGCTTTCCGAGGCACGGGGGTGAGACACCGCCAAATTCCTGACTCCGGGCAGCTACTGAGAATTTCTTGATGGAAAAACTGATTTTTTTTGTCCCGACCCGGGATTCGAACCCGGTACCTCATGTTCAGCAGTCGCACTACTACAACTACTAGACCAACGAGGCAGTCGAGAGTGCCTTACATAAAATGTAGGTACATAAACACTCACGACTGTCACCCAGAGGGATAGGCAAATACTACGGACTTCCATTTGGCACGACCCTGGCACACCTCTCTCGCCTCCTCCACATCCATATACCTACGCATACACGCTCGTTGGTTAATATAAATAATAATAACGAAATGTAGCTTAACACTATAATTTTGAAATGAGATCGATAGTTAACATGAATATTAGTTTATTGCATCGTGCTCTATCTAAGTAATAATTCTGCTATTTATTGCACTGGCAACATTTATGGGTATTACCATAAAGCTGAAGTTCATGTCACGATTTAAACTCAGTCACACAATACTGTTAATTTGTGGTTTGTTTGCCTCCGAATGCTGTAAAACAATAAGCAATAGATTAATTTAGATTAATTGTTACTATAAAATTTATCCATTCCATTATGGCCTATAAAAACTTAATTTTAAGAATTAAAAAATGAGAGCCGTGGTAGCTCAGATGGTTAGCGCTCGCTGTTAATTTCACAGTACGTGAGCAACTCGGGTTCGCTTCCCCGCCGGCACCAATGAAATTTTTAATTGCAATTTTAAGTGCCCGATTTACCACGTGCTCGGCGGTGAAGGAAAACATCGTGAGGAAACCTGCATGTCCGAGAAATAAGAAAATAAAATATTTCTAAGACACTATTTAGTTGCCCTAAAACCCTCTCAGAAATGAGAGGGTACCTATGCCCAGCAGTGAAACGGTATATAGACTGTAACTTTAACTTTTAACTTTAATTAAAAGATGCTTGGGCAGATGGTAGCAACCAGTCTTCTCTGTTGCAACTAGAATGTTTTTTATTTTATTTTAATAGCCTCGTGATTCATCCTTGGTGGGAATGGATGTTCTTTTGCGAGGAATTGTGGTGTATCAAATCTAATGTATTGGCGGGGGCGATATTGTACGTGTTCACAAACTGCAAACTTCCCTTAGCATTAATTCTCATGTCAGCTGTTTGCTTTTACGTGGGTTTTATTCGTATTTTAGTTTGTCTTACGTAAGGGAGACTAAATTCCCAATCAAATTTTTACACATGGTACACTTGGCGGTATGAATATATGAAAATATATGATAAAATCCGTAAAAACTAGTAGCATTAAGCTACAAAAATATACCTCTGGAAGTAATCGATGGTCTGTAGTCAACAAGGAGTCAGGCCACAGAATACAAAAATAGGGCTAGCATACTCTCATAGTCATACGGTCATACCGTACATCTCGCGTCAACTATTCAATAAGAAGTTAGTACGACTATAATATGCTATGTGTACCGTCTTGGAGTTTATGGTTTCTCACGCTTATATAGAGATAGCGTAGGTCAGTATTTTTGTTATAGGATTAGGGAGACAAACGAGCACACACCACCTGATGATAAGTAGTTACTGTGACCCATAGACATCTACATCTATCCTCCATTACGAATTAAAATGACGTTGACGTTGTCACCCGTGAGGACTAAGATGGAATACCTCGTTTCCAGTAAAAAGGGTCTCCGGTTCTCTACACTCACCATACGAAACACAGCAGCGTTAAGCTGCTATTTTACGCTGGTATTCTGTGAGAGTGTGGTGCTTCCCCGGTCGAGCCGAACCATTCGTACTACAACTATACCAGTAATATAACTGCAGCATGGCTCGATGAAAGTAATGAAACATTTTCGTGGCAGTCGATTGATACCTACTTCAATACCGTCTAAATAGTCTGCGATGTACTTCTGGGGTTAAAAATTAAAAGTTAAAAATGAGCTGCAGCATGGCTCTACCACGTAAATTAAATACCACGTAAAGTATTTAGCGAACATGTCAGAAATTGAGTTTAGATAACGACCTATGTTCGAAGACAACCTGAAGGTCGAAGTTCATAATTTAAACATCGACTTGTACTTATTAATGTTAGAGCCGGTGCGGTCCGAACGGGTCACAGGGGACATGACTCCCCCCCCCCCTCCTCCATCACTCCAAAATCGTACAAGTCAAATTGAAAATGTCCTAAGAATTTCTGACAGATTTCGCGATAATTATCAAGGAAATGACGAGTTATATTTTCGGAGGACTGTTTATATTCCACTGATACGAGTATATAGCATAATGACTGACCTACAGGACTGACTTTCCGCGGATACGATGAGGCTGTTTTTATGCCAAAATGTGCCGTATCGTGGCTGTGTAAGAATATCAACTACCCCATAACCCCATATCGTTCCGTGGGTCTCGTAAGAGGCGACAGAGGGAAGCAGCATCTTCCTAATAAGAACTCAAAATAATAAAACATTGCGGTTGACAACCCGCTCGCCAAGAATGTCAACTATGGCAAAATCCAAATGTGAGGCAATCTATGGGGGAGGCCTCTGTTCAGGAGTGGACTTTTATAGGCTGTAATGAATGAATGAAAGAATGCCAAAATATGAAGATACAGAAGAAGATTGTTAGCAGAAAGAAGAAAAGTAGCAGAGCAGAAGAAAGTAGCAGAATGTTATTCCCATTTCTTGAGTGTTCCTGCTGCCACTCTCGTTACAGAGTATCAGCTATGGATTTCAAAGTGGAAACGGAAGCTCAAAAAAAAATACTGATACAAAATTTTCTAAGTTTGCGATGATGATCTCTACCCAAATATAAATATAAAAATTATACTTGGTAGAGCCCTGCTACAGCTATATTAATAGTATAGTTGTAGCACGATTGGGTCGGCTCGACCGGAGAAGGACCACGCTTTGACAAAATAACAGCGTAAATTAGCAGCTTAATGCTGCTGTTTCGTTTGCTGAGTGTAGAGAACCGGAGACCCTTTTTAATGAAAAGGAGGCATCTGTATTTTATTCTCAAACGAGGATAGATGTAGATGTCTATAGGCCAAAAGCAACCACTTACCATCAGGTGGACTGTGTGCTCGCTATGTCACACATATCCTATAAAAAAAATAAAGACTGCTGAAAATTCTGGCAACTAAACCGCTAAAAAGAACCCCCTTTGTCGTATCTCCTTAGTTTCAAGGCACTCCTCTTCTTGCCTCAGCCAGTATCAGAATCCTCGGTGTCGACATATCGAGTGACGTGCAGTTTCGTGGTCACTTGGAAGAGAAGGTCAAATTAGCCTTTAAAAAGCTTTTCGTGCTCAGCAGAGCGGGACAGTATTTCATGCCGGCACACCACCTGCAACTTTACAAGGCGCAGGTTTGGCCTCACATGGAATACTGTTCCCATCTCTGTACAGGGGCTCCCCAGTGCCAGCTCCTTCCACTTGACCGCATCCAGCGCAGAGCGGCTCGAGTCATCGACGACCGATTCCTTTCCGATCGGCTCGATTCATTGGCACTGCGAAGAGATGTTGCATCCCTTTGCATTTTCTTTCGCATTTACCACGGGGAGTACTCTGAAGAATTGTTCGGATTAATCCCAGCCGCCAAATTTCACGAACGCACGTCGCGGCAGAACTCCCGATACCATCCACGCCATCTGGATGATTGGCGGTCCACCACTGTGCGATTTAGAAGATCTTATCTTCCTCGCAAGACTTCCTTGTGGAATAGATTACCATCAGCGATTTTTCCGGACCGATACGACTAGAGACCTTCAAAAAAAGAGCCTACTCCTTTTAAAAGGCCGGCAATGCATCTGCAATTCCCATGGTGTTGAAGTTGTTCATGGGCAGCGATAGTCACTTACCATCAGGTGAGCCGCATGCTCGTTTCCTGTAAAAAAAAATAAAACTTTTCCTATAAGCGGTGCGAGATCAAAGATATAATTTTCTACGCTAAGGCATGTAAAAACTTGGTCCAGAGCAAACATGTTAGAAGACAGGCTGACAGGTTTAGCTCTTCTAAATATTCATTCAGAGATAGCCCCAGACGTCTCCAATATTATCACCCGATCTGCCAATAAAATAGAAGACTTCCATTTGTTTTATAATGTGTACAATAAAATTGTGTATTGTGCAATAAAGTCTACCTGATTTATTCGACATATTTTATTATTAGTGACCCCTCCACAGGCTGCGACCGGTGTTACAGATATCTTAAATGTAATGTACTGTGTATTCAAATAGTAAAAAAATATCTACATATGTTATACAGAAAAGTGTATTTTAATAATATACTATCTAAGGAGAGGTACGCATATGTTTAATATTATTGAAAGTAGAAGCCATATTTAGTTTTCTGTTTTAAGAGCCATCTGTTGTCTAATATTAGAACTATTACGTCAGAAACAAGCTTGCAAAAGCAAACTACGTACCTAGTAAAATTTTCGTTCTGTAAGTTCGAAATACTTCCGATAGATGGGGTTGAGTTAGTTGTAAAATGAGGGCTTCATAATCTTCAGCTCACCAGATGTCGCTAGCTAGGTGGGATTGAGATAAACTTATTTTTTTGAGAAGTCATCCCCAGCAGGGCTAGCATGGGCCGGAGACAATTTTATCCCCGGGGAAAAGAGAAAATATTTATCCCCTCGCTTAGTTTTATCCACCCTTCGAGCATGGGCACACTGGTGGATATAATATCCACAGTAGATAAAATGGGAGATAGACTTAGACTTAGATATATTTTTGTATGAATCTAAACTTAAACCCTCGTCCAATGAACTAAGATAGAATTGTCCCTTACAAAAGTCAAAAAATCATAATTTTTTTGTCTTTAATTTGGCTCCATGCTACGGTCGGGAGATATATGTCTACTCGTTATGTCAAACGGGGATATACTTCTCCCTGTTGCCATGCTTTGGCATAGGGACAAGATAATTTTATCTCTTGTCAGTGGATATAATCGGTGGATAAAATTTTTGTCCCCAGCCCATGCTAACCGTGCTGAAACACTTTCGCGTATGCTTAAATATAATATTTTTAATTTCTAGTTTACATACACAAACACACAAAACAAATCTATCCACTTTTCTAACCATCTAAGTTTCCGCCATGAGATCTGTGAAATATTTCACCTCATTCCAAAATGCGGTACCTTTGCTGGCAGAAAAATTTGTGGAAGCCCTCATTGATAAAACATTATTATCATCATCACCATCAAGCACAACAAGCATTTATGAATATTTTTTCCATTACTGTCTATCGAAAGTCTGCTGTTAAACACAGGTCTCCCCCATTGATTGCCTCATAGGGATATTTACCACACTTGCCACGATTGCCAAGCGGGTTGGTAGGTAACCGCTTTTTTTTATTATTTTGAGACATTATCATCATGTTCATGTTGCTGTTCATCTCGTGTTTCAATTTCCTCAGTCACCTCTTACGACATTCATAGATAGGTACCTATACAATTTATCATAAAATATAGTAAGTTTTTATTTTCTTTTGTGAAGAATAATAAAAAAGATAATTATTAGAGTACGTTAAACCATGGAACTAAGATGTTTTTAAAAGTATAGTTATACTCGCTTTAAAATGGCAATACGAAAGTCGGGTAATTGCCAGACTCGCATTCAGTCTGGCACGCTCTCGCGTCGCGGTTATACCTTCGCTACAGCCTTAGATTATTTACTCTCTAGATAACGCGTCACGCAATGAGCGATGCAACAAAAACAGGCCAAGTTTTACAAGCGTGTTTGCGTGATCACGCACACACGCTTAGCGGTTGCTATGGTAACGGAATAAATAACTTTGACTTACACCACAGCCTTCTATATTGCTCTACTTTGTAGAGTAAAGGAGGCTGTGCTTACACCAGTGTCATTTGTATCTGGAACTCTGGGAGATACCAGCTAATGAATCTATCCCGATAAAATGGGGAAAAACTGTAAAATTGTCATGTTAATAAAATCATAAATTATAATATTTTAATATGGTGCTTTCAATTGTGTGTTCAGTTGTCTGTTGAGTTAGAATCTATTTTGTAAAGAAAAATATAATCAAATTAAAATCAATTACGCAATTACAAAAAATGTTTTATTGTTTAAAGTATATATATATATATATAAATAACTACAAATTTTGAGTTACTCACCGATGGTAAGAGATTTTGTTAGTTGTTTGTAAACGTCTTTTGTAATTTCTGCAGATTTTGATCGCGGAAATTGTTATTTTCACCAAAATAATTTACCTCAAAAAATTAGCCGTGCGTGCGTATCTCTTGACGTTACAATTGACACTGAGGAGCGGGGATCGCTTTAGAGGCTAACAGTTAGCTGATATTTTTTTCGACGCTTTTGAGCCGCCGTTACTCTATCTAGAGAGTAAATAATCTAAGGCTACAGCACCTAAATCTTCTAGTTGTTCGTGGCAAAAATGCCTTCCTGTGTTTTTATGTGGTGCACAAATTACACGGCAACTGTTAGAGACAAGAAAAACGTTTCATTAATATTTAGAATATAGATGTTTTGTTCATAATTGGTTTTATTATTTCAACACTAACCGCTAGTGTAAACTTTGACGCTAGCTACTGTGTTCATTTTCCATATCGGTATGTCACGCGCTCGCGCCAATGAGCGCTCGGCGGCAATCAATACGCAACTAATTATGTATATTCATCTTTTTCTAACGATAGGTATGCCCTATCATTTGTCTCTTTTTGGTAGCGCTACGTGTCATAATAAATAACTGTACGTAGATATAGTACTACCTGCGCCACTTTAAAATACAATAATGTTAGTGTGTAACCTGTCTATCTTTTTTAATACGTCTTTGCCATGGAACAGGAAAGACTATAATCAGGGTGACCCAATGACCTGATTCCCTACGGGGCTAGGGCTAGGTTCTTTTTATTTACGGAATTCTTATTGATTTTTATGAATACAGGTCAGTGAACGCAAATAAAACGTGCAACGAACACTTAAAATTTCGGGATACAGTTATTCCACCCTAAAAAATCCACCCTGAGATGTATACTACCTTATTCCACTAATAATAAAGAACTTATTTTACCTTAGGATGGCTGTTTTAGGATGGATAAACGGAATAACCCAAAATTTCGACGAAACATTTTAGTAATATCAGCTAGGATCCAACACGAGCTACCATTGCTTTTGTTGTATCGAAATTATTTGTTTGTGAAAAGATTTGTTTCATAATTTCCATAGTGACCAAGCCCGCCTTCTAATTTTTTTGTCTAAAGAATCTGGTCACTGGTTACACGCCTCATCATCTATATATCTACTCGTACTAGGGCAGAACATTTTTATTAGGAGTCTTCTGAATAAGTAATGGGAAAATAGTATAATTTTTTGCTTATATACTGTGGCCGGTGGAAGGAAAAGGGGAGATCTCCCGCCGAGCAAGGTGTTTGGCCGGGGAACAGCCAACGCTCCGATTGGTAGTTCGGAGCTATTCTATATATGTTGCTTTAATTTCGGAATTTTGTTAGCGCGATTTAGGCTTCGATGTGTTTTCGCTTGTGGCGCGACGACAGCGCCGCCACATCACCCCCCTGCTCAGACCGGAGGTCGATAGTGCAGTCTAGATGTCGACGAATTTGCAAGTGCCAGTTGCCTTGTAAGTCTGCGGTGAGTCGAGAAGAAGGCAAGTAATCTGCGAGAGTGCCGAGAAGCAGAGGCGAGCAGTAAGGCTCAGAGCCGTGCCGAACACTGTAGCGCAGAGAGTAGCTTGAAGGAACAGGAAGCATTATTATTCCAGTGCTGCGATGAACCTTTGTAAAGCTAGATGGCTTGCAGAATGTGAAGACTGCAGACAATATCTGCTCGGGAGCGAATGAATGGGGTACTTGAAGACGATGACGAAGGTTTTGGAAATTGTAGTTTCCGAAGGTTGTTGGTTGCGTGTTCATATCACGTCGGCGTCACCACTGTGGCGGGTGGAAGGAAAAGGGGAGATCTCCTGCCGGGCAAGGGGTTGCGTGTTTATATCACGTCGGTTGGTCACCACTGTGGCCGGTAGAAGGAAAACGGGAGATCTCCCGCCGGGCAAGATGTTCTGCCCGGGGAGCAGCCGGTACTTGAGGATGATGAAGAATTGAATTGAATTGTTGTTAGCGAGATTTAGGCTTCGATGTGTTTTCGCTTGTGGCGCGACGACAGCGCCGCCAGAATACTATGATATTTAAGGGATTCCCCTGAAATGTCGCGTTGTTCGAACCAATCGCGGAGCACAAAGAATTTCGTACATTGAACTGTCATTACCTGTCTCTGTCACTCCCGCGTAAATACAATGAGTCTCGCTCGCACAGATGCAATGGCCGCCGTCCTCAGGGATTGTAAACCTTTTACTGGAGACTATAAGGTTTGTTCTTGTTTGCATAATGTGGTTTTGGTTGGCCTTGAGTCACGACAAAAAGTCCTTGGTTTGCTTGACCTTGACGTAATTAATAATGTTTAAATAACGAACGACATTCCATCTTGGGATGCGTTAGTGATCGCTCAGTTTTCGGACACAGTTATTTACCCTTCTTAGTTTGTTGTTGTTTGTTAGTTTTTGTTATCTTGTTTAATTGTTAAGTGGTTTTGTTAATTTGTTAAGTTTTATTCACTCTTTTAAAATGGAACCAGTGCCGTCTACCTCAGGGCACACTGTTGGCAAGGTGTGGGAAGACACTACAGTGCAGTCACGAAAACAAGCATTTTTGGAGGGTTTGTCGATGGGTGCCAAGAATCCTACTTCCAAAGGCAACCGGCTAATTATTTTACATATAGGAGGTGAACAAGGATTCGTGCCAGAATCGAAATTGGTGTTTGAATGTAAAGGTACAGGCGATTATCACGAATCGATGAATGCAGCCAAGTTCGAACATTGGCTTCAAGCAATGCTACCGAGACTTGAGCCAAACGCAGTGGTTGTCATGGATAATGCCAGCTACCACTCAAGACGCCAGGAAAAACTCACAGTTACTCGGTGGAAAAAAAATAGATATTCAAGAATGGCTTTCATCAAAGCAAATTTCTTTTGAGGCAAAGGAAACAAAAGTCCAGCTCTTGAAAAAGGTGAAAGATGTCAAGATTCAGTACCAATCGTACGTGGTCGATGAGCTGGCAAAAGCAGTTGGTGTGGAGGTATTGAGATTACCTCCGTACCATTGCGATTTGAATCCCATCGAACTAATGTGGGCAGACGTCAAGGGGTATGTGGCCCGAAAAAATACAACATTTAAGATGGCAGATGTTAAAAAGCTGCTCCAGGAGGCTTTAGGCAAAATTTCAGCAGAAAAATTGCAAAATTGCATCAGTCACGTAAAGAAAAGAGAAATCGAAATTAGCTAGACTAGATGATCATGTAGACAAAACTGTTGATTCTTTTGTGATAAATGTGACAGGCGAGACGTCTTCGGAAAGCAGTTACTCCCATACAGAGGAATCAGATTCTGATTTTAGATTTTTTATTTTTTTTTCTGCCAAATCGGTAGATACTTGTCTAGATTTTTACTACTTGTAATATAAAATCTAAATAAATAATTTATATAATAATAATAACTATATTTCATAAGTTTGTAAATTTTCTTTCTCCTTCAAATATTTCATGTAAACCGCACTAAATACAAAAATGTTTGTGACCACTGTCAGTAGGTAAAGACGTCATTATACGAAATTCTTCGTAACTTTTTTGGATTCTAGTTTCTAAGTTTTTTAGTCTAGTTGGTTCCTTATTTCCTATTTAGGTATTTCTTCTTCTTAGTGTTCCATAAAATTTCAAAAGTATCGATACTTTACTAAACTTGTTATTGCTGGTGATCTAAATATAAATACTCTTAAACCAGGTAAAGCCAACACTTATCTGCATGATTTATGTCATAATTACTGTCTAAAAATTCATATTAATGTTCCATCTACAAAGGAGACATATATAGACCATATTCTAAGTAATATAGAGAATGCTTCAGGAACAGTATTGCCTTTGTTTCTATCAGACCATGATACAGCACAGTTATTAAGTTTCCGGATTCAACAAAAAAACTCAATGAACAAGACATGTTTTAAATACAAAAGAGATTATAATTTAAGTAATATTCGTAAATTCAAGGAATGTCTAAATAATCTATCATGGTGTGAAATATATTTTGAAAATGACCTAAACATTGCATTTAATAACTTTTATGATTTATTTTGCTTATTCTATACTCTATGTTTCCCAAGAATAAAAATACTAATTAAAAATAGTAATCATAATAATTGGATTAGTAAAGGTTTGAAAAATAGCGGTAAAACAAAAAGAGCATTGCGATATCAATATTATAAAAATAAAACTATATTAAATAAGAATAATTATAAAAAATATTCTCATTTATTAAAAAAATGTATCAACCAATCAAAGAAAAATTGTAATATAAAATTTATAAGTAACAGTAAAAATAAATGCAGGGCAACATGGTCCATCATAAAAAGTGAAATTTCAAATACAAAATTGGATAATAATATTAAGGATTTAAAAATAAATGATAAAAACCTAACAAAACCTTATGACATAGCAACCGCTTTTAATAACTATTTTATTGACATGACTAATTATATTATATTATCTAATAATGATAACACAAAAAACATTACGCCTAATAATGCAATATCATTATGGAATTCAATATTTCTTAAGCCCATGTCGAAAGATGAGGTGAATAAAGAGATCATGTCCTTAAATAACACTGCCTCGGAAGGTTACGATGGAATTAATACCAAAATAATTAAAGCATGTGCGCATGTGAACTTGTTGATATTATAACTTATTTAATTAATTTATCATTTGCGACAGGTACATTTCCCGACAATTTAAAAATTTCCATTGTAAAACCGTTGTTTAAAAAAGGTAAAAAAGACGATATCAACAATTATCGACCGATTACTCTTATATCTATTATATCAAAAGTTTTTGAGAAATGTTTTTATAAGAGATTAATTGAGTTTTGTGAGAGATTTAACATAATCAAAAAAGAACAATACGGTTTTCAGAAAAAGAAATCTACAACGCTAGCAACTTTTAATCTTATAAAAATAATAATTTCTAGTATAAATAATAACCTACTAACAACAGGACTATTCTTTGATTTAAGTAAAGCGTTTGACTTCGTCACACATAGCTTTCTTCTAAATAAACTAGAATCGTTTGGAATTAGAGGGATAGCACTAAAGTCGATTTCATCTTATTTATCAAATCGACGACAATGTGTTACTATTGATAAAATGGTAGGAAATGAAATAATATCCTTCTCGTCTCAGTATAGGGAAAAGAATTACGGTGTTCCTCAAGGCAGCGTTTTAGGGCCAGTATAATTTTTGTTATATATAAATGACATAATTCTTGCGACAAATCATAAATGTATACTATATGCGGACGATATCTCCGTAATTATAACATCCCAAAAAAATAGTAACTCATTAAATAATCATGAAAAGGAAATAAATAGCACAATCGATAATATAATTAATTGGCTGCATACAAACAATTTAAAAATTAACCTACACAAATCAAATTGCATACATTTTAATAAGATAAAAACTAATTTTAGTCTAAATATTAATAAAATTGACGAAACAGACCAAACAAAATTTCTTGGTGTGATTATAGATCAAAATTTAGACTGGAAGATACATATAGATGAGCTGTGTAAAAGGGTTAATCGTTTTGTGTATGCGCTACGTACAGTAAGAAATGTTACTAATAAAAAAACAGCCATAATATCCTATCGGGCGTATATTGAATCCATACTCCAATATGGTATAATAATGTGGGGTAATAGCACAGATTGGCGTAGGGTATTTATCGCACAAAAAAAGTGCATAAGGGCGATATGTGGAATCTCAACAAAAGAATCCTGTAAGCCGATATTTAAAAATCTTTGCTTACTAACTCTGCCATCGTTATACGTATTTATAAATAGAACCAGCATGGTGGGGATAACATCATCCCCAGAGTTTATTTCCTTTCATATATTCCTTGATATTAAAATAACCCTTTTTTAACCCCTGATGAAAATAGAGGGGTGTTATAAGTTTCTAGTGTGTATCTGGGTGTCTGTCTGTGGCATCATAGCTCCTGAACGGAGGAACCGATTTTGATGAAGTTTTTTTTCCGTTTGAAAGGTGTCTCAATCGAGAGTGTTCTTAGCAATGCATAAAAAAATCTGTTCAGCCATTTTTGTTTCGGCGGTTTTTTAACTTAACTTTGAAGATAGTAGTGGAGTGTTCTTTGAAAAGATTTAGTAATAAAAACTGTATACTGTAAGCATAGAACTTTCTTAGTTTCGCTAACTTTTCAGAATGGATCTCGTATAATTACCTGTATTACGATTCAGTAAACCCCTTTTTATTTTACCATGTAATTTTTAAAAGTGAAATATTATAATTGCGTGCGATAGAACAAAATTGTTGTTTGCATCATTAATATCTGTATAAAATCTGTTGTTAAATTATTATTACAGACAATGTAGAGTTCAGAGCTCTACAATTAGTAAACTTAACAAAATTAGTCTGTGGTGTTTAACAGGAGGAATATTTTCACCTGACTTTGTTAATTGAACAGCGATGTCTTATTCACTGTCTGTCTTGCCCAGTGTTGTCCATTTCGAGCGTGTTTCATTCATTTGTTACATAGATACGCAATTACATGGAATAGTAATATATATTTTTCTTCGCATTTTTGCTTTGGAATGATTATATTGTGGCTTAGTCGTATTATGAAGCAAATATCAATCAACAATACATTTACAATAATAATATACGTTTCCTTAGGTGGGCTAACAACATGTCCGTAGACATTGAAGTATTATGTAGGTAGGTACTTATGTTTATTACTTCAATGTCCATAAACTCCTTTGCCAATTATCATCTTAGCTTATGGTGTCACATTGGTACACAAATGATTCAAATTGATTGTAGCATCAACAAAAACTGCATGGAGATAAATATTTAAGTATTTTGATATAATTTAAATGTATAATTTTATTTAAATTACTTGAATGTTTAATTACTGTGTACCTATATGGCCGATTCTCAGGAATCCTAACTAAATAAACATGAACGGCCTTATAACAAAAGGCAGTTTATATTTAGTTTCAGTTTTAAATAAAATCAGTTTTACGAAAGAAATCCCGCGGAATCACATAAACGAACTAAATAGTAGGTACATAATGTACTTATTATTTTGTTGAACAGCAAATGTTAAATTTCGCGAAGACAGTGGCGCCGCGGCTAACAGACTTCTTTATTTATCAATATACCATGTTTTGTTATAATCTGAGGAAACTTTAACATTATCTAAATACGATATTTCATTCAAATCGTTAGAACCGTTTCCGAGAAACCAATGACACATAATATATGTATGTACCTACTCGTATATATAAGTCATAAATGTATATAATCTAATTGACAAAATGGAATTTAGTAACAAAAAATTATCAGGATCAGGATTATACTATATAAAATTATATTATATTAAAAATAATTTTTCAAAATTACTTTTAATATAATATAATTTTATATAAAAAAAGGCAGAATATTTGTATTTTAATAAAATACTGATCTAAAAAATAAACTTTTATGTTGATGTTTTTTATATATTGTTTTGTTAAACGTTTTGTAATAAGAGCAAGAATTTATTATTATATAATATCGTTGTACTAGGATAGCACATTCAACAAAATGTTTACGTTTTATTGATTCACTAGTAGATGATGTCATAAGCACAGAATAAATAAGGTAAGGGTCTGGTATTTCTAGGGCTCCCAAATAAATTGTTAATCGAGGACATATCATAAAATGGAAGACAAAATCGTGACATGGCTCAAGCTGTACCGAGACACACGACGAAGGGAACAATTCGCTTAATCTTTCTACCTGGCCTTTTCATTGGTGAGCTAACTGATACGCTTAACTTTTTTTTCTTTTTTTTATAGGATAAGGGTGGCAAACGAGCACACAGTCCACCTGTGGTAAGTGGTTGCTGCGGCCCATAGACATCTACATCTATCCTCTATTACAATTCAAAATGTAGATGCGTTGTCACCCGTGAGGACTAAGATGGAATGCCCCATTTCCAGTAAAAGGGCCTCCGGCCACCTGCTCTCACCAAGCAAAACGCAGAGGTGAACCTCTACTTCACGCTGGTTTTCTGTGAGGTCATGGTACCACCCCGGTTCGAGCCGGCCCATCCGTGCGACAGCAAAAGCTGCCGCGTTGCTCTACCACTGTTAAAAATGTGTTAACTGGAAAGATTTACCCATAGATACTTATTACACTGGGCAGCTAGCTTGAGGAGCGCAGAGCAACATTATCAGTGCGCAGACCATTAATAGTCATTACCAATACCAATGTCCCTCGGATCGGTAGTTCAACACGTGCGAGAGCAGTGTGGCATTTACAAAATATTCGTTGATTAACAAGATTGCAACGTGCTTGTGTAGTGGATATTTGGAGAAAAATTATTACATTCTCCTTAAATCCCAAGCTTGTTACTTAATACCAGTATATTAATACACACATAATAATTGATTACCTAGTTTTTGTTTCGTATGTCCCGATTTTTAAGAATATCGTGGTCACACTACGCAATGCATGATCTCATTCACCACCGTAGCCGACGCGAGTGACGCGAGCCGCACTAGGCGTGTCCCCCTAGAATATCGAGAACTATAAATAGAACATCGATATTTTTATACGATTTAAGAGATTGAAATTTGAAATCGATGTTTTTCCATACATCGATTCATCAACATCGAATTTCTTAGAATCTCGAATTATTTTAGCTTACATTATTTCGTAGAGTAACAGAGGTGTTATTAAGCTGAATATATTATGTAATAATATGATATCTACAGTATAAAATTGATAACTGAAAATAAAACAGCAATTGAATCTTCATATTCATAATCGTTGATGCATCTGTTAGTGATCGTGTTACTTCTGAACAATATTCTAAACGGCTTGAACGGTTAAGGTCATATTGACACATCACACAATATACCTGCTTTGTCGAGACGGCGCGGCGGTACATACATAGTTATGCTAGGATCTAAATGGTGACGCTTTATTTATACTCACATATATTCACAATATATTAGCTTAGTATAGTACCAAAGAGAAAATCACAAAATCTGGACGTGGTACGGGCACTAAGAAGTATTAATTTTATATAATTTACACTATAAAAGTCTGGAGTGAATTTCGGAAAAGTCTCATCACACCACCTACCTACCAAGAAGGGCTGAACGTGAATATATCCAAAATAAAATTACTTTTTAAATTTTAATTCTGGCGTAAAATAGCAGCTTAATTCTGCTGTGTTTTGTATGGTGAGTGTATAGAACCAGATACCCTTTTTCCTGGAAAAGAGGCATTCCAGCTTAGTCCTCACGGCTGACAACACAGCTGTATTTTGATTCGCAAACGAAGATAGATGTAGATGTCTATGGGTCAGAGCAACCACTTACAATCAGGTGAACTGTGTGCCCGCTTGTCACCCTTATCCTATAAAAAAATTATCACAATTATTTATTTGTTTAATTAATTAACAAAGATTGATGTAATATCAATTAAAACTTAATCACTAATACATAGTTAAGAAACTGTGACAGAATTCACAATCACTTATAGGTAATCATCACTTACATAATAAAACACAAACCTTAACTATTGTGACTTAAACTGCTTTTCAAATACATCTCAAAAATATTTTTTTTTCATTTAATGGTTGTCAATTATCATACAATGTACATCAAGGATTTGATGATGGTTTATTAAAGCAACAGCCTTAATTTTAATGTGTTTTCCGCAAACAATGAGCATAACGAATTATTATAAGTTTACATTTTTAATCGTTTTTTTTACTGAGTAGTTACTTCAGTAGTTTCAGTAGTACAGTAAGAAATGTTACTAATAAAAAAACAGCCATAATATCCTATCGGGCGTATATTGAATCCATACTCCAATATGGTATAATAATGTGGGGTAATAGCACAGATTGGCGTAGGGTATTTATCGCACAAAAAAAGTGCATAAGGGCGATATGTGGAATCTCAACAAAAGAATCCTGTAAGCCGATATTTAAAAATCTTTGCTTACTAACTCTGCCATCGTTATACGTATTTATAAATAGAACCAGCATGGTGGGGATAACATCATCCCCAGAGTTTATTTCCTTTCATATATTCCTTGATATTAAAATAACCCTTTTTTAACCCCTGATGAAAATAGAGGGGTGTTATAAGTTTCTAGTGTGTATCTGGGTGTCTGTCTGTGGCATCATAGCTCCTGAACGGAGGAACCGATTTTGATGAAGTTTTTTTTCCGTTTGAAAGGTGTCTCAATCGAGAGTGTTCTTAGCAATGCATAAAAAAATCTGTTCAGCCATTTTTGTTTCGGCGGTTTTTTAACTTAACTTTGAAGATAGTAGTGGAGTGTTCTTTGAAAAGATTTAGTAATAAAAACTGTATACTGTAAGCATAGAACTTTCTTAGTTTCGCTAACTTTTCAGAATGGATCTCGTATAATTACCTGTATTACGATTCAGTAAACCCCTTTTTATTTTACCATGTAATTTTTAAAAGTGAAATATTATAATTGCGTGCGATAGAACAAAATTGTTGTTTGCATCATTAATATCTGTATAAAATCTGTTGTTAAATTATTATTACAGACAATGTAGAGTTCAGAGCTCTACAATTAGTAAACTTAACAAAATTAGTCTGTGGTGTTTAACAGGAGGAATATTTTCACCTGACTTTGTTAATTGAACAGCGATGTCTTATTCACTGTCTGTCTTGCCCAGTGTTGTCCATTTCGAGCGTGTTTCATTCATTTGTTACATAGATACGCAATTACATGGAATAGTAATATATATTTTTCTTCGCATTTTTGCTTTGGAATGATTATATTGTGGCTTAGTCGTATTATGAAGCAAATATCAATCAACAATACATTTACAATAATAATATACGTTTCCTTAGGTGGGCTAACAACATGTCCGTAGACATTGAAGTATTATGTAGGTAGGTACTTATGTTTATTACTTCAATGTCCATAAACTCCTTTGCCAATTATCATCTTAGCTTATGGTGTCACATTGGTACACAAATGATTCAAATTGATTGTAGCATCAACAAAAACTGCATGGAGATAAATATTTAAGTATTTTGATATAATTTAAATGTATAATTTTATTTAAATTACTTGAATGTTTAATTACTGTGTACCTATATGGCCGATTCTCAGGAATCCTAACTAAATAAACATGAACGGCCTTATAACAAAAGGCAGTTTATATTTAGTTTCAGTTTTAAATAAAATCAGTTTTACGAAAGAAATCCCGCGGAATCACATAAACGAACTAAATAGTAGGTACATAATGTACTTATTATTTTGTTGAACAGCAAATGTTAAATTTCGCGAAGACAGTGGCGCCGCGGCTAACAGACTTCTTTATTTATCAATATACCATGTTTTGTTATAATCTGAGGAAACTTTAACATTATCTAAATACGATATTTCATTCAAATCGTTAGAACCGTTTCCGAGAAACCAATGACACATAATATATGTATGTACCTACTCGTATATATAAGTCATAAATGTATATAATCTAATTGACAAAATGGAATTTAGTAACAAAAATTATCAGGATCAGGATTATACTATATAAAATTATATTATATTAAAAATAATTTTGTCAAAATTACTTTTAATATAATATAATTTTATATAAAAAAAAGGCAGAATATTTGTATTTTAATAAAATACTGATCTAAAAAATAAACTTTTATGTTGATGTTTTTTATATATTGTTTTGTTAAACGTTTTGTAATAAGAGCAAGAATTTATTATTATATAATATCGTTGTACTAGGATAGCACATTCAACAAAATGTTTACGTTTTATTGATTCACTAGTAGATGATGTCATAAGCACAGAATAAATAAGGTAAGGGTCTGGTATTTCTAGGGCTCCCAAATAAATTGTTAATCGAGGACATATCATAAAATGGAAGACAAAATCGTGACATGGCTCAAGCTGTACCGAGACACACGACGAAGGGAACAATTCGCTTAATCTTTCTACCTGGCCTTTTCATTGGTGAGCTAACTGATACGCTTAACTTTTTTTTCTTTTTTTTATAGGATAAGGGTGGCAAACGAGCACACAGTCCACCTGTGGTAAGTGGTTGCTGCGGCCCATAGACATCTACATCTATCCTCTATTACAATTCAAAATGTAGATGCGTTGTCACCCGTGAGGACTAAGATGGAATGCCCCATTTCCAGTAAAAGGGCCTCCGGCCACCTGCTCTCACCAAGCAAAACGCAGAGGTGAACCTCTACTTCACGCTGGTTTTCTGTGAGGTCATGGTACCACCCCGGTTCGAGCCGGCCCATCCGTGCGACAGCAAAAGCTGCCGCGTTGCTCTACCACTGTTAAAAATGTGTTAACTGGAAAGATTTACCCATAGATACTTATTACACTGGGCAGCTAGCTTGAGGAGCGCAGAGCAACATTATCAGTGCGCAGACCATTAATAGTCATTACCAATACCAATGTCCCTCGGATCGGTAGTTCAACACGTGCGAGAGCAGTGTGGCATTTACAAAATATTCGTTGATTAACAAGATTGCAACGTGCTTGTGTAGTGGATATTTGGAGAAAAATTATTACATTCTCCTTAAATCCCAAGCTTGTTACTTAATACCAGTATATTAATACACACATAATAATTGATTACCTAGTTTTTGTTTCGTATGTCCCGATTTTTAAGAATATCGTGGTCACACTACGCAATGCATGATCTCATTCACCACCGTAGCCGACGCGAGTGACGCGAGCCGCACTAGGCGTGTCCCCCTAGAATATCGAGAACTATAAATAGAACATCGATATTTTTATACGATTTAAGAGATTGAAATTTGAAATCGATGTTTTTCCATACATCGATTCATCAACATCGAATTTCTTAGAATCTCGAATTATTTTAGCTTACATTATTTCGTAGAGTAACAGAGGTGTTATTAAGCTGAATATATTATGTAATAATATGATATCTACAGTATAAAATTGATAACTGAAAATAAAACAGCAATTGAATCTTCATATTCATAATCGTTGATGCATCTGTTAGTGATCGTGTTACTTCTGAACAATATTCTAAACGGCTTGAACGGTTAAGGTCATATTGACACATCACACAATATACCTGCTTTGTTACCAAAGAGAAAATCACAAAATCTGGACGTGGTACGGGCACTAAGAAGTATTAATTTTATATAATTTACACTATAAAAGTCTGGAGTGAATTTCGGAAAAGTCTCATCACACCACCTACCTACCAAAAAGGGCTGAACGTGAATATATCCAAAATAAAATTACTTTTTAAATTTTAATTCTGGCGTAAAATAGCAGCTTAATTCTGCTGTGTTTTGTATGGTGAGTGTATAGAACCAGATACCCTTTTTCCTGGAAAAGAGGCATTCCAGCTTAGTCCTCACGGCTGACAACACAGCTGTATTTTGATTCGCAAACGAAGATAGATGTAGATGTCTATGGGTCAGAGCAACCACTTACAATCAGGTGAACTGTGTGCCCGCTTGTCACCCTTATCCTATAAAAAAATTATCACAATTATTTATTTGTTTAATTAATTAACAAAGATTGATGTAATATCAATTAAAACTTAATCACTAATACATAGTTAAGAAACTGTGACAGAATTCACAATCACTTATAGGTAATCATCACTTACATAATAAAACACAAACCTTAACTATTGTGACTTAAACTGCTTTTCAAATACATCTCAAAAATATTTTTTTTTCATTTAATGGTTGTCAATTATCATACAATGTACATCAAGGATTTGATGATGGTTTATTAAAGCAACAGCCTTAATTTTAATGTGTTTTCCGCAAACAATGAGCATAACGAATTATTATAAGTTTACATTTTTAATCGTTTTTTTTACTGAGTAGTTACTTCAGTAGTTTCATAAGACAATTTGTACCTAACAATCTATCTCCATGCAAAACATTTGTGGTTATGTTATTTGTTAGGTGTGTTGTACCATCGACGATAAAAACTAGGTAATATTGGCTGTACTCAGTCATATAAATGAGAAAATAAATCTACTTGACTGTATTGATCGATTTATCGAATATAATAATATGAAAATAAATCGATACATCGAATGTTTCTTGTTTTGCAAAACTTCGATAACTGTTCGATGTATCGAACGGTGACATCGAATGGAACGAATATTTACGAAGTTCTACCCTAAGCTGCATCACACTCAGCATCGTAGATAACAATAGTAATACCATATTAACTTCATTATGTTATGTATGTTCTGGCCTACAAATATTAAAATTTCGAATGTAGGGCGCTCCACTCCACTCACACTCAGTCACTCACACTCACACAGCGAGAGAGAGCGGCGCGTTCACTTGACAGCTTGACACAGTCACAGATACAGAGTTCCTTATACTTTTTTTATATTCAGTTTCAATTTCGTTCGCGACTACGACGCTAGTGTCTATAATTTTAAATAAGTTTTATAAAATATTTGAAGTGTAAAACTACGAAAAATGACTATCAGCCGACTATCCATTATTAAGTTCCTTGAACTGGTATGTTTTTTTTTTATTTCATTTGCTGTTTAACATAAAGAATTTTATTAAATAGATGTTTACTCACAAATTATTGTAAACATTGGTGGATATTATATTTATAACGTTATTTTGTACTTATTATGAAGTTACTACAGAACAATAATATAATATGGTAAAGTAAACTACCTAGGTGGTTTTAGAGTTTAGAGCTTTAGATCTTAGATATAGGATAAACGTTACATGCGAAGCTACTTTGTCAAGGTCAACCATGGAAACGACGCACAACTAGAACATAAGTGAATTTTTGAAATGCTTATGTTGCACACAAATCTTTATACATATATAACAATCACTTGCTGTCCGTTAGTCTCGCTAAAACTCGAAAACGGCACGAACGAATTAGATGATTTTTTTTGTTTACGTTTGAGTGCGTCCGTGGATGGTTTAGATTTACAATTGGACCAGATAGATGACGCTGTTGTCGAGATCCAAAAATCACCCGTACTAAGCTGGGGCGGATCGCTGGTCATTTAATAGAATACATTGTGTAATATTCTATTTATATCGAATGTAAAAATCGACAAATATTAACGTAGGTACTAGTACATAATATATCGAATATCCCGTCGCTCAGCGCACATAGTGATGTTATAAGCCGTACCAATTTCTTAGTATAAGTTCTTGTACCTACTATTATTTATTCTGTGGTATAAGTAATATGTATAAAATGTACCGTCTATGGTATAGGGCAGGGGTCGGCTTTGCTTTACTGACTATCTTCGGATCGACAAATTCGTTCGAGCAAGCGTTCTCTTGCATGAATATAATTAAAAGTAAAGTAAGAAGCTAACTAACAAAAGAAAATTCAGAGTGGTGTTTGAAACTTAAAACAACAAGTTATGAGCCAAATTTATCAATATTTTATAAATAAAATTTACTTTATATATATATGAATGACAAGCTCGTGGAAACTGTCCGGCGGTTGGAACTAAGTTCTGCAAGACCCGCCGCAGAAGAACACAAAAACTCTCCCATCACACTCTTAATCTCATGGCTGTTAGACGGGAGATGAAGCTACATTCTTCAACAGATTTGACAGCATACAGGCAACGGAAGAGACAGATCTCCAAATGCATGCGACGGGACTTACGCAACTTCTATACAGCTTGTATTGAAGAAGCAATCGAGCGGAACCAAGGCTCCAAAGTCTTTGCCAGAGAGAGACAACTGTCGAAGCTGAAGACCGAGTGTGGCAACATCGTTTCCGGGACACCTGAGAATTTGAGTGAGATTGAGAGGTTCTATGGACAGCTGTACACGTCATCATTGGAGCCACACGCAAGTGTGATTATAGCGATGCAAGAGCAAGTCTTATCCGACACTATTCCGAAGATATCCCGGACGTCAGTCTGAGCGAGATTAGAATGGCTCTCCAGCACCTTAAAAATGGCAGAGCCCCAGGTGAGGATGGAATTACAGCGGAGCTTTTGAAAGCGGGTGGAAAACCGGTACTTGAAGTCCTTCAGAAGCTTTTTAATTTCGTCCTCTATGGTGGCACTACTGCGGAGGCGTGGAGCAGAAGTGCTGTGGTCTTGTTCTTCAAGAAAGGCGACAATGCTTACTTGAAGAACTACAGATACGACTTCCCTTCTGAGCCGCGTCTACGTGCTGTTTTCGAGAGTCATTACGAATCGTCTAGCACGCAGACTTGACGACTTCCAGTCTCCCGAACAAGCCAGATTTCGAAAAGGCTTTAGTACCATAGACCACATACATACCCTTCGGCAAATTGTACAGAAGACAGAGGAGTATGATCTGCCACTTTGCCTTGCGTGTGTGGACTATGAGAAAGCCTTTGATTCCGTCTAAATTTGGGCGGTGCTACAGTCCTTTCAGTGATGCCAAGTTGACTGCCGGTATATCGAAGTGCTGAAGTGTTTGTATAGTAGAGCCACGATGGCTATCCAAGTACAGAATCAGAGTACGAAACCTATCCAACTGCAGAGAGGTGTAAGACAGGGTGACGTTATATCCCCAAAACTTTCACCGCTGCATTGGAAGACATTTTCAAGCCACTGGACTGGGATGGATGCGGTATTAACATCAATGGCGAGTACATCACTCACCTTCGAATTGCCGACGATATAGTCCTTATAGCAGAATCGCTGGAGGACCTAAGCACTATGCTCAATGACCTCAATAGTGTCTCCCAGCGGATAGGTCTTAAGATGAACATGGAAAAAACAAAAATCATGTTTAACGTCCATGTCATACCTAAGCCGGTGGTTGTTGGTAGCACTAAGTTCAAAGTTGTTGACCAGTATGTTTATCTGGGACAAATAGTCCGACTAGGTAAGTCCAACTTCGACCGAGAGGTCAATCGACGGATTCAACTCGGCTGGACAGCGTTCGGGAAACTACGACACATCTCGTTAGACATACCTCAAAACCTGAAAACGAAATTGTACAACCAGTGCGTGTTGCCAGTGATGACTTACGAATCTGAGACGTGGTCCTTCACTGCTGGCCGTATGAAGAAGTTCAAGGTCGCTCAGCGAGCTATGGAGAGGGCTATGCTTGGGGTTTCTCTGCGTGATAAACTTAGAATTGAGGATATCCGCAGTAGAACCAGAGTAACCAACATAGCCCAATGGATTAGTAAGCTGAAGTGGCAGTGGGCCGGCCATATAGTTCGAAGAACCGACAACCGATGGGGAAGATAGGTTCTCGAGTAGCAGCCTCGTACCGGTAGGCGAAGTGTAGGGTGATCCCCCACTAGGTGGAGTGACGACCTGGAGAGACATGCATGAAGTCGATGGATGCAGGTGGCTCAGGACCGTGCTTTGTGGCATTCCTTTGAGGAGGCCTATGTTCAGCAGTAGACTTGTGAAAGGTTGTTAGTTTTTTTATCAAGAAACTTTATTTATGGAAGTACTATTTATGGTTGGCAAGAAAAAAAACTGTGGCTCTTTAAAAACTTTGAAATTTTGTAAATTGTAATTTTTATATTCATGTACCAACCAAAATTGTTCTGGTATATATATAACATTTTTTTTTTATAGAATAAGGGTGACAAACGAGCACACAGTCCACCTGATGGTAAGTGGTTACTGTGGCCCGTATACATGTACATCTATCTTCGTTTGCGAATTAAAATGCAGATGCGTTGTCAGCCGTGAGGACTAAAATAGAATGCCTCTTTTCCAGTAACATGGGTCTCCGGTTCTCTACACTCACCAAACGAAACAACAGCATTAAGCTGCTATTTTACGCTGGTATTCTGTGAGAGCATGGTCCTTCCCCGGTCGAGCCGACCCATTCGTGCTACAACTATACTATTATTATAGCTGCAGCATGGCTCTACAACGTAAAAATGCCTGATATAAGGGGTTGTTGAAATCACGTTATCGATTATTGTCATTATTTACTGTTTGTGCAGGTAATTGGTCATGTCTCACGCTGGTAGATACATATATTTTTTTTTTTATTTTTTCATGAAAGTAGGTACCTACCTACTATTTAAATTATTACAAATAATACTAATTCATTAATGTTAGTAGAGTTTGTATATTTGTATTAGGCTACAGTACATTACGCTGACATAATATCTATGCTATTGAATGATTATATTTTTTTTATTTCAAATAACATTTTTTATCAAGATCATTAGGTCTGTTAGTTAGTTCAGTGCTGTCACTCAGTCGTAAAAACTTCGCCTTATTTAATCTGTGCCGCGGCTTCTACGACTACGACGCTGTGTTTATTTATGAAAAATGGCTGTCAGTCTACTAACTATTATCAAGTTCTTTGAACTGGTATGTTTTTGACTTTATTCGCTGTTTTAACTTATAGTTTGTTTACTAAATATTGTAAACATTGGTGATTATACTATTAATATATTTTTGAAGCAATAAGTTTCCAAAGAGTGTGAATAGTTTAGACTCTTAAACCTTAAATAATAAAGGATACAACTACACACTTAAACACAAGTATGCAACAGCAATACCCTCCAAAAGAAATAGGCCAAGAACAACATTCAAGCTTATACTATTATAGGTATGTTGCATAATAAACTTGGACGTAGGTAGTTACTAGTTACCTGAAAAGGATCTAACGCACACTACTTGGATCAAAAATTAGTTATACACATACAGTAAACACAAATAAAACAGGTATGCTAAAATAATCATCTATATTTTCATTCAATTTAAACAATTCTAGCAACAGTCTGCAGTCGATAGATACACAATACCTACACATAAAAATTACTAACAAATCATAGCAAGGCGTTTTTGTTTTCCGACCCAGTCATCAAACGCCATAATATCTCGATAGTAGCCATGTGGGTCCGTTCTTGTTGGCGTAATTCTACGTCCAACTCATTTGGTCAGGTACCTACGACACGTTAAAGCTTAAGAAAACAGGTATTTATTGATATTTGTACAGCAGACTAAACAAACAAGTGAAAGTACTACTGTTGTGCCGACTGAATCTAGATGTGCGCGACATGGTAGTGTACGCTGTACGGTCAATGTCCTACTGACTTTATTATTTTTATTGCCTTGCTGTTATGTAGGTACCAACTTTGCATTAGGATTGAACAGGGCGTGGTCAGCGTGGTTGCGAAACGGACACTGTTATCAAAAGTGAAATCATAAATTTAATTCAAGTGATGACTGATTATTGACAGATACGGAAATGTAATAACTACCTAGATTATTATGATAACAGTGGTAGAGCTAAGCGGTGGCTTTTGCTGTCGCTCGGATGGGCCAGCTCGAACCGGGGTGGTACCACGACCTCACAGAATACCAGCGTGAAGTAGAGGTTTACCTCTGCGTTGCGCTTGGTGAGTGCAGGTGGCCGGAGGCCCAATTCCCCCCCCCCCCCCCCCATCAACATGGTAGTGGAATTAAATAAAAGACTACCCCAGGAGGGTACCAGCACCCCTGGAGAATCCACGCTCGCTGAGCATCCACGACCAAACTACTCCACTCCTGGGCGTGGGTGTTCAGGCTGCCCCGTGTATTCTGGGGGGGGCGAAATTCCGCTCAAGACGAAACCTGCTCGGGGCAAACGGAGCAAGAAGACAAAGGCAACCCCTGCCACGCTTACCGTGGATTTCTGCAATATCAGGGGACTTCATTCAAACCTTAACGCCGTCCACTACCATCTGGAGATAGCTAAGCCGGCCTTGCTCTTTCTCACCGAGACACAGGTGTCCTCTCCGGCTGATACTTCGTATCTCTCCTACCCGGGGTACAAATTAGAACACTCGTTTGTGCCCCGGGCTGGAGTTTGCGTGTATGTCAGAGAGGACATCTGTTTTCGACGCCTCGGCAGCCTTGAAGGTACGGACCTGTCCATCCTATGGCTGCGCGTAGACAGCGACGACCATCCCCGCGTCTACGGGTGCCTCTATAGGTCCCATAGCGGTAATGCCGACACAGACCGACTCATAGACCACGTCCAAATCGCTGCAGACTCCGTGCTACAACAGGTCCCATCCGCAGAGATCGTGATACTCGGTGATTTCAACGCCCACCACGCTGAATGGCTTGGTTCTCGTTTAACCGATCATGCGGGTAGATCTGTCTATGACTTTGCTTTGGCATATGGTCTAACACAACTGGTTACTTCACCTACGCGGATCCCAGATGTGGAAGACCATGTACCTTCCCTGTTGGACCTTCTGCTGACCTCTCATCCGGACGGATATCAGGTCTCCGTCGATGCCCCTCTGGGCTCTTCGGACCATTGTCTGATCCGGAGTACGGTGCCACTCACGCTCCAATCGCAGTTGCGATCTACAGCTTGCCGCCGTGTTTGGCACTATAGGTCAGCTGATTGGGACGGGATGCGGTCTTTTTTTGCATCCTACCCTTGGGGACGGGTTTGCTTCTCGCCGGAAGATCCCAGCGTTGTTGCCGATTCTGTTGCTGATGTGGTACTTCAGGGTATGGAACTTTTTATTCCATCTTCTGTGGTGCCCATCGGAGGCAGATCCCAGCCATGGTTTGGTCGCTCCTGTAAAATAGCATCACGCTATAAGCAGGAGTGCTACCAAGCCTGGGCTGACGCATCAACGTCTCGGGATGTAAACACCAGCGCATTAAAAAAGAAGTATAATTCCGCCTCCAGGTCCTTCAAAAGCGTCATTGCCAAGGCAAGGTCTGAGCACATCGGCAGAATTGGCGAGAAGCTAGTTCGCCTTCCTTCGGGAACCCGTGCATTCTGGTCTCTCGCCAAGGCTGTCCAAGGGAACTTCTGTCAGCCATCTCTTCCATCTCTGCACAGAGAGGACGACTCACTGGCCCATGCCGCAAAGGAGAAAGCCGATCTGTTGAGCTCTCTTTTTGCGTCCAACTCGACTCTAGATGACGGGGGAAACACACCGCCGACCATCCCGCGATGTGAGTGCTCCATGCCGGATGTGCGATTTACACAGCGCTCGGTCCGCAAAGCACTCTTCTCCCTGGACGTCAACAAGTCGAGTGGGCCCGATGGAGTCCCTCCCATTGTGCTGAAGACGTGTGCTCCGGAGTTGGCACCGGTTTTAACGCGTCTTTTCCGGTACTCCTACTCCCAAGGCGTAGTCCCGAACTCATGGAAGACAGCTTTGGTGCACCCGATCCCTAAAAAAGGCGACCGCTCAGACCCGTCCAACTACAGGCCTATTGCCATCACCTCCTTGTTCTCCAAAATAATGGAAGCCATTATAAACTGCCAGCTCATGAGGTACCTTGAGGATCACCAGCTGATTAGTGACCGCCAGTACGGTTTTCGTCGGGGTCGATCAGCTGGTGATCTTCTAGTCTACTTAACTCATAGATGGGCGGAGGCAGTAGAGTCCAAGGGGGAGGCATTAGCCGTTAGTTTGGACGTAGCGAAGGCCTTTGATCGGGTCTGGCACAAAGCGCTTCTTTCGAAGCTTCCTTCCTATGGGCTTCCCGAGAAATTGTGCAAATGGATCACCAGTTTCCTTGCTGATCGGAGCATCAAGGTCGTAGTAGACGGTGAATGCTCTGATTTCAAGCCTATCAACGCTGGTGTTCCACAAGGCTGCGTGCTATCACCAACGCTGTTTCTCCTGCATATCAATGATATGTTGCTAACTGGCAGCATTCATTGCTATGCGGACGACAGCACTGGTGATGCCTTATATACCGGCCGTGCCAATATTTCTCGGGAAAACGTCGCCGAGTACCGGGACAAACTTGTGTCTGAAGTCGAGTCTTTGCTTAACAAAGTCTCGGATTGGGGGCGACTAAATCTAGTCCAGTTCAATCCCCAGAAGACACAAGTTTGCGCGTTTACCGCTAAAAAGAACCCCTTTGTCGTATCTCCTCAGTTTCAAGGCACTCCCCTTACTGCCTCAGCCAGTATCGGAATCCTTGGCGTCGACATATCGAATAGTGTGCAGTTTCGTGGTCACTTGGAAGGGAAGGCCAAATTGGCCTCTAAAAAGCTTGGCGTGCTCAGCAGAGCGAGACAGTATTTCATGCCGGCACATCGCTTGCAACTTTACAAAGCGCAAGTTCGGCCCCACATGGAATACTGTTCTCATCTCTGGGCCGGGGCACCCCAGTGCCAGCTCCTTCCACTTGACCGCATCCAGCGCAGAGCGGTTCGAATCGTCGACGACCGAGTTATTTCTGATCGGCTCGATACACTGGCACTGCGTAGAGATGTTGCATCTCTTTGCGTATTTTATCGCATTTATCACGGGGAGTGCTCTGAGGAATTGTTCGGACTAATTCCAGCCGCTCAATTTCACCATCGCACATCGCGACAAAACTCGCGTTACCATCCATACCATCTGGATGATTGGCGGTCCACGACTGTGCGATTTAGAAGAAGTTTTCTCCCTCGCACGACTTCCTTGTGGAATCAATTACCACCAGCGAATTTTCCGGACCGATACGACTTAGGAACCTTCAAGAAAAGAGCTTACACCTTTCTAAAAGGTCGGCAACGCATCTGCAATTCCCCTGGTGTTGCGGTTGTTCATGGGCGGCGGTAGTCACTTACCATCAGGTGAGCCGCATGCTCGTTTGCCCCCTATTCTATAAAAAAAAAATATGATTTTAGTTTCCATCCATCCATGCATGCATTGCAGCCTATAAATGTTCACAGATTTGCCACGCTTGGCAGGCGGGTTGGCAACCGCAGTTTTTTTTTAATTAGCTGTTATCTTGAGAAAGATGCTGCTGCCTATCTTCTATTTTAATTTCCCTCTGTCGCATCTTACGACATCCACGGGACAAAATATGGTAGGTAGTGGATATTCCTACATCGCCACTACACGGCATTTTAGTTAAATGACTATGAAATATAAAATCAAGGCAATAATGCTATTGAGATTTTCCTATAAGTTTATGTAAGTACAGTATTCCTAAATAATTTTTTAAACGTATTTATTATGTTGTTAGCATACTATTTAGCATAGTTTACTACGCAGTGTACTGCTTACGTTATATTATGGTCATAGCACGAATGGGTCTGCTCGACGGGGATAGAACACACTCACGGAATACCAGCGTAAACGCTTACCAGCAGCTTAATGCTGTTGTTTCGTATAGTGAGTGTAGAGAACCGGAGACCCATTTTAATGGAAACGTAGCATTCCATCTCAGTCGTCAGGGGTGACAACGCATCAGCATTTTGATTCTTAATCGAGGATCGATGTCTTTGGGCCACAGCATCCACTTACCATCAGGTGGACAGTGTGCTCGTTCGTCACCTTTGTTCTATATAGAATAAAGTTAGCCTACCTGCACAGTTAAATACGCCCACTCAACGAGACAACAAGACAAGTTTCATAAATACACTTTCTAGAACGTTTAGTCTCAAATGCCTTACACAAAAAAAAGGGGTCAAGTGCGAGTCTAACTCGCCCATGAGGGGTTCCGTAGCAGCAAGTAACATAATTTACGATTAATGACGTATTAAAAAAAAACTACTTACTAGATCTCGTTCAAACCAATTTTCGGTGGAAGTTTACAAGGTAATGTACATCATATATTTTTTTACTTTTATCATTCTCTTATTTTTGAAGTTATATGGGGGGTGGGGGACACATTTTACCACTTTGGAAGTGTCTCTCGTGCAAACTATTCAGTTTAGAAAAAAATGATACAAGAAACCTCAATATCATTTTTAAAGACCTGTCCATACCCCAAACGTATGGGTTTGACGAAAAAAAATTTTTTGGGTTTCAGTTCTAAGCATGGGGAACGCTCAAAATCTATTGTTTTTTTCTATTTTTGTGTGAAAATCTTAATGCGGTTCACAGAATACACCTACTTACTAAGTTTCAACAGCATAGTTCTTATAGTTTCGGAGAAAAATGGCTGTGACATACGGACGGACAGACAGACAGACAGACGTGACGAATCTATAACGGTTCCGTTTTTTGCCATTTGGCTACGGAACCCTAAAAGGTGTCGGCGTGACAATAATTTATTTGGTTAATAATTGGCTATATAGGTATGTATGTTATTACCTACATTAGGGGTCTATCAAATATTTAAACAGATTAAAAATATTTTCATTATACATAGGTGTCATTTATTTGAAATATAAACAACATATAGGAACCTATTATTGATTATTAATAAATGATATTAATAATTTCAAATTTTGTACAACTGACTTCAATATAAATTATTAAGAATATGGTCAGACCTTGATCAAATTTATATGGGACCACATGTTAAGCACCAGCTTTCAAATAAAAAAAGAATCATCCAAATCGGTTCACCCAGTAAAAAGTTTTGCGGTAACACACATAAAAAAAAACTTACAGTCGAATTGAGTACCGTCTCCTTTTTTTTGAAGTCTGTAAAAAAGTAGGCAATCTACCAAGGTTTGATTTTGACATCCTGGGCGTTCATACGTGTGTTCTGCGAGCCTAATGAGTATAGTATTAGGATTACATATTACTCTTTGTAAGTTTGTTTTATCATGATCAGGTGTATCGTATCGAGTACTTGTTTTTCAAGCATCATACTAACATTTCAACAATATATACATATATACACACATATATATATATATATGTGTGTGTGTATATATATATTAGCCGTACCTTGTCAAAAACGCGAATCGTGTCGTGTTAGCGTATCGGAATAACATATATGAATGCACGCTACGTACCTATAAGGTATTTTCCAGCAATGCTCGTATGCTTTCCACCAATTCTCAAAACAAGCACGAAGATTTCGGTGGTGGCAACTAGATGTGTTAGAAAGTAAGAAAAGAAAAAAGTACGACAGAGAAAGCATGGTGGAAGAGCAATTAAATGTGTTAATGCGCCAAGTTTGTCAAGACCGTCGTGCGGCGTGTACGCCTTCTGATACAGTATCAGAATAAATTAATATTAACTATCAAACATGATACGTATTACTTTCCGCCTTAACTTTTGCGGAGTTAAATAGATTACAACCCCAGGAGGGTACCAGCACCCCTGGTGACGGAGAATCCCTCGCTAAGCATCCACATCCAAACTACCCTACTTTTTCTGAGCTTAAGACGAAACCTGCTTGGGGCAAGCGGAGCAACAAGACAAATGCAACCGCTATCACGCTTTCCGTGAATTTCTGCAATATCAGGGATTTCATTCAAACCTTAACGCCGTCCACTACCATTCAGTCGATTGTTTTTTTTTGCAACAATCACCCATCGCTACCGTGAATAAGGTTTTCGCCGAGGTCGCTTAGCTGGTGATCTTCTAGGTTACCTAACTCATAGAATTCGGAGGCATTGGAGTTCAAGGGGGGAGGCGTTGGCCGTTAGTTTGGACATAGCGAAAGACTTCGATCGGGTTTGGCACAAAGCGCTTCTTTTGAAACTTCCTTCCTATGGGTTTGCAATTAGATCACCAGTTTTCTTGCAGATTGAAGCATCAAGGTCGTAGTAGACGGTGCATGCTCCGATTACAAGCTCATTAACGCTGGTGTTCCACAAGGCTGCGTGCTTTCACCAACGCTGTTTCTTCTGCATATGAGTGATATGTTACAAACTGGTAACATACATTGCTATGCAGACGACAGCACTGGTGATGCTTTATACACCGGCCGTGCCAATATTTTTCGGGAAAACGTCACCGAGTACCGGAACAAACTTGTCTGAAGTCGAGACTTTGTTGAACAAAGTCTCGGACTGGGGCGACTAATTCTAGTCCAGTTCTATCCCCACAGACACAAGTTTGCGCGTTTACCTCTATAAAGAACCCCTTTGTCGTATTTCCTCAGTTTCAAGGTCCTCCTCTTGTTGCCTCGGCCAGTGTCGGAATCCTCGGTGTCGACATATCGAGTGACGTGCAGTTTCGTGATCACTTGGAAGAGAAGGCTAAATTGGCCTCTAAAAGTTTGGCGAGCTCAGCAGAGCGGGACAATATTTTATGCAGTATTGCAACTTTACAAGGCGTAGGTTCGGCCCCACATGGAGTACTGTTCCTATCTCTGGGCAAGGGTTCCCCAGTGCCAGCTCCTTCCACTTGACCCCATCTAGCGCAAGAGCGGTTCGAATCGTCGACGATCGAGTCCTTTCCGATCGGCTCGACTCACTGGTACTGCGTAGAGATGTTGCATCTCTACGTATTATATCGCATCTATCACGGGGAGTGCTCTAAGGAATTGTTCGGACTAATTCCAGCCGCTCAATTTCACCATCGCCCATCGCGACAAAACTCGCGATACCATCCATACCATCTGGATGAATGGCGGTCCACCACTGTGCGATTTAGAAGAAGTTTTCTTCCTCGCACAACTTTCTTGTGGAATCGATTACACCAGCGATTTTTCCGGACCAATACGATTTAGGGACCTTCAAGAAAAGAACCTACTCCTTTTTAAAAGGCCGGCAACGCATCTGCAATTACCCTTGTGTTATAGTTGTTCTTGAGCGGCGGTAGTCACTTACCATCAGGTGAGCCGCATGCTCGTTTGCCTCCTATACTATTAAAATAAAACTAAACAAATCTTTATTTTAAGTGGAAAATATATATTTCAAATATAAATGTTACAGTGTAAGGTGTCACAATTTGAAATCAAATCACGTAGGCTGCGTATGACCATAATTTTTGTTTTTTTTTCTGACTAAATACAGACACGATATAATTATAACTTGTAATAAAAAGTAAAAACCGACTTCAAATTGCTAAAAAGAAGTTATTTATTTGCTACCCTTAGGGGTGGAATTTATTCTCCAAATTCAAATTTATATGAGACCACTCTTGAAATATATCCTATTTAATAAAAAAGAATAATTAAAATCGGTTCTCAATTTGTGAAGATATCATATGAAATTCCTTAAACAATAGTCCACTTTTTTGAAACTATTCCCCTATTTTCCACCCTTGAGGTAAAGCCTATATAATAAAAGAAGAATCATTAAAATCAGTTCACAATCTGCGAAGATATCTACATATACCTACCAAAATAAAACACACTCGAAGTGAGAACGTCTTCATTTTGAAGTGGGTTAAAAAGAAGTTCTATTCCATTTTTCCGCTCTGTGATTCATGTGTATTTATAGAGAGCAAATTAATGTGCCTGTAATATGAGATATAGTAAATGAAGTTTATAGTGACAGATATGCTTATTAAAAAGTAGGTAAATTACTTTGATTTCTGATCCCCAATTAACGCAATGGACGACCGGGCACTGTTTTTACACTGATCGGACGACTGACTAGTTTTGCCTGCGACATAGAATAACAAAGCATTTGACAAAGTATAATTACGATAATTTTGTGATTAATCAAGATGATTCGTTTATTTACAGAAACGACGATTATGACTCTGACTCATGGTTGATTGTAGGACCTCTTTTAAACTAAACTCATCCTGAAACTTGTGAAGCTTGGAGTTAACATCGATAAGAGTAACGACTTTTGTAAGAGTAACGACGTTCTCTACTACTTCATAGCCAAAAATTGATCTTGCCCCCTAATTTGAAATATTTAATATACAAGGCAATATAGCGCGTATTCGACATACCCCTGCTAGTTGAAGTCAAAGAGTATAAAAATCACGTTGAGGTGACGCTCGATGTTAGATAAAAAATTTATTTATACACTTTATTGTACTAAAGGTACAAACATTTTTTACCGGCTAACTGGAAAGTTAGTGAGAGAAGTGTTACTGCAGTGGGCTAGGGTGAAAAACCTAAAATTGCAAATGTCACCATTGAGTTACAATACCTATAGAGTCACAATCTCTAACTGACAATACTCAAAAAATGTCCGAGCGCCGTTCCATATACCTATATATTTTGATATTATATAGTTCAAAATGACATTTGCTCGAATTTAGACGTTAACCTGCTTGTATAATGTTCAAAGTCGCTCGTATGCAATGTCATCATCATTCACTCAAGGGCTTGCGTACGAGCAGGGAACAAGGCATCAGTGGAGACGCTATTTATACTAATATTATTAGGAGTTTATAATAATTGTGAAATATGAGTTTGTGAGTTTATATGTACCTAGGAGAACTAAACAACTGATTTCAAAAATTATTACACCAATTTCTTTTTAATTTACTTATCATATTAAAAAATCATAACACATTTTATAAGATTTTTTATATGATAAGTAAATGAAAAAAAAATTGGTGTAATAATTAATAGTATTAATAGCACTAGTAAACCACTAAGGTTTGTGAATTAGGTACTAAAATGCTAAGTATTAATTACTACTTTAGAATGGACATTTAGAATTTAGGATGGACATAATTATATTATTCAACTGGGTGGAGTCGGGGCGAGTCAGCTAGTCACACTAATATTATGAAGGGTATGTACGTTTTAGTGTGTATGTTTGTATTTTGTTCGTGCTCTAACAGATCGACGGATTCGGATGAAAATGTAAATAGCTTATACCCTAAATTATCACTTATGCTACCTACTTTTTATACCGGGAAACACGGGATCACGCGGGTCGCTGATAATTTAAAATAAAACAAAATTAATATTAGGTATAAGCGTTATATTACTTACTTACTTTTAATAACTTACAACTAAAACTTAACCTAACCTAATTACCTTGAAACAATGTTAATTTATTGTAACGTTGCCTTTTACTTTGATTTTTAATTTTTTCAGTACATTTCTTTGCAATGTAATGAATTCTAATGTTTATGTACCGTTCAATGACTGCCCTCATTAAAATGGTTCTATGGTTTGTAAATTCAAATGCATGTTCAATTAGATCTTCCATAACTATTGCACCTACGAATGATTTCAGAACTGCAGAAATAATTTTTTGTGGGTTCAACTTAAGTCCACAACGTTGACAATGTCTTATAGTGTGCTCGGTTTTTTTGCATAAATTAAACACACCTTTGGACGAATAAAATAATCCTCCCATGTTTTTGATATCAGTCAAGTTGTGGAATGTCATTTTTTCTTTAGCCATCAAAGAGTTGCAACAAACTTCGCACTTAACCTTTTTTAAAATGTGGCGTACAACGTTCCCAGAAATATACCCCACAATTTGATCAATGTATTCGGACTCAGATTCAGATTCGTCAAGCTGTTGCGACAATATGTCACAATTACTATACGTTTCAGACTCATGGATTGAAATAATTTGAGTATCGTCATTTTCGTTTTCAATTTCATGACGATAGCCAATTGTTGTATTATTTAAATTGTGAAGAGTGTTGTCGCCACTCAATATGGGAATATTTTCAAGTGGTATAGCATTTCCGGAAAATTTAGAACTCAGTTCCAGATGGGTTAACATTTTTTTGTAAGCGGATTTTACATGGCGAGAATTGGGGTTGTTGTTATAGCCTCCTTGGCTTCTCAGATCACCAAAAAACAATTCAATATGGTCTTGGCTAGTTTTATATGTCAAAAGAAACGACAAAACTGATGTCTTAACCAGTGTTGTAAATAAGTGTTTTAAGCTTTCAAGGCATATAACCAAGCCCAGAGCTCCAGTCCCTGATTGGGATTTCCACAACGGTACGTTTTCTGTGGTATGCACAGTTCTTGTTTCGTTGTTTTTTTTAATGGTTCGTTTTCGCAAAATGTCAATATTTAGAGATAACAGATATTCTTTGGCATGATCTATAAATGAAAGAATTTCATCAGCGTTTGTTAAGCTCAAAGGCTTTTTGTAACCATAATTTTGTAGGTTTCGTGTGTTCAGAATGTCAAAAATGTTGTTGATGGTCATAATGAAGTCTGACGTCGGATGAGATCCATCGAATGTTGCTATAGCTAAGTCATTTTTACAAAATTGTATAGATTTAGCTACACTGCGGCTTAGAAGTTGTGTAGCTAATTTAACCTTCATGATCTCGTTCTTGAAGGCTATATGTCTGTGCGTCAATTTATTTGATAAGTGCAGCTGTTTTTCCTCCTGCAATTTGTGAAGCTCGGTGACGTACTTCCATTTGATGGCTTCGTGTTCCCCATTTTTTATAATTTTTTTAGATTCAAACACGTTCCTCATGAGTTTGACCATATGACATGCATCTAGGAATACCGCTACATTGTGATCGGCGGAAGGGTGTTTAAAAAAGGTTTTCATGGATTCCTTATTATTTAAGTTGCAGCCTAAAATTTTCATTGTTGCAATATTTGTCTTACAACCATCGAAAGTCAATGAAACTACTTTCATTTTAACTTGATGACATTTTCGCAGTGCAATGTTTATTAAGTTAGCCTTCATTTCTGCTGTTAAGCTTGTTATAAAAAAATAGCCCAATGGAATTTTGAATGAATCGTTAATAGCTACCAACATTATGACGTATACTTGACTAGCTATAACTTCAGATTCTTCAGATCCTGTACCCATATCCACTAGTCCTTCGTATCGTTTCCCCGTCCATATTTTCTGTTGCCTTATTGACATCTCATCTGCTACTAGGGCGCAAATATACTCTTTGTCTGAATTGTTGGATTTTTCCTTCAATCTATCAAATGATTCCACTGTAAAACCTGGTTCTGCGTTAACACTCTTATACCAGTTACATAGCGTGTTTGGATGAGGCAAACATGTGTTATAGAGACGCCTTACATACTTATAGGCTGCCGGCGAGTAAAAGTGGAACGTAAGTGCGAATTTCCTAACAGCAGGCGGATATTTTTTGAATGGCCTCTTCTTTTTCTTTACATTTTTTATGTATAAGGCATTGAACATTTCGGTAACTTCTAAATTTTGAGATAATTCAGAAAACAACGACTGGTCAATGCCTTTCCTACTTTTTAATACTTTCAAGGCATTTTTTAAAGTTGTGTTCTTTTTAATAAGTCTTTTATTTTGTTTTTGTAGTCTATTGATCTGTCTGTTTTTGTTTAAAATCATTTTTTCGCATAAATTCAGCTTTCTCTTTATAACAGTTTTTCTGGGAGTGTCTAAAATAGACCCAATACTTATAGACGTAGAAGGGCTCTGTTCGATTTTTCTTGAATTTTCCTCCTGAAGCAAATAAAAAAATGATAATAACGAAATATTTTTTAAAATCATACAATTTTATGACGTAAATTCACTACCTGCAAGCATACAACGTTAGTTTGTTGGCATATTTCTTCATCGTTCCCAAATTCATTATCAATCTGGAATAAATAAATAGGAATTAATTTTGCCTTTATATTTTATTATACGTACTTTATTTACGGCAATTATTTATTTTTAACTTACATCAAAAGACAATTCAATGCTATCTTCATTTTGTTTAATTGTTTGCTGATTGTTGTCGTGATCTAAGTTTACGTGAGTGTTGTCTTGATCTGAACTATCGTAACTTCTAAGTTGTTTTTTATTCAGCTGTAATAGAAATCATAGATCATACATTTATCTGCAAGACGTAAAATAAGCAATTTTTGAATAATGCACGCATTTTAAGAATACAAAATCGAAAGTTATAATAAAATATTACATTGTAAGCATTAAAAAGGAATAAGTTCTTACATGTAAAATGGGTTTTGCATTTTTGTTAAGCCTACTGAAACCTTTCGTTGTTGTATAAATGTCTGAAGCAGGAAAGTGATTAGAGCATACAACCGACCCTTTATATGGCTTGTAGTTTAATTCATTTCGGGCTTTTGCTATAATAACTGTCCATTCAGAGCATCTTATGGGGTTTCGAGGAAAACTAAAAACAAAAAAAAAACATATTTTAATTATACTTTAAAATAATAAAACTCTTTCGACCTACATTTTGTACGGAAAACTAAAAAATAAAACATTTAACAACATTAAGTTTAAAATCTGTAAAAATATTTATTGTATCAATCCACTCCATAGAACCGTTAGAACATAATTTGCGAGTCACTCTCGTACGCGTGACTATTTGTTTCTCTTTTACTCTTGCATATTTGTCTAACGTGTGAAAGAGAAACGTTATCGCGGCGCCGCGCGGTCGGCGGTGAGTGTTTTAGTTTGCTAATAAAAGGAAAATTATTGAAATTTAAATGAAAACATGCACTGTGGATACATAAATACGTAAATTTGGTATGATACTTACCTAAAATATGAAACACCATCCTTTTTTCGCACGTGTCTGCTGTTATTTGGGCAGGAAATCACCGAACACTTTGGCATCGCGGACGTTGTACGAGGATTGTGGTCGCCTTACAACTAAACAAAAACTCTGCGCACTTCGCAGCGTGCGCCGAGTTTTGGCGCGGACATTTTATTTGTCTGTTTGTGACTCTATAGGTATTGTAACTCAATGAATGTCACCGATACACACACACGCGCACACACACACGCACGCGCACACGCACATGCACACACGCACGCGCACACACACACGCGCACGCACGCACGCACACGGATGCACACACACGGATGCACACACGCACACGCGCGCGCGCACACACACACACACACACACACACACACACACACACACACACACACACATACACACACATGCGCGCGCGCGCACGCACACCCGCACCTTATTTAAAGCAATGTGATATCCTTTATTTTATCTATCAAATTCTCTAAAACTTAAATCGGGAGCTGGCAACCCTAAAGTAAGGATAATAAGAGCTATAAGTCTATAACCCATATCCGTTCGCATCAATCCATAGAATTAAGATAGAGGCATTTTCATGCCTAAGGACTAAGATAGAATACCGTCATTGCCAATCTAGTCTGTGATTACCATTTTATACGACTACTGTTTCGTATAAAATGTTAATCACAGACTAGATTGGCGTTACATCATGAAATTTTACGCTGGTAATAAATAAATGAGAGACCGGTAGTGCCGAATGCCGAATTATTTACATCACAGCCTACTACTTACACCTACATACAAATTGTAGTTAACTTTTAATAATAAATAATATTTCAGTATTAGCGCATACGACAACAATAGGACTGTTGAATTGATATTTCGTTTCGTATTGCTCACAGACTACTAAGCCCGTTGTGCAGGTGTGCAAAAATTTAAACTAAAATGCATTTAATAATTTTTATTTGAATATTAATTAGTTTTATATTGTGGCCGCATTTGGTTGTTTTATAAATTACCTATAGATTTAAAACGTGAAATTACGTTTAGAGCATAGAGTAGAATAACGAATAACTATGTTTTACTTGATACAAATTTTACAGTGTGATGTTGTCAGTCAACCCAATCCTATTCTCATCCTCCGCGCATACCTATTTCGTCAATTTCACATAGACTGTTGTTTAAATTGTTCTTCTGGTAGCCACTGTTAGTATATTTGAGTTGGATTCAAACTTAATTTTAAAATTAACATTGGGCTTAAGGAGTTTATTCTAACGTTATGGCCAATATTTTCGAGTTTGCAACCACACGGATTGAACCCTCACTGTGTTCGTTCGATTTAGTTCATCTCATCCTAAAGTTTTGTTCTGATTCAATTTAGAGCAGTTTTAATATTTTAATGTGCGAGGCTTTAGGTTCTGATCAATATCTGAAAATCAATAATCGCTTAGGTAGAACTCTCAAACAGGTTTTACAGTACTTATTTTATAAGTTCACTAGCTGTTCCCCGCGACATCGCCCACGTGGAATTTTATTACAATGGTTTAAATTTTTTTTTTGTGCGGAACCTTATTGTTTTCTTAAATAAAAGTATCCTAAGTTACTCCTTATAACATCAGCTATCTGCCTGTCTCATCAAATTGGTCCAGCTGTTTCGAAGATTAGTCGGAACAAACAGAGAGAGACAAAAATTAAATTTCTTTTTTGTTATTAGTACCGTATATACTTTCATATGCATTTAGTTTTTTTAGCAAGCTGTTATTTTAAAATTACAGTAGATCCTTCAATTTTATTTGTTTGTGTAGGTAAAGATCGCCTTATTCCTTTTATGCGCGAGAATGTAGGTCGCTGCTGACCGTAATTGTTGTACTGGATTAGATCAGAGGCGCGTTATCTATTTTTAGATTTTACGATTCAACCAGCAGCGAGTTCTTATTTCTAAGACATGTAAAAATTTGAGAAAGAAAGGGAGGTGTAAGTTCGATCGAGCGTTTTGTTTTAAATACCACAGTCGCTGGGCAACAGCTAAAATAATTAACGCCGCTAATTTGTTACAATCTATAAGGCAATCTTGCACGATTGAGAACGAAAATGTGTCTATTCAGAAAAAGCTACTTTTTTATGAGTCTCCTAAAGTGTGAGTAGGCTGTCAATAACATTCCCCAAACATGTTTATAATTTAATCTTGTTGGTTCTTTTAGCGCAAAGCTATTTTACAGAAGAGTTTTTCGTAGAACCAAATCATTACCTTTTAAAAAGTAGAAACCTACATCAAAATACTAAAATGATTATAATCACCGAAGTCGGTTGATGTGGTAAGGAATTATTATATTATATTGTCCACATAGTGTAGAAAGCACTTTGAAAATTGAAGAGTTAACTGATTTTCTCATGGATTCCATCATCGGATCTTGCCCAAATTTATTTGGAAGCCTGGGGTAGGTACTACTTCCCTACCAAGAAATAATAAAAAATAATTGAAATCTGAAAGTGGTAACGAATTATCGCTAAACATAAATAAAAAATATTCTGACAAATTGAGAGTCACTTTCGTTATTTTTAAGTTGAAAAAGAAATAGACTTTCAGAAGCGTTAGTTTGATAATAATTATTTTAATATATTTTTTTCATCGCAATTTACGTAAAATAACACAAATACAAGTACAACAAATAAGTACACTTTAAAATAATGTCTAAAATATGATAATACGGATATGATCATCTTGATGAAGGAATATTTGCAAACTGAAAAATTCTTGTTTAAACCTCACTTCTTTCTTCGCAACAGTTCGAAAACGAAATTGTAAAATTCGTAATAACGCAACTCCAACTTCCTGAGTTTATTGCGCATTCGGCTTGAAAACAGTTTTTTTTAAATTACGTAATTATTTCAAATGAAACTAATTTTTACGGATTCAAATTTTTTAACTTTTACTTAACTTTTTAATTCCCGACGTTTCGGGTCACCTTGGTACGAATCGGTGTTCTTTTGCGAGGATTTGTGGTCTATCAAATCTAATGTAATGGCGGTGACAATATTAAACATGTTCACAAACTGCAGTCTTGTCGGAACGTCCCCGCCCTTATATTAGATTTGATAGACCAGGAATCCTCGCAAAAGAACACCGATTTGTTGGTACCAAGGATGACCCGAAACGTCGGAAATTAAAAAGTTAAATTAAACGCTATAGTTTCATTTAATGTGTAGTCTTCGCGTAACTATAAGAAATCATTAGTATATTATAATTAACACCTAATACCTTTTGCCATTAAGGTTATCATATAAACAAGGTCATTGACTGAGCGTGCTTCTTCGTCGAGTCGAACGAGGCATTCCATCTCAGTCCTCACGGGTGACAACGCATCTGCATTTTGATTTGTCATTGAGGATAGTTGTAGATGTCTATGGGCCGCAGCAACCACTTACAAGCAGGTGGACTGCGTGCTCGTTTGTCACCCTTATCCAATATATTAAAAAAAAACTATGAACAGATTTCAATGAAATTTTGCACTCTGTGTGCAGTTTGGTTCAACTTAAGGGATAGGATAATTTTTATCCTGATAAGCGACTCAATATTTTTTATTGCGAAATTGAGGTTTTTTATATAGAATAGAATAGAATAATTTTTTATTCAATATTGATTATTACATAATTCTTATTGAAAGTCATTTTTTATTTACCACTGGTTCGGAAAATACCTCTGTCCTGGGAAGAACCAGCAAGAAACCCAGCGGGACTTTTTTTTTTCAAACATATTTCACTTAACAATAATTTCATTTATACAATTTTTAAATGATTTTTAATAGAACCAGCATGGTGGCGATCACCTTATTCCCAGGGGTTATTTTCATTCATGTATTCCTTGATATTATAATAACCCTTTTTGTACAGTTTTTCTTTAATAAAACTTTAAACTTGTTTATTGATAAACTTTGAATATATTCTGGGATTTTGTTGTAAAAGCGTATACATTGCCCCATAAATGAATCACTGATTCTGTGGAGTCTAGTAACTGGTATTACAAGCTTATGTTTGTTCCTAGTGTTTAAAGAATGCACATCCTTATTCTTATTAAAGCTATTTATGTTTTTATGTACATACATTAGATTTTCATAAATATATTGCGATGCCAAAGTTAATATGTTTATTTCTTTAAATTTTTGTCTGAGGGACTTTTTACAATTTAGGTTATAAATCGCCCGAACGGCTCTCTTTTGCAAAACAAATATAGCTTCAATATCAGTCGCATTACCCCATAGCAAAATTCCATAAGACATTACGCTATGAAAGTAACTAAAATACACTAATCTAGCTGTCTCAACATCTGTGAGACTTCTAATCTTTCTTACAGCATATGCTGCAGAACTAAGTCTGCTTGCTAATTTAGATATATGGGGCCCCATTGAAGTTTCGCGTCAATAGTAATACCGAGAAAAACTGTGGTATCCACAAGACTCAACTCCTCCCCATTTAATAGCACATTGGTATTCGAATGTTTTACATTAGGTATTGTAAATTTAATACACTTTGTCTTATTGCCGTTCAAGAGCATATTGTTGGCGTTAAACCAATGTACTAATTTCGATAGAGCATTATTTACATCGTCATAATTAATTAACTGCCGTTTGAGTTTGAAAATTAAAACGCAATTAATTATTAAACAGCAAATAAAACTATATCGAGATTGTCCCCTACAAGATAAGGTAAGTCATAAATATAGATTAAAAACAGGAATGGGCCAAGAATTGAGCCCTGAGGAAAGCCCATTGATACTACCGATCCGGAGGAACCTTTACCATTTATCACGACTTTTTGAGTTCTGTTACTTAAATATGAAGTAATAAGTCTAAACGCCAAATTTTTTACACCGTATTGTTGTAGTTTCCTGATTAATGTTTCATGATGAACACAATCGAAAGCCTTGGAAAGATCACAGAAAACACCTAAGGCATCCTGTGAATTCTCCCAGGCATTAAAAATATATTTCATAAGCTCAACGCCGGCGTCAGACGTCGAGCGACCCCTTGTAAATCCAAATTGGTTTTTATGAAGTAATTTATTTGTATTAAAAAAAATTAACAATTGATCCAAAATAATTTTTTCAAAAATTTTACTAAGAGTTGGTTGTACAGAAATAGGTCTAAAATTAGCGGGGTCCAATGTACTACCAGATTTAAATAAAGGTATTACTTTACTATACTTCATTAAATTAGGAAACACACCAGAATCGATACAAGTATTAAAAATAATAGCAAGATGAGGTGCAATTAAATCTATTATGGACGCAATAACTGTCACGGAAATCCCCCACAAATCTGCGGTTTTCTTTACATCAATGGTTTTGAAGTATTTTACAATATCTTGCGGTAATACTTTTTCAAATCTAAATTCTTTTAAACAGATATTAACATTCTGTTTGAGTAATGACTCGGCGACAGTTGGAGAAGAATTCAAAGACTCTATTGTCAAAATAGGAATATTAGTGAAATATTTCTCAAACACCGCTGCGACTTCTTGATTTGATTTAGTCAATTCATTGTTAATTTTTAATTGATAGTTTGCGTTACGAGGTTTTTCATTACCGGTTTCGCTGTTAATTATACTCCACGTCATTTTAATTTTATTCTTAGCCATCTTAATTTTGTTGCTAATATGTAACGATTTGGCTGTGGAGCAAACTTTTTTAAACATTTTAGAATAATTTTTGACATATTCTTTAAAAGCATCAGAAGGATTATATGATCTTTCATTGTAAAGGTCATACAACCTTCGTCTGCTTTTATGAATTCCCACTGTCGCCCACTCATTAAATACCTTGCGACTGTTTCCGGAGAATGTTTTAGAAGTAAATGTTTTTTTAAATTCATTGCTTATAAGGGTAAATAATTTTCCATATAAAAAGTCTGCATTGTTCTTATAAGAAAGCGATGGAAGGTTTTTTACCATATTACTTCTAAATCTCTCCAGGCGTTTTGCATTAATAGGAACAAACACAATTTTCTCAATTTCCTGTTTTTTGTGCATATAAGGTAATGAAACCAGTTGTCCACAGTGATCTGAACTAAGTTTTTGAATTATTGATTTGTTGATTGGTACAACACCTGTAAAAATATTATCAATACAAGTTGCACTACACCCTGCAATTCGTGTAGCTTCAAAGAATAAATTATCAAGATTATAGGATTTGAACAAAGAGCAAAATTTAATACTGATGGAAGAAGTTTCCAGGAGATTGATATTGAAGTCTCCACACACTACAAGAGATTTATTCTGTTTATTAAGCTTAACTAAAACTTCTTCCATAATTTTTTCAAAGGTATCATAATTTGAACATGGGGGTCTGTAAACACTGACAACAATAAGGTGCTCAAGCTCAACACATGCCATTTCTACAGTACGCTCAACAGAGAGGCTCACAATGTCTTTACGTTCTTTACATGATAAGGATTTATTAGCTAATATTAAGGAGCCACCACGTAATTTAGTATCTCTATTGAACGAACTGACCACCTGGTGATTACTGAAATTAAATATGGAGTTGTAACTTTTTATCCAATGTTCAGTAATACATAAAATATAAATAAGGTTACTATTTAAAAATAATTCAATTTCTAGTTCTTTGCCTAACATACCTTGTATATTTTGATGCACCAGGTTAATACAGTTTTTATTATTGCTATTTTGTGAAATTACACAATGAAGTATAGTTGAATTGTATTCTAAGGTATTTAAGTTATCTTTGCTAGAGATTACCTCTATTGTCTTATTATCTAATTTAAATTACTTGGAACTAATTCCAAATCATTTGTGAAATTATTTTTCTGCTCAATAAAAGCAGGTGTTAAGGTAGCCAATAATTTGGCTGGGAGTATAGGACGGAGAGTCGCCGCAAAGGACAAAACAACGTCTGCCAGCGCAGCTAGTAATTATATAAAGTAACTTAGTCAGACAAAAGTATATACATACGTGTAGTCTGTATAACACAATATGCACATCTTTTAAGGCCAAAGTATATCTAATATATTATGATTTAATTATAGGTTTGTATGGCACTTAATACAGCGTGACACTTATGACAAAAAAAAATCTGAATCGGAAGAAATTAATGATATTATGAACTTTACTAAGTAGCTAGTAAATTATGCTGTAGATGAAATTGGGTTAACACCATCAATCAAATGACTTTTTAATTGTTTTATTCATGAGCTAAGAAATTTGTAATATTATTTAATATTTTATTGCGTACATAGCTGAACGATAGAAAATGTTAATAATTTGAGTGTGAATAGATTCAAAATAAAAATTCCTATTGTATCCATATTTTTTTTAAAGAAATAAGGGCTTAGCTTTGCAGAAATTATTTAAAAAAAATTAAGTTCAAATTTGAAACAAAGTACTAAACTAAGTATTTGTTGTATATTATTCAATTAAAATTATAAACCAAAGTCGCTATCCGCAGTTTGTACGCTTTCAAACTCGTAACACATTTCGATACTGTTGAAGGTTTATATGTATAACTAGCTGTTCCTCGCGACTTCGCCCGCGTGTAATTTAGGGTTTTAATTTTGTTGCGCGGAACCCTAATTATTTTTCAAAAATATAAGTAGCGTAAATTACTCCTTATAACATGAGCTATCTACCAGTGAGAATCCCGTTAAAATCGGTCCAGCCGTTTCGGAGATAAGCCGGAACAAACAGACAGACAGACAGATAGACAGACAAAAATTTTAAAAATTGTGTTTCTGTTATAGGTAATGTATATACTTTTATATGCAATTAGTAAAAAGCTGTTATTTTGAAATTACAAACAGACACTTCAATTTTATTTATTTGTATATCATATATATATTATAAGTAGTTTATTTGTTTTTTTGTTTGTTTAAACGCGCTAATCTCTGGAACTACCAGTCCGATTTGAAAAATTCTTTTTGTATATTATTGTTTGTTTCATGTGGAATAGTATAGGCTATCTAGAATTAAGCTATATATTACTCAGGTAGCCTTAAATATAGATATTTGTTAAGCAAGTCAGTAGAAAAAGCACTCCCGAAATGATTTATCTGCGTACGCTGGTTTTATCGTTAGGGATACGTAAATACAATGTACTAGAAAAATATAGATCTATACTCCGTCTAAAAAAAAGTCCGCGATACCATATGTCTATTTCTTATACATATGCCATAATTAGGTATTTTGTGACAAAAAAATATTGAAAATTTAAAAGTGATTTATGAGCGTTATTATTAGGCATGGCCTATTTATCCTTACGAACGAAAGTTACTTCATCATCAAGACAATTTTATGAAGATAAACTTTGTTCTTTATACCATGTTATTTGGACGCATAGTTTTAAGAGATAATGTAAAATTAAAATAATTCAATACTTGGCTGGGCGCGCGAACGACACATAAACCCTAGCCGCTCGGTGAGAACTGCGAGAACTGCTCAACCGGGAGGAGGAGGGAAAGTGGATAAAACTTAACTTCGCTCTACATCATACATAATATGCCGACAGATAAAAGTACTCCATTAATTATGCCAATTTTTCCATCTACGAGTATTGCTATCAAATAAAATATTTAATTGCAATTATAAAATGCTTGAACTAGGTCATGTCGCGCACCTCCGACACGTGATGACGCGGGTGAAACCGCGGGGCACAGCTAGTATTATATAATTCTTCTGTCCGTATGTAAGTTCTAAACGGCTGGACCGATTTTGATGAAATTTTGTGCGTGTGATTCAGTTGATTAGATTAGGGAATGGTTTCGATTCACAATTGAAGCCGGTAGAGGCGGCATTGTTGTCGAGATCCAGAAATCAACCGTGCGAAGACGGGGCGGATCGCTAGTCAATTGAAAAAGTCAAGAAACGGAAAAGAAAGGAAAAGCGAATCAGTCAACCAAATCAGGTACAATTAAAAGCAACCAGCGACACTAACTTCCGAAATTTTGAGCAACATAAGATACAGAAAATATAAAAAACTTTATCTGAGATAAGCTCTAAATAATAACATTAGACATATACAAACAGAAGCATTAGATTTACGAATACAAAATGGAGGAATTTATGACCCAGTTTTAACCGCCTTCAAAAAAGGAGGAGGTTCTCAATTCGGATGTTTATATTTTTTTATGTATGTTCGGGCATAACTCCGTCACATATAAACGGATTTGCAAAATTTTTTTAATTTTGCGATAGAGGTTTATTCAGAAATAGTTCCATTCAAATTTCGTTAAGATCTGATGATGAGTTTCGGAGACAGACAACGGAACTCCTCAATAAATGCTAGTAAACCAACCGCGATTCCTGCTATCGCATGTCTTTGCATAGTTTACGCAATTACGCAACATAACATCACGCCTGTACCCTTTAAAGGGGTACGTAGATGTGTTCAGTATACCACGGTGCACCCTAATTTCTATTAAAGTTGTTATATTGAAGTCGGTTGTACAAATTTTTAGTTTTAGTTTTTTTTAATATTCCATCTAAGTTCTATTCACAACAATAAAAAAGACTACGGCCATTGTACGTTGCGGTTATATGAAGTCGTACACTCGTACTGCACGGGCAGGAAAAAACTATTTTAGTTATAAATATAATAGAGGTGATATTTACTAGTCTTAAGGTTTGCTGGTTACTCACAGTCCATGACCTTAATATCATACGCAATATTACATTAACATGCGTGGAGTGTAGTTTTAACGCCACCGATAAAGAAACGTGACCTTAAACGAATTCGTAATAAAAATTAACATGCGCTGAGTGTAATTCTAATGGCATCGATAAAGCAACACGGCTAACGCATTTCAGGGGTGAAATTCAACCCTGTTTCCATTGTCATCGTTTATGTAACCGTTACTACTTTCGCAAGGTCACTACATGGGCTTTGTACCAAGAATTTAACCCAATTTTTTTATATTTATGTGTAGATATTCCATATGAAAATGTAGAATATTTGTTTATGAATTAGACTTTATTATTTCCATTAAAGAATATTGTTTTCTATTTCTATTAAAATGCTTTATTGGAGCTCGCAGTTGTTCAAAAAACGAATTATGTTTTCAATCAAAAATGCTTTTAGAGCTTCCTCGTGATATGTACAGTGAACCAGTGTTTCCACTTTTAGGGATTTTTCCCTTTTTTAGGGAAAACTAAGTGAAATTGTACATGACTAGGGATTATTTTAATAAGACAGGGATTTAAGGAAATTCGGGGAAAAATCAAAACCTATGATGGTAGCCCTGTTGTAGTATGTACAAACTCTATGGTTCCACCGCCCGCGATTCATTTTTGGAAGGAGATTCTCGTACTATTAATGAATGTAATCCGTCCAATTTTAATTTTTCTTTTATAATATCAGTTCCGTTGTTTTAGATGTAGTCGAAACTTAGTCATATTATGTATACCTACCAAGGCTTGCTTGATTTGATTAGTTTTGTTTAATTTACATACTGCACTCCGAATTGCGCCTCGGAATACGAAAAATGTTGAATTTTTCTTTTGGATTGAATTGTAAGTACATAATTTAAAATGGAAGAAGATAATGAAACACCATCCTCTTCAACTTTAAATTCAGCAAGTAAAGAAAGAAAATACGTGCAAAGACATTTATTGGAAAACGGTTCTAAGCATGAAAGATCATCATGGTGATTTCATTTACGAAAATCTTGAAGTAGTTATTTCAGTTTTACTAGCAGTTCCATCTTTAAATAATGAGGTAGAAAGATTATTTAGTATTTTAAAAAATCTAAAAACAGCTAAAATAAATAGACTTTCTAACTAAACTCTGAACGGTTTGTTTCATACAAAGTTCGGAATGCAAGCAAATATTTGCTCAATTTTAAAACCCAATAGTGCCATGATAACTGCAGCAAAACATTACAAAAGTAATGCTTCAGCTTCCTAAATCTTATGTCAGATCTGGTTTTTGGTGATTGGTCTTTTGTTGATTTATTAATTTATATTCAAAATAATAAATTATTGTTTAATTTCTCGAATAAAAATATGTTCCCTAAAAATTAAGAATTTTTAGGATTGTTTAGGGAATTTTAGGGATAAATCCTAAAAAAAATAGGGACAAACCAAAATTGTAAGTGGAAACTCTGCAGTGAACAGTGTAGTACTCTGCTAAGTAGTGATGCAACGAATACTACTTTTACGAATATCAAACCTACTATTCGGCGAATACGAATATGAATACGAGTATCTCGCCATGGCAATAAAAAAAAACTAATTTATTTGATGATTTTCTATTGTTCTAATAATTAAAATGTACAGTAGGAAATTTTTATTTAAAAAACATAAAATTTGTAGATCTAAGGGCCAAAATAAACGTATTTTTTATGTGCCGGCGACGCGCGTTATCCGAGTTCGCCAGTAATTGAGTTGCGTACAAAAATATTAGTTTTTAAATATTCGTGATCAGTATTCGGCAAATACAAATATTCGTATTCATATTCGTTGCATCACTACTGCGAAGTTTGACAAAACTCGAATAAATTTATGGTCCAATTTCTTTGACCTAAAATTTATCCAGAAACGAAGTCTGTCAACGTTATATTGCACAATTTATACACACCATTTATTGATAAAAAAACATGAGTGAGTGTCGGTTCACTCAGTTGAAATGAAGTTCCTTTCGTAGCATATTATTATTGATAAACGTATTATATTATTGATTAACAAATACAAATAAATGGATTGTACTAGCGTCTATTTAAATGAAGCGTCATTTCTTTCATGGCGAGATAAGAAAAAGTGCGAGGGAGATGGATATTATTCTATCTCCCTCGCACTGTTTCTCGCTCGCACTATAGAAAGGGGTCATGACGGAAAAATCTTACACTTTTTCTCGCCTAGCCCTATTCGTCAAATGCGTACCGTGCGAAAAGGAACTTTGTTCCAATAAAATAAATCGGATATAAACATTCTTATTGTAGTTAATTACGGCTTACGATGCTAGTAAAGATTATTAATTTCTTATTAACTTTGTTTTTCGACTCGCACTTAATGTTTTAATGTGGAACCGGTTTGAGACATGACATCATCCTTCCTATCAAGCGAATAGACCTTCACGCGAGGCGAGCATTACGTTAACGTGCTAAGTGTAAATACGTAGTAATTCGCGGCAATGACGACTTTATATCCTCTCTACTGTAGATTGTAGTAAAGTTATATTTTTAGAAGATTGTGCGTTGATATTGTGCTCGATATATCATCATATTATTCGTCTTATTATGTTAGTGTAGTGTAGTCGGTTAAACAGGAACAGTGGTGTCGGTGGAGTGGGAAAATTTTAGACATGATTCTGTATTAGTACTAGTTAATGGGCATGCGGTGTGCAGTGACCAACAGTTTTTTTGTTCGTTTGTCACTTGAAAATTACTATGAAAAAAAAAATACGCTGTTGTATTTCATTATACGCAGTGGCGGCCACTGTTTGCCACCTATAACGATCTCGTTGATCTAGTAGTTGTAAGCTCAACTGCAAATCATGTGGTCCCGGGTTCGAATCCCGGGTAGGGCTGATATCAGTCAATGGGTTTGGCGGCCAGTTGGTGGAATGCCCCCGTGCCTGTAAAGCACGTAAAAGCGTTGGTCCTACGCCTGATCTCTCCGGTCCTATTGGGCTTTGAAAATGAGGGAATACACATTGCACCTGTGCTTGTATGCGCACTCATGCATTATCCTGCCTGCGTAGACTGGTTTAAGTTATTGAGAAAACGAAAACAAGTTACTCTTAGCACAGCTCTTAGTGTGTTATATATTTTAAAAGCAAACTATATTATCCAAATGCATAATGATCATCTACAAAATGATTTTTAATGACAACGCTGATGAGGTAAAGAAACGCTATCTATCTACTTTCAAGTCTCGTTGTGTCACAGTCACTTTGATTTAAAGTGATAAAGACAGCACGAGATTTAACGGCATCTAAAAATCTGAGCAGCATTTGAATATTTGGGCATTAATGGATTAACGATAACTGCTCATGACGATAGCCCTTATTTTAATTTGTATTAGTTGAAAACTGTACTCTCAGCCATCTAGGCATCAGCGTGACTATTTTATGAACTTTGGACGGCTTCACCGCCTTGCGACCATGGCAATAACTTTATAATACGTAGTTGGTAACCGTGCTGATTATATTTATTATGGCGACCCGCTCTAGCTTCACCAGCGTAGGATCTTTTAATGAGGCGTTATTTAGACTTAGATAACCAAAGATATTTTATCAATCTTCGTATTAAAAAAAAACCTTGAAATATTTGTCTCGAATTAAATCAGATGTTTATAATTGAAGTTTATGTTCACAAATTTATGGAATATGTACTCGGAGTGATTATGGCGAAATTAGGTAATATATTGATGATTAGGTCAGGAAGGGTTATTTCGCTACTGCGCAGCGTCTTTTTGATATTATTTCAAAAATGTTTTTGGAAATATTTTAGTTTTCTAATTTTTAGCCCCAGAAATAAATCGCAGACTATTTGGACGGTATTGAAGTAGCTATCAATCGACTGTCATGAATTTGTTTCATTACTTTCATCATAATTTTACACGTGGTAGAGTCATGCTGCAGCTATATTACTGGTATAGTTTTGAACAGTGGTAGAGCCACGCGGCAGCTTTTGCTGTCGCACGGATGGGCCGGCTCGAACCGGGGTGGTACCACGATCTCACAGAATACCAGCGTAAAGTTGAGGTTTACCTCTGCGTTTCGCTTGGTGAGTGCAGGTGGCCGGAGGCCCTTTTTACTGGAAATGAGGCATTCCATCTTAGTCCTCACGGGTGACAACGCATCTGCATTTTGATTCGCAAACGAGGATAGATGTAGATGTCTATGGGCCGCAGCAACCACTTACCATCAGGTGGACTGTGTGCTCGTTTGTCACCTTTATCCTATAAAAAAAAGCAACATTGGCTCGGCTCTACTGAAGAAGGACCACGCTCTCACAGAATACCAGCGTAAAATAGCAGTGTAACGCTGCTGTGTTTAGTATAATGAGTGTAGAGAACCGGAGACCCTTTTTACTGGAAACGAGGCATTCCATCTTAGTCCTCACGGCGACAACAGCATTTTGATTCGTAATCGAGGATAGATGTAGATGTCTATGGGCCGCAGCATCCACTTACCATCAAGTGGACTGTGTGCTCGATTGTCACCCTTATCCTATAAAAAAACATTCATTATAACCTATCAAAAGTCTACTGCTGACGAAAGGCCTCCACCGTAGATTGCCTCATAGAGAGGATATAGTTATAAATACCACGCTTTGGCCACTTTATTCATCATCATCATTACAGCCCTTCACAAGTCCACTACTGTACATAGGCCTTCCCCAAGGAATGCCACAAAGCTGTTTATTGGTTTTAGTTTATTTATATAAGCCATAAATTAACATAAGGCGCTCTGAATTTCTTATAGCAGATTCAGTAATTAATACGTGGTTTTTAAATAGTTACCTGACACGAATAAAGTGTTTTAAATGAGTGTGATAAGAAAGTAATATGCGTGGACCGTAGACACCTGTGTCGAGATCGAGAGAAAGTTTATTGGTATCCATTGGCAGCGGCTGGGACCTGACCCTCGCCGTGCTGTGATTGGTTGCTCAAAGACATTACTCGAATTCAGCATGTAGCTCGGGCTGTTTTGCATTTTGAAGCATTTTTTTTTTCTTTTTGAGCAATTATAATGGTTAAAGTAACTGTTATAAAAAGCAACGTAATTTACATATTTCATAAAATAATTTGCCAAAAAAACTATAATTTTTTTTAATGAAAATAATTCGAAAAATTTACATTTCAAAACAAATTTTTGTTAATCTTAAATTATTGAAATGATTTGTTTTTCATATGGAATCCCTACCTCTCACTGAATACCAGCGTAAAGCCGCGTCTCCACCAAAGTTTTGTTGTCAACACAACATTTGCCAACACGTTTTGTCAACAAGCCGAGGGAACAAATGTTGGCAACAAGCGTATTCCTTTGATGTTGCCGCCGAAAATCGAAACAAGTTTTGTTGGTAAATGTTGTGTTGACAACAAAACTTTGATTGAGACGCGGCTTTACAGATTAATGTTGCTGTGTTTCGGATAGAGAGTGTAGAGACTGAAAACGGGACATTCCATTATAGTCCTCGTGAAAAACAACGCATGTATATGGATTATGGACCGCAGTATTGACTATTCACCTATCTTCAATTGGACTTTGTACTCGTTCGTCACAATTATTTTATTAAAAACTGTTCGCTGCGAATTCGCCCGCGCGTAATTTATTACGATTGGATTTCATGGTTTTATTTTATTTGCGCGGAACCCTAATTCTTTTTCTAAAATAAAAGTAGCTTAAATTACTTCTTATAACATCAGCTATACGGTGAAAGTACGCTCAAAATCGTTCCAGCCGTTTCGGAGATTAGCCGGAACAAACAGACAGACAGACAAAAATTTTAAAAATCGTGTTTTTGTTATAAGTACCGTATATACTTTCATATGCATATAGTAAGAAGCTGCTATTTCGACATTACAAACGGACACTTCAATTTTATTTCTTTGTATAGATAGCTCTTATAGTAATGAATAATGATATTTGTTTACCAATCAATTTTTAAAAATAAATTCACATCACCATAAATCTATTGAAATCTTATAACCTATAATTTTATTTTCTACTTTATCTCGCATACTACCCTTAGAGTATTTATTAGCTTGCTAATAAGTACTCGGACAAAGATGTTTTATAGGTCCAGATACCGTGTACGCGCACCTAAAACGCTTCCATTTCAAAGGCGCCAATATTGGCGTATTCGTTCGATCGTTCCGCCATTGCGCCAGCGACGTTCGCTGTGAACATACGTCACGCACCGGTTTTTTTAATTTCGCAAAATGACTGTTTGTGCTGTGAAATCATTTAAAAATTACTCTTGGAAAAAAGATAAGGATAAGAACATCACTTTTCATAAGTAACTATACAATTTTATGTTGTATTTCTTTGTAAAAGAATACGAAAGCTAAATGTCAATACAAGTAATAATACTGCGCAATAATATTCGAGTGTTGCCTAGTCTATGAAATGTTTTTACCATTTTTTAATGTCATGATCAACCGCAAAGGTTATCTGTATAGGGGTTTTATACAGTCTAATTTTACAGATTTTACCCAACCTATAGAGTTAAACCGTTTTAAGGGTTACGGTTGAACTACATCTGGCAGCATGAAATTGCACTTTTCTGTTCTTCTATCCTTTTTGGTCATTCAGAACCGTTATTTACTAGAGCGAGAAAGAGAGCGCGAGTGTATAGTTCCACCCTCAAAAAGCCGATTGTAAACCGGTTTTAAAAGTTTATCTATCATTCTTGACAATCCATACTAATATAATATTATAAATACGAAAGTGTGATTTTTTGTTTATTTGTTTTTGTCCTTCCTTCAAGCAGCAATGGAACGGAGCAATTTAAAAAAAATCAAACATTTTGCTATCTCTTGGCCGAAGTTTACGCTTAACCAAACTTACTTTTTTTCGTCATTTTACTTAGGATTGAAAAATAATTTAATGTCTTCGTAATATTTTGTATTCTACAGTACAAAAGTGTAGTACTCTGTATATATTTAGTAATAATAGATTATAAATATATGTTACATACATAAATATCTACTGCGCTTTTTTATTTATTTTAACTGTTACATTAATTATAGGTTTTATTACATATCTTCAATATTTTAGTGCGATGTTCGTACCTACAAAAAACACACATAAGCAACCATATCCCCATACACACGCACATAAATGCACACGCCACGCATACACATTTTATACTCTTAGAATCAATAGGTACGTCAATATGAATGAAATATAAAATCTCCCACATTTTTTGGGTAATCGATTCGCACTGTTGTTACCGAAGTCACGCACATTAATGCAGCCATGGTGCGTAAGATATGCGCGTCACGTGGTACTCACGCATACATGAATCAAAGACTGTCTTCACTATGAACGTTGCGGTGTGTTAGCAACACGGTATCTGGACCTATAAAACATCTTTGTCCCAAAGCTTATACTATCTGATACTTATCCCTTATTTCTCATAATTCATTTTACTCTGAACTACACGAGCTGAACTAGAGTCATGTGCTCCTTTAGCAACCAATCACAGCCCGGGGTGCCTGGACCCCAGCAGCTGCGGGCAGGTACCGATAACTTTTCTCCCTCGTACCTACCTATGTTTACGCATAATACTTTCTGTCGCACTCAGACCCTTTATTCGTATCAGGTAAAATTATTTAAAATAAACCGTCGTATTTGTCTGTCGCTTTGCACCAGCGAACGGATAACACCCGTTCGCCGTTATGTACATATTTTTAATATTAGTTAATAAAGTAGGTATATTTCATAGAATAAGGATGAGAAACACAATCAAAAAAGAAACAAAATCCACCTGGTCATATAAAGATGATGTGGCCCAAAGACAATCATAGAAAGACATATCTATCCTCGTTTAATCACAATACAGAATAGAATAGAATAGAATAGAATAATTTTTATTCAATATACATTACATTACATGTGTAATTGTTATTGAAAGTCATTTTTTACTTTACCACTGGTTCGAAAAAAAACCCTCTGTCCTGGGAAGAACCAGCAAGAAACCCAGCGGGACAATTTTTTTAAAATAAATTTTACAATATAAATGATTACGAACTATTTACAAAATTTATTTTAGAAACTGCTTGGAAGCGACCACCTCATTCCCAGGGGTTATTATCAACCATGTATTCATTTATACTATAATAACCCTTTTTATACAGTTTCAGCTTAATAAAACATTTAAACTTGGTAATAGAGAGAACCTGTACACTTTCCGGGACCTTGTTGTAATAGCGTATACATTGCCCCAAGAATGAATTACTGACTCTGTGGAGTCGAGAAACTGGCATCACTAGCTTGTGTTTGTTCCTAGTGTTTACAGAATGTATATCACTTTTTTTACTAAAACTATCTTTGTTTTTGTGAACATACATTAAATTTTCGTAAATATACTGAGAGGCCAAAGTTAATATATTAATTTCTTTAAATTTATCTCTAAGAGACTCTCTCGGTTTTAGATTGTAAATAGCTCTAATGGCCCTCTTCTGTAAAACAAAAATAGTTTCTGAATCAGCCGCATTTCCCCATAGCAAAATCCCATAAGACATTATGCTATGGAAATAACTAAAATAAACTAATCTAGCTGTCTCGACACTAGTGATACAGATGTGTTATCCCTTGCGTTGTCTTCAATGATTCCTGATTAGACTCTATTCCAGATTCACTTACATCGATATATTCCTGCTTTTATATTTGTAATAATTTCAAATTGCCTAAATTACATACCTCAAATTCATCATTAACTCTTGGATTGTCTTTGTTTATTTATTTTCTATCTGAATTCGATTAAAACTAATGATTGTTGAAATAATGTGCAATAGTGTAGAACGCTCACAGCCCATCTATAACCAATTACAATCAAAGAAGGTTCAAAATGGATTGTCATCCTTAAAGACCAAGATAATTTATTTTTATAAGTTTTTTACTCTTGCTATGCAGGAGAAGTAGGTCGATACACGGTACATATCCTAACCGACTCTCGTTTGAAAAGGTACCAACGAAGTAAAACTAAACACTAAGTAATCTATTTTTATCTAATTATGGAAATGAAGACTTAGATCGAATATCTTGTAACTCGATTAGCTTGTTCGAGTGTCGGTTTTAATTCACTATATTGTGTTAAAATATTTTATCTTAGATTATTCATAAGTATTGTTATGATTACCTGGAATCAGAAGGTTTTGTGAGGGGTCAAATTGGCATACAGATGGTAAATAGATGCTGAGGTCCATAGCCTTAATCTATCCTCGAAATGCAGAAGCGTTGTCACCCATGTGGGCTAAGAAGGAATGCCTCGTTACCAGTAAAATAGGTTTCCGGTTTTCGTCACTGATTATATGAATTACAGCAACATATTTCACGCTGATATTCTGTGCAAGCGTGGCCCTTTCCCGGTCGAGTCGATCCGTACCTGCTGCAGCTATTTTTTATCTTGTTTTTTTAGTGTAAAAAATAGAGTTTTACAAAAAGAACGAAAAGTTTAATCTTTTTCTGTTGACGATCTAACGTAAACAACTCTCATCATTTCAGGCTCTGACTTGCTCATGCGTGGCCTTGCACTACCACAGCTACAACGCTGAGGCTGACGTTGGCATGCTTGTCACCGGGACGTTCGTCGGTTACCTTATTATATTTGCCGGAGCTGCTGCAGGTGATATTTCTTACACTTTATATTTTTTAAGAAACATATCTGTTGTTATAACTTTTCTTCCTCAGCTGTAAAGGCCCTCTGCTGGATATGGGCCTCCTGTAGTAGGGAGGATTCCCATAAGCCACACTTTGCTGGTGAGGATTGGTGAACACAGTTCCAAACGTCTCGTACCTTTAAAGCTGCTCGCCATTACCGGCCTGAAAGTGTCGACACAGACGAGATAATTATACCGCGACCTTTCGGAAGACGAGATCTTCTGGCACTTCCCATTCACTATAACTTATTTTTTTGAATACCAGATATATATTGTAAGTTACAATTGGTGTTAATTTAAAAAATGATGTGTCTTACAACTTAACCTCTCTTTGCGGGGATTACAATATTTATTATAATTAATAGGTCTAACATAAATTAACAAAAAAATTTTAACAGTGGTAGAGCCACGCGGGGCAGCCTTTGCTGTTGCATCAATGGGCCGAATACCAGCGTGAAGTAGAGGTTTACCTTTGCGTTGCGCTTGGTGAGTGCAGGTGGCCGGAGGCCCAAATCCCCCCCCCCCCCCATCAACACGATAGCGGAATTAAATAAAAGACTACCTCAGGAGGGTACCAGCACCCCTGGAGAATCCCTCGCTGAGCATCCACGCCCAAACTACTCCACTCCTGAGCGTGGGTGCTCAGGCTGCCGCGCGTATTCTTGGGCAAAATTCCGCTCGCGACTAATACTACTCGGGGCAAGCGGAGCAATAAAACCAAGGTGACCCCTGTCACGCTATCCGTGAATTTTTGCAACATCAGGGGTGGATTGAAGTCTCTTAACACTGTTCATTACCATCTAGAGACGGCGAAGCCCGCCTTGCTCTTTTTAACCGAGACTCCGGTGTCCTCTCCGGCTGATACTTCATATCTCTCCTACCCGGGTTACAAATTAGAACACTCCTTTGTGCCCCGGGCTGAATGGCTTGGTTCCCGTTTAACCGATCATGCGGGTAGGTCTGTCTAGGACTTTGCTTTGGCATATGGTCTAACACAACTGGTTACTTCGCCTACGCGGATCCCAGATGTGAAGGACCATGTACCTTCCCTGTTGGACCTTCTGCTGACCTCTCATCCGGACGGCTGTCAGGTCTCCGTCGATGCCTCTCTGGGCTCTTCGGACCAGTGTCTGGTCCGGAGTACGGTGCCACTCACGCTCCAATCTCAGTTGCGATCTACAGCTTGCCGCCGTGTTTGGTACTAAAGGTCAGCCGATTGAGGACGGGATGCGGTCTTTTTTTGCATCCTACCCTTGGGGGCGGGTTTGCTTCTCGCCGGAAGATCCCAGCGTTGTTGCCGATTCTTTGCTCATGTGGTACTTCAGGGTATGGAGTGGCGGTGGTTCAGGGTCTACCTGACTCATAGATGGGCGGAGGCAGTAGAGTCCAAGGGAGAGGCATTGGCTGTTAGTTTGGACATAGCGAAGGCCTTCGATCGCATCTGGCACAAGGCGCTTCTTTCGAAGCTTCCTTCCTATGGGCTTCCCGAGAAATTGTGCAAATGGATCACCAGTTTCCTTTCTGATCGGAGCATGAAGGTCGTAGTAGACGGTGCATGCTCTGATTTCAAGCCTATGAACGCTGATGTTCCACAAGGCTGCGTGCTATCACCAACGCTGTTTCTCCTGCATTGATATGTTGCAAACTTGTAACATTCATTGCTATGCAGACGACAGCACTGGTGATGCCTTATATACCGGCCGTGCCAATATTTCTCGGGAAAACCTTGCCGAATATCGGGACAAACTTGTGTCTGAAGTCGAGTCTTGGATTGGGGGCGACTAAATCTAGTCCAGTTCAATCCCCAGAAGACACAAGTTTGCGCGTTTACCGCTAAAAAGAACCCCTTTGTCGTATCTCCTCAGTTTAAAGGCACTTCCCTTGCTGCCTCAGCTAGCATCGGAATGCTTTGAGTCGACATATCGAATAGTGTGCAGTTTCGTGGTCAGTTGGAAGGGAAGGCCAATTTGGCCTCTAAAAAGCTTGGCGTGCTCAGCAGAGCGAGACAGTACTTCATGCCGGCACATCGCTTGCAACTTTACAAAGCGCAAGTTCGGCCTCACATGGAATACTGTTCTCATCTCTGGGCCGGGGCACCCCAGTGCCAGCCCCTTCCACTTGACCGTATCCAGCGCAGAGCGGTTCGAATCGTCGACGACCGAGTTCTTTCCGATCGGCTTGATTTACTAGCACTGCGTAAGAGATGTTGCATCTCTTTGCGTATTTTATCGCATCTATCACGGCGAGTGCTTTGAGGAATTGTTCGGACTAATTCCAGTCGCTCAATTTCATCATCGCACATCGCGACAAATCGCGATATTATCTATACCATCTGGATGATTGGCGGTCCACCACTGTGCAATTTAGAAGAAGTTTTCTCCCTCGCACAACTTCCTTGTGGAATCGATTACCACCAGCGATTTTTCCGGACCGATACGACTTAGGAACCTTCAAGAAAAGAGCTTACACCTTTCTAAAAGGCCGGCAACGCATCTGCAATTCCCCTGGTGTTGCCGTTGTTCACGGACGGCGGTAGTCACTTACCAATCAGGTGAGCCGCATGCTCGTTTGCCCCCTCTTCTATAATAAAAAAATTAAATACTTAACAAAGTTGTTAGTTATAAGAATAAAATGATTATTCATAATAAAAAAAACCGTAATAATTATAAAATAAAGAATACATTTGTAATTGGATTTATTGTAGAGTATTTTAATTTTGTAGATATTCTTCCAAATTATTATTTTTTTATATTTTATTAAATGGAAGCAATTTATTTTCATTTCTAATATGCAGAGGTAATCTATTTAAAAATATTTATTAATTTACTTAGTGTTAGTTCTATTTATTTATTTTAAAACTAGCTATGCCTGCGGCGTAACTGGCGTGTGTTATTTTACTATTTTGACGTTTAGATCATAGAATATATGATTTACATCATTGCAGTGAAAAAAACAATATGTTGCAACAAAATAAATCGCTATCGTCAAAGTTCTATGTCGTTTAGGATTGGGTTTCTGTGTAAACGACGTTAGAAATAGACCCAGTGGGAGCGTATACTAAGAGATTGGGGGCTACTAACGCGAGCCAGATCAATATAAAGTGTGTGTGTACTGCTGTGTAATTATGTATACATTTATTTTATTTATTTTAATTTTAAAATCTTTATTGCGTTGCCTTAGAAAAAAAAGGATATAAAGGCTGGACTTAATGTCTAAAGGCATTTTCTACCAGTCAACCCGTGGTGAGAGTTTGTTGTAGGTGTAGAGAGAAAAAGAAGAAAAAAAGGAAAAGAAAGTAAAATAAATACACACTATATGCCACAAAATAGATTATGATATAATATTGTAAGTGAATATATATCCGTGTATTAAACTATACATAAATATTCTTATCTGAATTGTATAATCGTTAACTTTGTCACTATCATTTAAAATGCTATTGCGAGAAATCATTAACACTATAAAATTCGTAGATAAAAAGTGATATCATGTAGATAAAGAATAACTTTACAGAATTACACCGCACGTTTAAAGTTTTTAAATTACGATACTGTTATCAATTACTACAAAATGAAAATGTTATCTTTCTTTATAAAGAAATAATTAATGTTTCTTTAGCTCTCTTAGTTTATTTATAAATTTATCTTCCGTTAATAATATGCAGGAGTGTTATGCGTCTGCCTAAGATTAGTCATCTTAAAAAATACGGATTTCGAAGATGTATTAAAAATATTTAGTAGCTAAGATAGATTATTTAAATTTTTATTACAAGATATTGAGAAATATCTAGTAAGTAACATAAAAAATAAAAAACATAACGACCAAAGTCGACGTGGTGTTTATATATTATGTAAAGAAATCTACAGGCTATATATATATATATATATATATATATATATATATATATATATATATATATATATATATATATATATATATAATATACACTCCTAGGCACTTATTTCTGAGAGGGCAAGAAAGTGTCAACCGCGCTGCTTCAATGCCTGTTGGCGGACTTCACGTTTTCGAAATATTTTTTTTTATATTTCACTCATGCTGCTTTTTTTACCATAGTTTCCTTTATAGCCCCGCAAGTGGTAAATCAGCATTTAAAATTGCAATTAACAATTCTTCTTTTATCACAAAGATTCTATTTGGTTTGCATTTTTAATTGTTTTCTTAAACGTTTCATTTAAGATCTACGAATATAACATAAAATCCTAACGTCCTTTCTTTACACTGCTACATCTGTATTAATTAGGAGTTCTAATTTTATCATTTATAATAAATACCTAGCAAAATTAATACTTATAAAGCCAAGATCCGCCAGCTCGAGACCCAATTACAGGTCGCGCTTCAGGAACGTGCAAGAAGTAATGCTATTACTAAAGGAAAGGGATGACAATGAAAACTAAATGATTAAAATAATTAAAAAGAACACACAATTAAAGTGAGATCTGATGATATTACACACAGATTATCTTAATGTATTAAAAGAAAAGTACTCATTGACCGTTCCCTGAAGCTGGGAACGGTCAATGAGTTTGACCAATGCAGCTAGCGAAAACTTTCAAATTTATTGCTGCATTGCCATTACAGTTGAACAAAGCTCAAGGATAAAATTTACAATTGAACAAAAATATAGACAACTTAACAGTGGACTTGGCAGGCCTTCACACCAAGAACAGCAGTAAGAATCGCTTGCTGCAAAAATAAAGTTAATAATGTCAAAATAATTTTTAATTGAGATGAATAGATGGATAGCATTACGACTGAGTAGTTATAAAACTGACATGGAGTATCTTAATTCTGAAATTTCTTTATTTCTTTTATAAACTTATAGTTTTTTAATAATTATAATATTAATAATTAAAAATAATTATAGTCTTTTAAAAACAACTTAAAAAAGTATCTCCTTTCAACACAAAAGTCCAGCACTTAAGTTTTCGTATAATTGGAAGAATAAACAAGCACAATTAAGGCATAACTGTAGTGACCACAAATAAGTCACTAATATTTGCATACAGCTCAAGCATGTATTTGTAACCAATTCTATTGTCTTATTTTATTTTTTCTTTCATTTTTGTAATTCAGATTTTTTTAATATTATTTTTTATTTAATGTCTATTTTTGTTGTTTTTTAATTTTTTAATTTTGTTTTATTTTGCTTTCTGTTTTTGTTATATGAGGCTTTTTGTGTTTGTTATATGAGGCTACATATTAATCACTGTTTTGTTACGCCATCTATCATCCTCCTATGGTTCCACTGAAAACCAGCATTCACGAAGTTTATTAACTCCGTGAACTCATGCTGAGTGGAAACCTATTTGGTGCATGTACATTGTATTTCTTTTTATTGTAAATATTTTTTTGTAAACGATTTATTTATGTACCAAATAAAATTTTCTTTCTTTCTTTCTTCTTTCTATTTCAAACTCACTACACGTTATTTATCTAATATATAAAAATTATATAGTTAACTTACCGTAGGTGGCGCGCGTATCGTACTGACAAATTTATTTGAAAGCCATAATAAATTCAATTCAATTAATATATTATCATTCCTACTTAAACAATATACCATCTAGTAATATATAAAAAATAATGTTTGTTTGTTCGTATTTTATGCGCTGCCATACAGTTCATCAGATTGCACTTAAACTTTATCAACTTATTGCTTGCACTTGCGCCAAGGTTAGTTGCGCCATAGTACAATCAAATTACAGTAGGTGGCGCGCGTGTTGTAACGATAAATTTATTTGAAAGTTATATTTAATTCAATGAATGTATTATCATTCTTAATGAAACAATATAACTCTTTACAAATTTAAAACCACATTTTCACAATTATTTTTTCGGCGCCGCGTAGCAGCTAGTGACAAATAAATAGAAATCAACTCAAAATTAAATAAAGGAACATACCCTGACCATGAATGAACTGGTGACATTATGTAAATATAATGAGGAGCATTTTGAGTCATTAGTAAAACAACTGAGTGCCAGCGCTCATTACCTCATACCTCAGGGACGGTATGCGCTAATAACATAGACAAAGCGAACCCATCATCGACGTATAAACTGCATGACAGTTCCACAACAATAAATAATTTGAATAATTTCAATGTTAGCAGAAATAATAGTCTTGTACAGTAATGATATAGGTAAAAACTTAGGATTAATATTAAGTAACTGTCCAAAGGAACCGCACATCACTAATTATTGTATACATGGAGCAACATTTAACTATTGATCCTTCTTAACATAATACGAGGGTGGATTGAAAAGTACTCGGCCTAACCAAGAAAATAAACACATACTAAATCAGTTATATTTTTATTTTTCTACATAATCACCATCAAGTTCAATACACTTTTGCCACCTCCCCTTCCAAGCATTTAGACCGTTGAAAAAAAATGATTCTTCCTTAGAGTCAAAATATGCGTCTACAGCTGCTTTGACCTCGTCGTTTGTCGAAAATCTTTGACCTCCCAAGTGCTTTTTTAGGTTAGGGAACAGAAAGAAGTCTGATGGTGCCAGATCAGGTGAATACGGCGGATGCGGTAACAGTTCAAAGCCACAGTTGTGAATTTCAGCCATTGACTGTACTGACGTGTGAACACGGGCGTTATCTTGATGAAACAGGACTTTTCTTCTGAGCATTCCTCGACGTTTTTCTTTTATTTCCTCTCGTAAACGACGTAGTAAGGTGCAGTAGTAATCAGAGTTTATAGTCTGACCCCTTTCAAGATAATCAATCATAATCACACCTTTCGAGTCCCAGAATACTGAAACCATCACCTTATTTGCCGACAAAATCGACTTAGCCTTTTTAGGGGGTGGTGAACCAGGTCTTCTCCACTGTTTTGATTGTTGTTTTGTTTCCGGTGTACAGTAATGAACCCATGTTTCGTCTATAGTAACAAAACGATTCAAAAAATCATCTGCATCGGCTTCAAATAACTCCAAACAGTCGCGTGAAATAGTCAATCGCGTCCTTTTTTGTTCAACTGAAAGCAGTCGCGGAATCCACCTCGCAGACACCTTGTGGAAACCCAACTCGTTGACAATGATGTTTTGAGTTCGTTCATAAGAGATGCCTATAATCTCGGCTATCTCTCTAATTTTTAATCTGCGGTCTCCCATTATTAAATCAATTACTTTTTTAATATTTTCGTCAGTAGTTGACGTCGAAGGCCTTCCAGAGCGGGGTTCATCTTTCACACTCTCTCTACCACGCTTAAATTCTGCTATCCATTTTTTGACGGATGAATATGACAGAGCACAATCGCCTAATGTACTGACCATGTCATCATGGATGGCTTTTGATGATAGCCCCTTCTTATGGAGGTACTTAATGACGGCACGCTGCTCGATTTGCTCCATTCGCGGAAATTATGTCCGATTACTTTGTTAATAAATTTATAAAATCACAACTAATTATCGCACACGTTTCGAACTTCACACAATGAACTAGTCTGAACTGACCTAAATAATGTGGGTAGATTTGATTTTTAGAATTGAATGGATCTGTGTTAGGCCGAGTACTTTTCAATCCACCCTCGTATATTATTAGTGAACGATGAAATTGACACTTGTTTCTTCTATTATGCAGGAAAAAAATTGACATTTGTTTTGGAATCAGTTCCAAGTCATTTAAATCTATACAAATAAATAAAATTGAAGTGTCTGTTTGTAATGTCAAAATTACAGTTTTTTAATGAATGCATATGAAAGTAAATAAAAACTAACTAAATAATAAAATACAATTTTTAAAATATTTGTCTGTCTGTCTGTTTGTTCCGTCTAATCTCCGAAACGGCTGAACCGATTTTGACGGGACTTTCACTGGCAGATAGCTGATTTCATAAGGAGTAACTTAGGCTACTTTTATTTTAGAAAAAGAATTAGGGTTCCGCGCAAAAATATAAAAACCCTAACACGCGAGCGAGGTCGTGGGGAATAGTTAGTTAATAAGACAATAGGAGTAATCTTAGCAAAGATAATTGAAAAAATCTTCTAACTCTTTTAAAGAAACGTTACCTCCCACTAAGATTTTCTCCTTTATCGTGGGGACAGTTTACATACATAAATTGTACAAGGGCAAACATCCAAACTCGGTACAATTACTTGTAGGCCATACAAATACTTGTTCCGTGCGGGATTCGATCCCGCTGCCCTTAGCGCTGTAACTCATTGCTAAGCCACTGCACCACAGAGCCGTCAATTGGAATAGTTATGGATGCACTCACCAATACTTAACTTTGTAATTTCACTAAAATAGCACTAATAAAAACTGCATTAACCTGGTGCATTAAAATAAGCTATGAACGTTAGTTAGTTCATGTAGAATAAGTCTTTTATAACAAAATCCCAGAAAACATTCAATGTTTATCAATCAAATATAATCAGTTTAAAAATTTTAGGAAGAAAAACTGTACAAAAATCGGCTAAGTGTGAGTTGGACTCGCGCATGAAGGGTTCCGTACCATCACACGTTTCTAATAGGGGAGCCCCATTTAATTTTTAATTTATTTTTATAGCGTTGTTATAGCGGCAACAGAAATACACATTCTGTGAAATTCTGTGAATTTCAACTATCTATTACGGATCATGAGATACAGCCCACTGACAGACAGATGGACGGATAGCGGAGGTTACTAAACCTATTATATTTATCCTTCGGGTACGGAACCCTAAAAAGGGTAATTATAATATTATGGAACACGTACATGAATGAAAATAACCCCTGGGAATGAGATGATCTCACCCACGCTGGTTCTAACAAAATAATGTTTATAAATGAATAAACTCGATAACAAGAACATTATAATTATCTGTACAAACCGGATTCTGAACTCAGACTATACGAGTAGATTCATGTTTATCTCCATCAATTTATAACATCATCTCTTTTTTACAAAACAATAAAGATAAGTGACAAAATGTATATATTATATATACACATTTGTATTATGTACTATAATACAAAAGTAAATTATTATTACTTTAAAATATTAGATCATACATGGGCCGGATCTTTCTTACACTTAAAAAGTTAAAAAGTTAGAAGAGTTTTAATATTAAAATAATAAATAAAAAATTGGCTAATATAAATAGGGATACTATATACCAGGATTTGTCCTGACATGTGACTTTTGGGCACTTGCCAGGATTGCAGTTGGATTTTAGAAATGTCAGGTTTTTTTAAAACTTCAATAAACTACAGTAGATGTTTTAAGTGGGAGGGATCAAATCTACGCCATTGATCGCGTGAGTGTAAAAAATCAAGAATTGATTTATTTAATTTTTCCACAGTACTTTTCTATGGAGATCAGGTTATTTGTCAGGACTTTTCAATTTTCCATCTGGTAACACCAAATTTAATGACACCATTTGAAGTTGCCCACGCCGCAGTAAATGGGAGAATTTAAAATAAATTGTCTATAAATTAGCTCATGTAGGTTTTGGCGTTCAATACTCTTGATCAGGAAACACACAGCTGCTATGCGAGAGGCACGAAGTGCGCAAGTTAATACCCGTCTTTTCTGCCGACTTACAAAAAGGAGTGTTTTTTTTTATGTGTGTTACCTCATAACTTTTTACTGGGTGAACCGATTTCGATGACTCTTTTTTTATTTGAAAGCTGTTACTTCTCGTGTGGTCTCATATGAATTTGATCAAAGTCAGACCAATAGTTTTTGAGTTATTCTTAATAACTTATATTGAAGTCGGCTGTACAAAATTTTTAATTATTTAAATTCTTATCTGATACTAAAGTCTGCTTTCTTGCATGTGCACCTGATTCTTGGTCATAATAAAATGCTCACGCATGTTGCTCGTCAGATATAGTTTTTCCACTCTGTACTACATTGGCGACTCTTTGAAACATGCGTTCATTTCATCCCCTGGTGTGGGTTGATTGTTCGGCAAGCAAACCTGGCGCCATTTTATTCACGTGTATTTCTAAATTCTCGGCGTTATAGGTAGCTGAGCTCGCTCCCTGACAATTTCGCTTGGCAGTTAAGAATACCGTTGAATTCGTAATTTTTTATACACAATTTTTTGATATCCTTAATAAAATTGGGTGGCCAGACCCATTGGCAACAAAATCCGCGAGCAATAGAGGATTTTGTTTATTTATATTTACTTATTTATTTTATTTAATATTTTACTATATTCTCGGTCATCAAGTTCGCGCGACCTTGATGACCGACGATGAAACGAAGTGGAAAAATACCGAGCTATTATCTTAATATTAAATTAGTGGAGCTTTTAGACGAATAATTTGAAATTTAAATTAATTATTATAAAATCACTTAGGCTGTGGTTCGCTTTTTTTGTTTTTTTTTGCATGGAATCAATTTTGGTGGCATACAAATAATTGTTCCGGGTCCGGTTGATCTTCCGTGTGCATATGTGTGTTTACGCACAAATGAACAAAATTCTTTTAGTCGAGACTAGAGTAATCATGCAACTGTATGGGTATACGAAGTAGGCATATAGTTTGTTATTGAAATAGTTTTTTAAACAACTTAAATCTAAAATTAAAAAAAATCCTTGAAACAAAAAGGGATAATGATTTATTATTATAAATTGTCTTGAAACACTAGAACGAAATCATAATCAAAATCGGTTCATCCATTCAGGTGCTATATGATATGAACTATGATGCCACCAGCCACATAGGGTGGATGCCCCTATGACCAGCCTTTTAGTGCCAATTTCAACTTTAAAAATTCCTGCTATTTTAATTAGGGCACGATATTTTTGAACATTTGTTTTAATCGATAGGTTATTTATCTAAAAATATAATGAACATTTATTTACAATCATGTTATTTCAAGAACAATTTTAAAAACGACGATAAGCAAAAGAAGGCGTTATTGGTCAAATGCCTGCCAGCCTGTATCGAATGTCGTCCTTTTGTGTACTTAATGCCAGCATAGCATAGGGTTGTGCCTTTTGAGTTTTTGGTAAGTACCTATTGTAGGTAACTTTTAATTTTGAATCTGCATGTGACAAGCATGGGATATTACTAAAGCATACGAAAACATTATTTTATTTTAACCTTTTACTACTTAACTTACTGTGTTTTAGTTTAAAGCAGTTCAATAAATTAAAGCAAATTATGATGAAATGTTATGTAGTATATCGATTACTAATAATTTAATCATCCAAGTTTTGAAATCATCGTCGTCATTATAACCTTACACAAGTCCACTACGGAACATCCTCCTCCATAGACTGCCGCAAAGCCTGGTCCTAAACCACTTTACTTCGCATGAGTTTTTCATTTATGTTCTAAGTTGTAATTAGTATTACTAAGTTATAGTTTTTGCTTATCTATACGAATAAATAAAATTGAAGTGTCTGTTTGTAATATCAAAATAACAGTTTTTTGAAACTTATATATGGTACCTATAACAAAAACACAATTATTAAAATTTTTGTCTGTCTGTTTATTCCGGCTAATCTCCGAAACGGCTGGACCGATTTCGACGGGACTTTCACTGAACGATAGCTGATGTTATAAGGAGTAACGTAGGCTACTTATATTTTATAAAAGGAATTAAGATTCCGCGCAACATAAATAAAACCCTAAATTACACGCGGGTGAAGTCGCGGGTACATATATATACTATTTTTATTGCTTGTTTTTTCTTCTTTCTCAAAAAATAATTGAATATATAAGCTGTCCTTAATATACACCGAATGTCAGATAGAAAGGCTAGTGCATCTTTTGCTAAACTTTAAAATCTAAAGCCAATTTTAAAACAGAGGAACTGATCATAGTATTTATTCCAGTTTATGTCAGAGCTGATTTATATTACGTGGCTGAAATTAGGTACTTGTTATTAGGTACGTCAAACCGCTCGGCCGCTGTTATTTGGTTTGGTGGCACTCCATACATTTCGTATATCTAATTACAGCCCCATTAATTTCCACTAAAAGAAAATAAATAACTTGTAAATTTTAACAAAAATAACTGCATTACTATGTCTCTAGTCATATTCATACAAATCAAAATGCCTATGTATGAGATAATGTAAAGTAAGCATAATTTTACCGGTAGGTATCATTACTTGTCAAGACATTAGTAAAATGAGTGTTTTTCGTCGCGTACGTGTTTTGATTTTTAATTTAACATTGTTAGGTTTAAAACTCTGAGTTAATATTTGAAATATACTTTCCTCTAGTTACGAAGAATTTTTTAGGTGACGATATTTGTAGTTAAGACTAATAGAAATCTTATTTACGAAGTAAAAAGGCGAAAAGGCTGGAATTAGGGGCATGGCTGGTATTAGGGGCATCCACCCTACTTTTTTTCGCTGTTTGTTCTCCGAATGGTGGAAACGGAAAGACTGTTTCTTCTTCGGGCAACGAAAACGGTATGATATGAACCACGACTGAAATAATATTTTCTAAAGAGTTTTTTTGCAATAAGTTTCATCTTATTACATTAAGTTTGTCACTTGATAAGGGGAACGAAAGTTAGATTTTTAGGGAGTCCAATTGACCTTAAGTGTATTATAATAATTTCTGACGTAAATTATGTTACATTTAACAATTAACGTTTTCCGATGTTTAATATGACTTTGTTAAAAATGTTAACTGTAAATGTTATTGTAAGAAAAGCTATAACCCATTTTTATGTATAATAAAGATCATGTCATTATTTTTATTATACATAAAAAATGGCTTATAGCTTTTCTTACAAGATACCACTGCAGGAACTTCTGTGACGAGGAGGCTTTTACAAGCATAAATTACACTTTGAAAAACACTTAAACCCAGATCAATTATATGTATTAGTAATTTGGGTTGTGTTTAATTCGAATCTGTGGCTCTCAACATCGCAGCCAAAAGTTGACGACTGCGCTACACCTGTCATTTTACGATAAACAAATCCTTTTTTTTGAAAAGTTACATTAGGAATTTTCCATGTACCGTGGAGACATTTCACTTACATAAGTAGCACAATGCACATGGACAAACATCCAGACCGAAACAACATAGTACTTATATAAAATAGTCCTTTCAAAAATAGTAAAATTTTTCAAATTATTAAATCAAAATTAATCAACGGCGTGTCCGACTGATTTTGATTGACCTACTAAGATTAGAATTTATATTATCAAATATGACTGATATCATATGAAAAAGTTTTTATACATTGGAATTAAAACTTTCCTTCTCATCTATTAAATGGTGCTAACAATCAATAGAATTTGATTCGAACACAAGGTAATTCGACTCCCGACACCGAAGGTGTCTAAATTAGTTTCGAATGGTGACTAAATTAGAATTAACTGCGATCAAATTCAATTTGAATCCGCATTTCTCACTCGATCGTGTATTTTTCGATTAAGTTTAATTCAAATCAAATTTCAGAACTCAAAATACGCGATAACAATTGGATCTTATAAGATTGATATAATAGTTTCGATGCGAAGACATTTAAGTAGTAGTTAGTATACCTATATATTTAAATCTCTTTGTTTCGATGAAATTTCTTTTGAAATTTACATCGTCATAGTGTGTCTTGAGCTTACTTTTTGAGGAAGCACGCCGCATGAGATCCATAAGTGTTTATGAGGAGGAGCTCACTCACTTTTGCATATGACTTGGCGTCTTCGTTGCGCCATTCAAAGAATTCAGCACTGTTGCGACCTCTTTTTCATGAGTTACGCTTCATACGCATAACGTATATTTTATTCCATTTATTTATCTGTTTCAACAAAGTATCATTATGTAGGTATTTATATATAGCAGTCAGGTTTATACGAGTCTTTGAGCTATCGACAATGTTATAAATATTAATATTATAATTATTTTATTTTAGTATTTTTTAAATATTATTTATATTTCATAGTTATGTAAATAAATGTATTTCATAAAGATATAACTATAGGGTAGGCTTATGATATAAAATTAGCTATTAATAAGCAGATGTTTACAACTACGATCTTTCCTTCCTATGTAGTAGGTAAATGAAAAAAATACATTGAATGAAAAGAAACAATTTAGAGAAAATACTAATGTTATAAATAATTGTAAAAGTAATTTTTAGAATATAGCGCGTGAGTGCGTGACTACCTATTCACTAATTCCGATAGCAAGTTATTGATAAGGCGTGGTTTATTAGCTAGCAAGTACCTACCGTGTTCGCTAGCCGTGTGGTAGGCACGCGCGGCACGCTGACTCTACTAGGTCCATCCATCCATTACAGTTTATAAAAGTCCACTGCTGAACATAGGCCTCTCCCATAGATTGCTTCATCTGCAGGATTTCGCCATAGTTCCACGCTTGGCGGGCGGCTATAATAAAAAAACTGCTGTTGCTAATAACAGCAGTTTTTTTTTAATTATATATTGAGTTCCTATCATCAGAAAGGTGGAACTGCCCATCTTCTGTTTTAATTAACCTCTGTCGCCTCTTACGGCACCCACGGGACGACAGGGAAATGGATATTCTTAAACCGTCACTACGCGGTTACCTTACCTACTTGAGTCTAGGGTCCAGGTAAACCTATGTTATAGTCCTTTCTCAATTTTTCGATTTTTTTAAGAATTTTACATATCTATTTTCACGTTTGTGTTATTTACGTACCTACAAAATAAATTACCTATATTTATCTCTGCCAGTTAAAACAAAATTATACTCACACTAAAATAATACAGTTAAAGCCTTGAAAATTCTTGAAATACTGTTTGCTATTTTGAATCGAAATTGGAATTGAATTTGATCTTTAAATTAAATACACTGCTTATATTTCTGTGTTTGCTAAAATAATGTTTTCATTGATTTAAAAGTACGCAGTAATGTTATATCAGTCAGTGTAACTAATATACGCCAGTGTATTTTAAGTCTATGAACTCGTATCTATACTTATATTTGTGAAGTAGTAGGTTCTTCAACTATTCGCCGCTAGATGGCTCTTGTAGTCATATAATAAAAATATACTTTGAAAACAATGCTTCATTGCGAGCCTTTTGAACTTGTGAAAATATTTATATAGAAATATAGGTATAACTTAAATCATAATTCTATATAAAAATCGTTACAAACTCTAGATTTTGAAATGTATATTGAGCAATATACTCCGTGTAGTGGCGATGTAAAAATATTCATCACGCCATATCGTCCCGTGGGTGCGTTGTAAGAGGCGACAGAGAAAAACATACCAATAGATGGGCAGCAGCGTATTCCTAATAATAACTATAAATAAGAAATTGTGGCAATCTATGAATGGGGGGAGGAAACCGGACAGTGAAAGTGTTAAGTATTAAACTTATTATTAAGAGGTTCGTAGTAGAACCAGGTTGGTTCTGACTTACGATAAGTGCCTATTTTTATAATCACTAATTTTTATATTGATTACATTTCAGGCTACGTTATGCAGACACCGTCTCACAAGCGCATTGACATTTTCTACTCGCTGGTGGGTGTGGCGCTTTTCGTTGCAAGTGGAGCCGTCATAATTGACAGGTAATTATGGACCTATGGACCTAGCGGCGGTGTGAATATCCACTACCCCACATCGTCCCGTGGGTGTCGTAAGAGGCGACAGAGGGAAATTGGAACAGGTGATGGGCAGCAGCATCTTCCTGATAACAACTCAAAATAATAAAAAACTGCGGTTGACAAGTCGCTCGCCAAGCGTGTCAACTAAGGCAAATAGGGGGGACTCTATGAGGCAATCCGTGGGGGAAGCCTATGTTCAGCAGTGGACTTTTACAGGCTGTAATGTGTAATCGATGGATGGTTTTAGGAATATTTTTTTTATCAATATAGTCTAACAGATGTTCACTGCTGAACAAAGGCCTCCCCCATAAATTGTGTACGCGGTAGAGCCATGCTGCAGTTATATTAGTAGTATAGTTGTAGCACGAATGCGTCGGCTCGACCGGGGAAGGACCACGCTCTCACAGAATACCAGTGTAAAATAGTAACTTACATTAATGTGTTTCGTATGGTGAGTGTAGAGAATCGGAGCCCTTTTTACTGGAAAATAGGCATTCCATCTTAGTCCTCACGGGTGACAACGCATCTGCATTTTGATTCGCAAACGAGGATAGATGTAGATGTCTATGGTCCACAGCAACCACTTACCATCAGGTGGACTGTGTGCTCCTTTGTCACCCTATCCTATAAAAAAGAAGAATTGCCTCATATCATAGGCGGAATATTCTAAATATTGTCATAGTTTCCACGTTTAGAAATCGGGTGTGCAATATTTAGGAATATAATAATATTAAAATCAAACTACAAGATGAGCAACAAATCCTGAGTAGTTTTCCCAGTTCCATATATATCATTAACATTCGTCTGCTATTTTTACAACCCACACTGGACATAGAAACTACACAATATGCCATCAGGCACACATTCTTGAAAAAGTTATTCACACTATCCTTGCTGGGCAGTCAGGTGAGCGCTGAGCTAAGATCCTTACATTAATAATGCTGTTGCGCATCACCAGTCCATGTAATTTTGGGTTTGACGTTATTTAATAGTTGTTTGAAGAAAAAGGGGAGATCTTCCACCGGGCAAGATATTCAGCCTGGGGAGTGACTATTTTCTGTGATGTTAGTGCTGTTAGCAGTTGGCTTTTACAGCTTCATCGCACACAGGTCAAGTTTTGTACGTGGTAGAGCCATGCTGCATATATATTATGGTTGTAGCACGAATGGGTCGGCTCGGTCCGCGTAAAGACAACGTCTCACAGAATACCAGCGTAAAATAGCAGCTCAACGCTGCTGTGTTTCGTATTTAAACCTTTTTACTGGAAACGAGGCATTCTATCTTAGTCCTCACGGGTGGCAACGCATCTGCATTTTGATTCGCAAACGAGGATAAATGTAAATGTCTATGGGCCACAGCAGCCACTTACCATCAGGTGGACTGTGTGCTCGTTTGTCACCCTATACTATGAAAAAAATCCAGGATAGCTGTAGATGTCTATGGGCCACACCATCTACTTACCAACAGGTGGACTGTGTGCTCGTTTGTCACGCTTATTCTATGAAAAAAAAGTAGTATGCTATATTCCTGGGGAACGGCCAACGCTCCATATGATAGTACGGAGCTTGTTCTCAATATACCGTCATTCGGAACTTTCGATCAGCTTTCTATAGATTTAGACTTCCGTTTTGTTCGGATTATTTACGCTATTAGGCGCGTTGACAGCGCCCCCACAGATGTGCGTCATCAGTCGTTCGTTTAAATTTAAAGTTTATTCCGTCAATCAACAGAGTGCACCGCATTGTACTCCTTACCGTTAATATTTGGAGAAAAAGTGCTATAAAAGGGTGAAAGGTCTCTCCTTTCTCTCTTATCTCTTATATACACGTTACAACTACATCAAACTTTTTCTGAGTCAGATAATGTTTATGCATGTCTAACAGTGAAGTGAAGAAGAATGTACAATGTACACATGGACATACATATTCGTGATTAATAAAATGAAACATTTTTACTTTTCCAGATGGCAACACTATGGAAAAAGTGAGCTCAAGGACAAAAATCTAGCCAAAGCTTCATTGGCTATTATTAATGGAGCCGTCTTACTCGTTGATGCCGTGCTGACTCAACGTGGTGGCTAGATTGGGTTGATTTCAATATCATAACATTACAGTTGATGGCTATGATATAAGCGATATTAACACATAATATATACATTTAATTAAAATATTTTACTAATCTATAATGTAAACAACGCACTGATGACCTCATTAAACTTATAATATATTTTGTAATAATATATTTATTAACATAACTTTATATATTTTTATATATTAATGTAATATTCATCGAATTGTAGGACACAAGGATCTATTATTACATATCCGCTCTTACGTATTATTAATCAAAATCACATATATATTGTATAAAATTCCTCGAATAAGCACATGTTATAACTCACGTATTTAAACATCATTTAAATATTATTAATAATATTCATACTTTCGACTTTGATTGAATTTAAAATAATTATTATTTTTGATAACAAATAAAACGAATTCACATAATTTGTTTTTTAAGAATGTTTCAGCCATTACTTTCTATAACAATATTATATTATTTAATAGTCTCTAATAAAAACATATTTATTTATAGTTATCACACCCATAAAGTTCAAATTGTTTGTTGGTCTTTTATAAATTATTAACTTTTATGATTAAATTTTATCTCTCTGATCCATTTAATTTAAAACGTAAATGTTAAGTGACGTTAAGTTTAGTTAATTTATTTCTTGCTATTATTGTTTGTTTAAAATTTCATGTCTGATGCGCACATTCCTGAATCTTTGAGAACAAGGTTTTTGTTGTTAAATTTTACATTTTTATACGAACACGTATTTTTCTAAACTTTCAAAATAAAATAAGTGATTGTCAACTTTGGTTTCATTTAGGTAATAATTTTAAACCCCACAGTCTCAAATTTAACATCAATAAACTTATTAACTTAATCTTTATTATTTTACCTACACTGCTTTATTTTATCAGCCTAATGAATTCACTGCTAGATAAAAGTCACCTCAAGAATGCATCAAGAGATGCACATCTTGCAATATTTGCACTCACTAACCACCCTGGAGTAGATGGGTTGGCGAGTATTGTCAAAATTGACAATTACTTAGTCTCTAGCGGGATACTCAATCACTTAACCGGTTCAGTGCGGATGGCACGCCAGGCGTGTGACAGGCTTATGTTTTTGTGTGTGGCGCTAGACACGCCAGGCGTGTCGTGAAATATTTGTTCGCCTCCACAGCTAAAAGTGGTCGAAAATCGGTGCCGCAACGAATCGGTTAAAGGCACGTAATGTATCTGATGTGTATCGAGTACATTGGCGTTAGCCTGGTCCGAGCCCTATGCGAAATGTAAGCGAATGTATAGTAGATCAGTATATATAGCTTAATATATAGGCTCGGCCTCACATGGAATACTGTTCCTCTTACTGTTTTCTTCCTCGCACAACTTCCTTGTGGAATCGATTACCACCAGCGATTTTTCCGGACCGATACGACTTAGGGACATTCAAGAAAAGAGCCTACTCCTTTTTAAAAGGCCGGCAACGCATTTGTAATTCCCCTGGATTTGCAGTTGTTCATGGACGGCGGTAGGCACTTACCATCAGGTGAGCCGCATGCTCGTTTGCTCCCTCCTATATAAAAAAATTATATATACGTCGACGGGAACTTCGAACAAAAAAACAACGGAGTGGATGGAAAAAAAACTTTAAATATAATTGAATTTTATTAAAATTCAACCGTGTTGCGGGCTGACGACCTAATCGAAGCTACAATATATTTATTATAAAGGCAGAAGTATGGGAAGATATCTGCCAGGCAATGAGTATGCCGGGCAAAAGCGGTTAGTTGTGGACGAATCATGTTCACTTTTACATAATCAGGTATACAGAATCAGGTACATTATGTGATTTACCTCTAGGTGAGTATAATGCTTTAGGGATTTAAGGTTTAGCGTTTTGAAAGGAAACATTTGTGAGACGTTAGAGCTCAGCCTCGATGTGCGTTCTGAGTCTCAGACGTCTAAGCCTTTTTAACCGACTAAAAAGGAGGAGGTATTCTACTTGACTGTCATTTTTATGTGAGTTACCTCATAACTTTTTTCTACGTGATTCTCATGTGGTCCCATATAAATTTAATAAAGGTCTGACTAGTAGCGTTTGAGTTATCCTTAACAATTTATATTGAAGTCGATTGTACAAAATTATTAATTTTTGTTATTGTAAGGTTATCAAGTGGTACCTGGTTGAATTGACCGTTACAGCCTTAGTAATATATGTCCGACCGCCTCCGGGTGCTTGTCGCCGTTGATTTCCGGCTACACTCTGAGACATAACCATGCTGATGTGGACCTTTAACTTTTTCGACATTCATGTGATGTGTTGAGGTAGCAGTACACGTTGGCCGAACGCGCTCGTCGAGTGCGTTCGGCCAACGTGTACTGGGCCGTTTTGTATTTGACGTTTGCGGCCAACACTCGCTGACAAGCCGTATAGTGTCGGTTTTCCGTGCACAAATCAAAGAAATTTGGCGCAACGTAGCCGCAAATAGCGATCACACGTTGGCCGAGTGTTCAGTTCATAGTTACGCTTTACGTCTTAATAAAATTATTTCACGAACATGGCGAGATGGCCTAATGAGGAAATATTTAGGTTCATTGATTCTTATCACAATGAATCAGTTGTATGGAACCCCAAACATGAGCAACATAAAAATAAGGCCGCGAACACTAATGTCCATCATCATCTAGCTACCAACGCAGAATTAAGCACGCCAACGTGTGAACGGCATCACAAAAATTTGCCGAGCGGGCTCGCCAAGCGCGCTCGACCAAAGTGTACTGGAGCCTTTAGGTATATCGTAGGCATATAACCCTTTCGGACTGCTCAAAAGCTGAATTAACGTTAATAAATGTGGGAAGAATCTTAGAGCATCATTCGTTAGTTGGTAGAGCGCACCGCGTGCAGGTGACGATCACACATGTTTTAAAATTGTTGGACAGCACTTTGCTTTGATTACAAAGCTTGTGTCACTTTTAAACCACACTAAAATATTTACCTATAGGTACTTATCCCCATATAGTCTGAAGCTCAGAATACAGAAAGAACCAGAAGCCGCAAACGCGCTTAAAACTGAGGCAACGAAAACTACTCCAAAATGGTGTACTTTCACGTTCAGGCGAATAGTCACTCTGTGAACGTCGTATGGTGTGACGTGTTTTGCAAGTGTGAAATTTAATTAAATTATGCCGTCTTGTGCCATTCCTACCTGTAAAAATGTTGTTGGGCTCCAGAAGAAAAAGGATGGGATCACATTTCATGTGTAAGTAGCTCATTCAGATAACGTTTTATTTATGAATTGAATTATTTATTTTGTTCGTAATTGTATTAGAGAATGATGCGTCAATCTTGTAAGTGTTGCCAGTATAACAGTTTTGTTTTTCCCTACTTTTAATTATTAAAGGCCATATAGTTGTGATATTAAACAGTATTAATATAATTTACTAGAAATAATTTAACTACTTTGTTATGTTGGCGTTAATATTTTATTACTAGCGTTGGTAATTCTAATATCTAACTGAGCTTTAATATAAGTTTATATATGTAGACAATAGATATATAGATAAAGACAGTGTATATATATATATATATATATATATATATATATATATATATATATTATACTGTCTACATACACACACATATATGTGTAGATAGTATCTTGATAAGGTATTTAGTATTATTATTTTTTTAAAATCGCTTAAAGTGAACTTTTTCAACAAAATAATAATATACGGACATTTCCCTCGCGAGAATACTGTTTATTTTTGCAATTAATTCCATATTGTTATAATATTATAGATATTTGATAAATTTTAGTTTCCCTGCTGATGAAAAAAGGAAAACGGAGTGGACTAAAATTATACAAAGAGCACGGCTAGAAGAGTTTTGGAAACCGTCAAAGCGAAGCGTAGTTTGCTCAATGCATTTTGATGACAAATATTTTTATGAAACAAAGCGAGGTTTCAGAAGGCTTAGGAAGGGAGCTTTTCCAAATAAGGTAGATAATTATAGTTTCATTATATTTACATTAATTATATTTTATCTCACTTGGCAGCCACGGGCGGAAAACTCGTACAATATTATGAGTAATTTAAAATGAAATAATAATAATATAATATTTCAGCATTTGGCCATGGCAACAACAGCGTCAGAGTTATGCATTGAAACATCTAAAAATGTACGTATATTATCATTACCTATTTTTTTACAAGCTTTGGATGGAGTTAGTTTTAGTATAACACCATTACCGATTTATTTACATTTATTAATATTTCCGAGTGAATGCGTTCTTTGTCCTTCTTTATTGCTGGACCTTCTAATATTACATGATATGAATAATAAACTAAGATTTTTGATTTCAGGCTTCGCCTGTTCAATCAAACTCAGAGATTGGTGATGTGAATATTTCTGATTTAGACTATATATTTGATACGCCGAAAAAAGCGAAACTAAGATCCCAATTACGCAGCAAAAAATTAATTTGTAAGACACATGTCCGGCGAATTAAAACATTACAACAAAAAAATAAACGTCTTGTAAAAAATGAAATAAATAATAAATAATAATCAAAATTCAACATCACCTATTGAAGAAAATGGGGGCAGTATCGCAAAATTATTGTCTTCTGATTTGCCTCAGCTACAAGATTTGTCAAAATATATCGTAGGTTATATATCGGGTTGTGTAGCTCATTATCTAATAAAGCACATAAAATGTCAATTTTGTATAGAAGCAATGTTAGCATCTGATGTCCAATGGTTTCACAAACTGATCGGTTTAAAAAATAGAGGTGGTCTTTGCTTCCCTTCCCAGAGTATTTATGACATATGTTGTATTTGTGAAGCGCATGTCCGGAGAATTTCAAACGAAGATATCGTAATAAGTTCAAACTTTCAACGTTTAGCTATCGTCATTTCAATTTACAAGGACTTCATTGGAAAAAATAGCATTTTTCCGATTGAGGATAGTCATATAAATGGTCTAAGCCACAGAAACAATCTCATAAGGGCTGTGATTGAAAAATATCTAGATATAAGATTTCATTATTTATCTAAATGTAAATCTCTCCTGATTAGTTCTAATTCTAGACGACAATATTTTAAAAAGCTTACTCATCAAAAAGGAAATTAAATGTTTTGGTTCCTTTCTCAAACCTTGTTTTATTTAATGTAGTTACTTTTATTTCTTGAGATTATTATGTATATAATATTAATACAATATGGAATGGATAATAATAATTTTATCATTATTAATTTACCTCTAACGTTTACCCCAAAAAGTGGTAAATATTATAAATACTTTCTGAGCTAGCAATATTACGCGGGTGGGAAGTGGGACGGGCGCGGGACGTTCGTTTTGTTTTTGGACACAGTGCGCGGCATGTAAATACAGTTGAACGCGGCTTCTGGTTCTTTCTGTATTCTGAGGTCTGAAGCCGTAATGGTAAGAATTGTGCTGAGATCTTTGCACTCTAGATCAACGTTCTAGGATACGATACGCAGTCGACGATGAACTATACGTATATTCCAAATCTAATTGGGGGATAGGGATGTATCTCCTTAATACTACAGGTTGTTTAGTATAATTTGCATAATTATTCTTAGACATGTTGCTAAGTAACCTGGTTAAATGGTGCAGAATTCTGTCCATTTCAGAACACTAAGGTCCTCATGATGTATTTTATATTTTTTTTTATAGGATAAAGGTGACAAACGAGCACACAGTCCACCTGATGGTAAGTGGTTGCTGCGGCCCATAGACATCTACATCTATCCTCGTTTGCGAATCAAAATGCAGATGCGTTGTCACTCGTGAGGACTAAGATGGAATGCCTCATTTCCAGTAAAAAGGGCCTCCGGCCACCTGCACTCACCAAGCGAAACGCAGAGGTAAACCTCTACTTCACGCTGGTATTCTGTGAGGTCGTGGTACCACCCCGGTTCGAGCCGGCCCATCCGTGCGACAGCAAAAGCTGCCGCGTGGCTCTACCACTGTGAAAATATTATTGTAATGTTACGAGCTTGGGGTTCAAGACAATTAAAAACTGTCGAGTGAATTACCAAAATTGTCATTTTAATTACAGAATACTAACTACAACTTAAAACCACACTAATAACAAAACGCAGTTTAGTTCGCAGTTGTATCGCTTCGAAGTTTCCGCTTGTATCGTCAATTCAACACTCACTCAGGTCGCGGTCTATACCGGCCTTACATAGGGCCTCAGGTAATTCCAGAACAAAGAGATTTAAATATATAGGTATACTATAGAGCGGACATTGGGAACATTTATATACAAAAACTGAGCTAGGGCGCGTGTGGCACCCTCTAGCTAAAAATAGCAAAACCACGCTAAGCATTTATTAATGAACAACCGGCATATTTTCTTTAAAAATATTTATTAAATATATGAAACGAATGCGCCTTGACTTTTTGACGATGTCACTAAGACTATATGACAAAAATTGGAGATATATCCTAGAGGACATAAGTTACAGACGACAATTTTGCTATTGATGTCCGGTCGATTACTACTACTACTTAAATGTCTTTGTTCCAGAACCTGGTACTGTAGAAACATCTAGAATGTTCGGTACATACCAGTCCCGACTAACTTGGTGTCGCTAGTTCTAGAAAGTTCTTAGACTCTCCTAGTTCTGCTACTCGATAATAGAAGGCGCTAGTGATAACTAGTGTTGCCATGTATCAGGCATTAATTGTGGCGCGCAACAGTAACAATCATGTAAACTTAACAATTAAACTCATAAAATTACTATTTTTGAGGTTTGACACCGTTCTCATGTATTGACTTAGGTTTGAGCAGTTGGCCTCATGGAGATTCTCAATTAGACTTAACATTTTGTTTATTTGTTTTGATTGACTTGTTACAAATTTCTGAGCTCAGCAAGCTGTTGTTCAAATGCCTGTTTCTTAAGCCCATGCTGAGTCCGAGAACTTTATTCAGCGACTGACTCACCGGATTTAAATCGTTTTTGTTTTAGAAAATTCAAATCATGAGGGATTTTATACGAACATGCGATTCACTTTTACCACACTTTAACTGAACTGTGTTTTCAAGCTAAATATTAAGAGAAAACGTAATGAAAATTCTTTGAGTGGTGTCAGAGTTCGATTTAAGTAGAAGCAAACTAAACCTTTCTGCATCCCTATACTACGCCGCCACAAGGCGATAAAGTTTAACGATAGCTAACTAAACAAGTAAAGCAATTGTTTCAAAGATAATTTACTATAGGATACATGTAAAATACATATAACACGTCATAAATCAATACATGGTTAACATTGACTGTCCACAATCTATTGATTGTTTATGTGTTTTACTAATGATGTTCGAATCAAATACATTTTCTTTCCTACGACGAACCGTACACAAACAATGAAAAATGAGGCAAACCATACATCACTAATAAATGATAAACAGTATATTCCATATAATTATAAGATCATTAGTTTAATAACAGCTCTTGTGTTAGGTGAGCTAGTGTTGTAAATAAAACCATGGGTTACTGATAGAAATTTGATATAAATATTAAGTACAAACATACGTCTGTCCGTATGCTGTGGCTGCGGTCTTGGTCTTGAAGGGCAACGGCGGCCGTCGTGGCCTATATAATCTATGGAAACCAGTATTGGTAGCAGTGCCTGCCTGAGGCAAGTTTTAGGATGGAGCGAGACCCAATTATGGCGCCCCCCTTGCTTGCCCCTAATATATACCAGTTGTACGTGCACATGCAAGCATGAAACTGGGAACATCTCGACAACATCTTAAGTCTATGTCTAATTTGTCGATTGAAAACAGACATGCTCGTGGTATTTTAGGCACTGCACTCCATACGGTATCTATAGGAACCGTTGATGTAGAATGAAAAAACAAAATGAAAAAGGAAGGTACATTTATTTAAATATATCATAACAACAATAATAAGCATAATCAACTTTAGAACTAGTACTTATACGTTATGTTATATTATGTTTACTAATTAATGTAACAGTGCTTATTAAAAACAAACTTCAGGTTTAGTCTACTGGCTCCTAATAATAATATAATTAACCCATTGAATGTCGGAAAAATTAAAACAATAGCATAACAATAGCAATAAGGACACCTGTATGTCCTTAAAACACTGAATGGGTTAATAATAAACTATTTAAATGGAGAACAAATTTTAATTAAATCGCTGCGTACGCCCTTTTGCATTTACAATTTTTTATATTACCTCCTCACATGATAATGTCTGAGCTATATCATTTTCAATCGACAGCAAGGCTAGATCAGAAAGCTTATCTTCTGCGAGAGTCGACCTCAGCTATGTTTTACTTAGCGTAAGCTTGCTAAAACTGTGTTCATCTTTGGCCACCATAATCGGAATAGTTACAAAAATCCGGAGAGCTGTCCAAATAATAGGACTTTAACTATGAAATTGTCGTTCTGCAGTATTTTTCAAATCAAAATAAATTTTGTTTGGCTACGAATTCTAATTTCAAATTACTTTTATTTTAAAAACATGGAATCGTTTATTCAAAATCAGTCATTAGTTTATTGATAACCCTTATGTTTATATCTTTTTCGTCATCATGGATACGTTAAAAATTCGAGTAATTATGGAAAATGAGTACCGTCGTGGCAGCCACGCGGCACAAGCGGCACGCAACATCAAAGACGTTTACGGAGCGAATACTACAAACGAACGCACCGCATGTTTGCCCCCTTCCGTTCTGGAAATTTCGACCTGAAAAATGAACTCCTTGAGCTTCCAAAAACTGGTTGAATTAAAGGATAATGACGAATTAAAGGCGATTCTGAAAGCTGATGATACTCAATGTACAGTTGAATTAGCAGCAGCCTTCCACATTAGCATCAAAATAATATTGGTCAATTCGCGTCAAATTGGCAAGGTAAAAAACTTAAAATATGGGCGCCTCACGAACTTAATGATCGCCAGCGAAGTACGCATTGAGACGTGCTTTGCACTGCTTAACAGGCACACAAACGAAGGAATTTTGAACCGCATTTTTATATGCAACGAAAAATGTATTCTGTTTGACAATCGTAAGTACTCAGCAAGTTGGTTGGATCCTGATTCTGCACGTAAATAATGCCCTAAGCGAAAACTTACCCTAGAAAAGTGATGGTCAATGTTTTGGTAAATGTCAAACAGAATGAGCATTATTGCAGATGCGTACTGTGAACACAATGATGTAGAAACTCACACGTCTCCAACCAGCTTTGGTCAATCGCTCGTCGCCGCTGCACCTGTACGGCAACGACTTCATGCTGCACAACATACGGTCTTCAAGTTACGAGAGCTGGGTTGGAAGCTCCCGTCATCCGCCGTACTCACCAGACCTTGCGCCTACGGACTTCTACTTTTTCCAGAATTTAAATAACTTTTTGACGGGAATAAAATTTAATACCCGAGAGGCAGTACCTACAAAATACCTTTGAAGAATTTGTTACCTCCCTCGTCCAGCTGATTTTTTCAAGAAGGGCATCAATAAACTGCTACCGCATTAGCAAAGATGCATCGATTGCATTGGTAATTATTTTGATTAATGGAAATAAAAAATATAGAAAAATATTTACGTTATTTCATGAAAAACAGCAATTTCATAGGTAAAAACCTAATATTAGGTAACGTATCTTGCCAATTATTTAATACTAAAAGCTGAAGGACTGCTTTCGGGTGACTTTAATCGATATGTAAAATCTTTTTCAAACACATCATTTCTCTTGAAAGCTCCAATCCCAAAATATCGCGATTAAGATCATGCGTTAATTTTTCCTCCAACTTTGAGCATACTTTCTTAAAACTTTCATCGGTGTTATTCAAATCATAGAGGAAACTCTCTATTCTATTCTAATCTATAAACGCCAAGTCTCATTAATTGTAAAAAGTCGTGTAAAGCATGTCTCTATTTAAGTTTATGGCGGTGTCTAACATTGAATAGAAAACATTTGTTCTGAACAGTTTTGACTGTACTTACTTGTATCCGAATTTGGGGTCTTTCGAACATTTAAAAATTCATAACTCCGAAAATGTTAACTTTATAGTAAAACGTCATGGGACTTTTTTTATTTGTATTTTATCAAAGATTAAAAAAAATGTCGGGTTTAAAAATAACAATTCCTTGCAATTGAAACAAATCGGTTTAAACATTATGGCACCGAGTTACCCCATGGTAACATGCATTTATATCAACAGCAGGACAACTTGAAGAGGAATAGTTTTGGTACTCATGTGCCGATTCCTCCTAGGCTATAAGAACATTTTTTCTTTTTTTATTTACGGATTCTTACAAACTCCGAGTTTATATCAGCTTATTCAGCTGTATCTTTAGCTGCAATGAGAGCCTTTGTTAATCCTTCGTCTCTAGGTATATTCTTTTCTGTTCATCAGTTTTGTAGCATCTGATAAATCTATATAAATATATTATATAATCTATATAAACCACAAATTCTCGCGAAAGAACATAGATTCCTGCCAAGGATGATGCGTGAGGCTATTGAAATTAAAAAAACATCCTAATTTCAATAGAGAGGGAGGCTGGGTACTACCACCTGCTTGGGATCCTGTAATTCATGAAATTAAAACTAAACCCAAGCATACCACTGCAAGACTTCAAGAGACAGTTAGTTCATTCTGCGTAGATCGGACCAAAATTATCAATTAAAAAAAGCTGAAGGTACTCCGGTTTAACTCTGACATCGGGACGTCAATCACCTCAGTCCCCCGTGACCACGGTTGCTGGAAAGCAACCGAAACGTCGGGAATATAAAATAAGTTAATTAAACGCGATAAAATCCGTAAAAATAGTTTTATTCAATGTGTAGTGTTCGCGTAAGTATAAGAAATCATTAAGTTTGTAAAAAATACAAAAAAGTGCTGAAGAATGCCACGCTCGCCTCAACAAATAAGGCCATACGCACATATACCTAGCCACACGTTCGAAATCAAAATATTGAAAAGCGAGGAAAGTTCTATCAATAAACTCAGGCACATGAGCAACGAAACGGAACAGAGACTATGCTTCTAAAGAGCGTGTAAAATTGTTACTTAAATAAGCTAAAAGGTTGTATTTTCTATTATGTAGGTAGCCATGCTATTATAAAATTTGACTAAGGTGCCTCCTGGGACTTGGCGCCTGGAGCGGCCGTTCCGTTCGGCCTATGGTAGTGCCGGGCCTGATTGGTAGAGCCACAACCCACAACCACAGCTCCAGCATTAATGATCTACTTAAGAAAATATACTTAATCACTTGGAGGTAAAGAGATTTCCCTGGTATTTTAACGTATAGGTGTGATTCTGATGGATTAAATTATACATAGTGTTGTAATGTAAGCGTAATGTATTTAAACCTAAAGTAATAAGTACCTAGGTATAAAGAACACGTAAAACGACTATTCTTCACTGTGTTGTTTCTTGTACGAAACTAAAATCCATTTACAGTTTCCTTTGTTAATCACTCTCTGCGTTCCTACTCCTCCCCCTCTGAACTAGATGCATCCCCCATATTGGGTCAATGACATTTTTAGTCCTACCACATCTCATATCTATACACCTCTCTATAATAATCACCTCGCTTTTAGCCCGGGTAAATCAACAGAATCGGCACAACATACGGTGTTAAGTCAAATAGAGGTAGCCTACCGTAACAAAGAGTTCTCAGCGCCTTCTTAAATACCGAGGGTGCCTTTAGCAAAACAAACTTCAATAGCATAGGCGCAGCTCTCGCCAGACATGGTGCGCAACTCACCACAACAGAATGGATTATTAAGTATTAACATGCTGAGCAAAATAATAGTGTGATTTGCAGGTGAGACACAAGCAACCATCTTAAAGAAAGGCCGACCACAAGGAGGAGTCCTCTCACCTCTACCTAATCATGGAGTTGGAATGAAAATCACTACTTTACTGTTGAGTGTGCGGACGATCTAGCGATACTTATCACTGGTAAATCGGTAAGCATTGTCTGCAACCTCACACACATCACTGCGAATAGTAGAATGGTGGTGCATTTACTATAACTTCAGTGGCGTAGCTAGGCGTGGGTGAAGTGGGCGCTCGCCCACGGCCTCGCACTTAAAGGGGCTTCACGAGGCCCTTTAAAATGCGATACCCCCAGGCTTTGCCACAGAAGACTAATTTGATCACATTTACGCTGGAAAAAGAACGTCACATGTTTAAAAGCGTGTTTGTTTGGGGCCTCGCAGGAAGCCCCTCTTAAGTGCGACTGCGAAGCCGTTGGTAACTACCTTCAAAGACCGCGACCATTAGATTGACGGAATACGAGACTTGTCAGGAATAAATAGCTATGAGCCTATGAGTAGGTATGTGGTCTCAAAGCATGTTTGTTACTAGGACAGATCTATTGGGTAGATCTTGGGAACGAAAGAAAAGGGGCCTCGCTGTTGCGACTTCGCCTACGTCTATATTAGTCCACGCTGCGACTCTATATAAGATAGATAGATAGATAAAGCATTTATTTGTTTCTCCAATCACATACGTAAATTCAGCGACTAAACTAAGTACAAAGCAACATACGAAGAACATAATTTACAAAAACTTAAAATCTAAATGTACATGTGTGTTGCAGTTCGACAAATGGGTCCTAGCTCAGCGATTAATATTGCTCAGAGAGCAAACACTGAAACAGAAACAGAAACAGAAACTTTTTTATTCAATATAGATTATAAATAATACTTATTGAAAGTCACTCTTTTGTATAATTACCACTGATTCGAAAAAAACCTCTGTCCTGGGAAGAACCAGCAAGAAAACCAGCGGGACTTTTTTTTAACAGCTTACAATCATGTATGTTTTTGATTCACTGATTTTCAACTATTACCCTCGAGATGACGAGAAGAAAATGAGTACAATAGTTAATCAGTGTAAAATGTGTATTTGAATGATGTGTCCTTTCAGCCCTACGATTTGCATCTTGGGTTTAATTTAGTAAAATTACTGAAGACGCGTGTAAGTGTGTAAGAGTGCGTACAAATTAAAAGTAGTAGTAGTAGGAACAAAAAATGTCGTGGTTTATAGCTGGCGAACAAAGTGTTTGGGAATACCTTGTTTTTGTTTATCTAGAAGATATGTTTCGAATTTACTTTTAAAATTGTAATTGGTGTTAAGATTTCTTATTGGTGGTGGGATGTTATACCAACACTTCGTTGCCATATATCGGCAACTACCAGTAAATGCCGCTGTTTTATGGCTGTGATACAGGAGTGCTGATCTTATGGACCTCAATTGTTTTCCAGAATTTTGCCTAGCAAACTTTATCTTTACATGCAGGTACTCTGGTTTTTAAACTTAATAACATTAAAAACAAGCCCTCCTAAATGTAGCTTTCTACGTGAGTCCATGTTGAGCATGGAAGCAGTGTTCAAGAAAGGAGTAATGTGACTTCTAGGGGGGACATCAAAACAGAACCGGCAACATGCATTTTGCAGGCGCTGTATTAGTCGCTTTGTTTTGCTGAAAATTCGAGGTCCATAAACAACATCTCCGTAGTTAAGCCGAGATAAAATTAATGACTCGCAAAGAGTAATGCGTGACGGTACAGATAGTTGGTCACGGATATGGTATAATACCTTTAGACGATAAAAACAGTTTTTTACCATATTAAGGACATGATTTTCAAATCTGAGGTTTAGGTCACCACAAATTCTACTTATTTGCGTCTTTGTGCCCATTTCTGCATTTTTGTAGCATTTCGCATTGACCAGTCAGCAATTCTGTCCAGATCATCATTAAGCCGTGTCACAGCTTGTGATAACTTATCTGGTGAGGCTGACACGTATACTTGCACATCGTCAGCGTAGCAGTGGTACATAGAATATTTTATAACTTTAATAAGGTCAGCACAGTAAATTATAAAAAGAAGTGGACCAAGTATTGAACCCTAAGGAACACCACGATTAATAAGCCTAGGGTGAGAACGTACATTAGACCCATCACTCTTTACCAATTTTACTGACTGGCACCGATTAATCAAGTAACTACTGAACCACTTGACCGAATTTTTGTCCAAGCAGCAGGGGAATATTTAGGCAGTCGAAAGCGCGGGAATAGTCTGATAGTGTTAGAATCGTACTGTGACCGGAATCTTGTTCAGCTAATATGTTGACTGTGACATCGAGTAAAGGAGTCGCTGTGCCACGTCCTTTGCGAAACTCAGGTTGTAAATGAGGCAAGATGTTAGTCGCTTCAACAAATTTAGTTAACTGTTCGCAAATAGCTTTCTCCAGCAGTTTACCCAGGAATGGCAAAATGCTGATGGGCCTAAGATCTTTTAGCTCCACTAGGTTTTCATTTTTGGGTATTGGGGTCACTAGTGCCCTCCTCATACGTCCTTCCACTTATTAGGAACTATACCAGTCATAACTGACTTATTAATTATAGCCGTGATTGCGTCCAGAGTGCAAGGAAGAGAGAGTAAGATCATATTTCTATTAATTCCATCGTGTCCAACAGCATTCGATTTTATGGAAATTATACATTTAAAAATATCTGTTGAACCTATGGGAGCTAATTTAAATACCTCTGTATTGAATTTATTATGTTCAAAAAATAATATGTCTGCATTGGAAACTACGTTGTCTCCAGGAATATTGAAAAAGTGATCATTAAATTTGTTCGGGTCATTGAAATGGGGAGGCAAGGATTTGTCTTTCGAGGGGTCAACCAAAATTTTTTTCTTTCAAATTTTTCCAAAATGTTTTGTTAATTTTAGTTTTGAGAATTAACTAGGCTATTGAAGTAGGCCCGTTTTTCTCCTGAAATACTTTTTGAAACTAGACTTTTAAGCTCCTTGTAATATTTAACTTAAAGGTAAATCCTGACAATAAAGAAATGGTCGCGTTCAGTCCTAAACCGTGGCGCAGTGGCTTAGCAATGAGTTGCTGCGCTGGGGGCCGCGGGGTCGAATCCCGCACGGATCAAGTATTTGTATGGACTACAAATAATTGTTCCGGGTCTGGATGTTTATCCTCGTGCTATTTATGTTTGTAAACCGCCTCCACGACACAGGAGAAAATCCTAGTGTGGGGGTAACGTTTTAAAAAAGAAAAATAAAAAAAAAGATAAAAAAAACGTGTGCGAGATATCTTATTTTTTACCTAAGCTGTGCTATAATATACTAAAGTATACGAGGGTGGATTGAAAAGTACTCGGCCTAACACAGATCCATTCAATTCTAAAAATCAAATCTACCCACATTATTTAGTTCAGTTCAGACTAGTTCATTGTGTGAAGTTCGAAACGTGTGCGATAATTAGTTGTGATTTTATAAATTTATTAACAAAGTAATCGGACATAATTTCCGCGAATGGAGCAAATCGAGCAGCGTGCCGTCATTAAGTACCTCCATAAGAAGGGGCTATCATCAAAAGCCATCCATGATGACATGGTCAGTACATTAGGCGATTGTGCTCTGTCATATTCATCCGTCAAAAAATAGATAGCAGAATTTAAGCGTGGTAGAGAGAGTGTGAAAGATGAACCCCGCTCTGGAAGGCCTTCGACGTCAACTACTGACGAAAATATTAAAAAAGTAGTGCGAGGTGGGTTCCGCGACTGCTTTCAGTTGAACAAAAAAGGACGCGATTGACTATTTCACGCGACTGTTTGGAGTTATTTGAAGCCGATGCAGATGATTTTTTGAATCGTTTTGTTACTATAGACGAAACATGGGTTCATTACTGTACACCGGAAACAAAACAACAATCAAAACAGTGGAGAAGACCTGGTTCACCACTCCCTAAAAAGGCTAAGTCGATTTAGTCGGCAAATAAGGTGATGGCTTCAGTATTCTGGGACTCGAAAGGTGTGACTATGATTGATTATCTTGAAAGGAGTCAGACTATAAACTCTGATTACTACTGCACCTTACTACGTCGTTTACGAGAGGAAATAAAAGAAAAACGTCGAGGAATGCTCAGAAGAAAAGTCCTGTTTCATCAAGATAACGCCCGTGTTCACACGTCAGTACAGTCAATGGCTGAAATTCACAACTGTGGCTTTGAACTGTTACCGCATCCGCCGTATTCACCTGATCTGGCACCATCAGACTTCTTTCTGTTCCCTAACCTAAAAAAGCACTTGGGAAGTCAAAGATTTTCGACAAACGACGAGGTCAAAGCAGCTGTAGACGCATATTTTGACTCTAAGGAAGAATCATTTTTTTTCAACGGTCTAAATGCTTGGAAGGGGAGGTGGCAAAAGTGTATTGAACTTGATGGTGATTATGTAGAAAAATAAAAATATAACTGATTTAGTATGTGTTTATTTTCTTGGTTAGGCCGAGTACTTTTCAATCCACCCTCGTATATAGCACAGAGTTCTGGACGTACAATACCTTGGCATCATTTTAGACTATAAGCTAAATTAGTCTAGTCATACTGATCGTAAAATTAATGCTAGAGGATATAATTTATAGACAAACGCTGAGGCCTGTCTCAGAAAATAGTTCTTTGGCTGTACAAAACGACTTATAATCTCTTACGGTGCACTTATTAGGTGGAAACCAGACCAGTCACCACAATAAATAAACTTCAAAGATGCCAGAGACTGGCATGCATCGCCGCTACTGGGGCCATGGAACAACATCGAACAAGGCCATGAAGGCAATTCTTGATCTGACACCATTGCATCTTTTCATCAGGGCTAATCTACGAGTGTTTCAAACTCCTTAACAAGGTAGGTGAAGCAAACATCATTACCGTTCAGTGGATAAAAGACAATGGTGGTTTCAGAGGCAATAATATCGCAGACGACTTAGCCCGCCGTGGCTTAGCACGTAGGGCAGTCGGACCAAAACTCATTATCCCACTCTCTTTTGAGTTTGTTGTTTGAGCAGCAGGCAGGAGGCAGCCCAATCTTGGGTTAATCGTATGGAATGCAGGCAAGCTGGAGAGGCTTTATCCATCAACAATAGCCACCTTACCAAAATACTGTTTCGTTTGAACAAATCTCAAATTCGACTATCACAAGCGCTCTAACTGGGCACGGGCCGTTAAATAAACATGTTGTGTTTACTGTATGTGTCACGGACAGTCCTCTGTGCAGGACCTGAATAGAGTGCGACGAGACGGCCGCTTACGTCCTACTGGAGTGCTGTGCGGTCGCCTGCTAGAACTAAATCGCACCGGGGTCACCCCTTGACATCGGAAAGTTGTTAGGAGTTGTTCAAGGAGCTTGGGTGTCTCGAATAGCATGAATTTCTGCTCACACACAAAATACCCGCATAATCGTGGAGTTCCTGAATCACTACCGTATAACACTAACACACTACAATAATGTTGTAATATGTCCTACCCAAACCGAATTTCGGTCACGGCGGGCAATCTCACTGGAGACAAGCCATCTGCGAAAGACAGCATTAAAGTGCTCGGAAAAATGCGCAAACACAGGTGCACTACTATTGTCTCACTCTCATAGTCCGATGGAACGACAAAACGACACGACCAGAGAGAAATCAGGTGCAGGATCAACGTCTTAACGTACTTTCCGAGACACGGGGCAAACACCGCTCCTTCTTAACTCCGAGTCGCTACTGAGAATTTCTTGACTGAAAAATTCAATAACTGATTTTTGCCCAATTCGGGATTCAAACCCGGTACTTCATGATCAGCGGTCGCGTTTATGACCACTAGATCAAAAAGGCAGACTGGAAATTTTATTTTTAATTTATTTTTAAATTGAAATTGTAGGTATAGCCCGAGTTAACTTTAACTCAATCCCTCCACAACCCTTTACGACACCCACGGAATGACATGAAATGATGGAATAACTTAAGCCCCTATCACTTGCTAACTTCTTTTCTCTACCCCACGTATACTAAAGTATACCTATTTATCAATCACAAAGAGTATACCATGCACAAATAAGTTGGGCACTTGGAGAAAAAGCATAACGAAATCTTTACAATCTTCATATCAATAAAACACGAGAACTATAAGAAAATATTGTATTATTTCCCCAAGTTAATGGTTTGGATTTTTTATTTTCATTCGTTAATATTTATTAGCGTTACTTACATTCGTCGAAAGTAAATACACTTAACTTTACGTAAACAAAAAGAAAGGCAGTATAAAAGGACATGTCTATTTTAGATACATTGCTACTTATATCAAAGAAATAGTTACTAGATAAGCGATGAAAATTCTTCGTTTAATTTCTTTTTTGTTTTTAAAGACTATATTAAGTTGTCACAGTTTAAGATTAATAGACAAAGCCACGTCTATAGCTAATAAAGTATTTGAACAACGGCAAGTAACAACCATAGTTTGGTGGGGTACTGGTTCAGAAGATGTTAATCAATTTTTGGAAGGATTTCATGGTTCCGTAATAACAGTTGCTATTGATCAAACAAGAACTGTAAACCAAAGTATGTTTTATAAACAAATAAAATACACGCAAACAGTATTATTTGCGAGAGAGCCTCATGAATTTCTGTATTTCCTTGATTTGATAAAAGCAACTATCGTAAAACACATCAGCATGGTATTAATTTTGATCGCGCCAGTTACCGATAATTCTGTACTGTCTGATGTGACAAAACTGGCCTGGGAGAATGACATCGGTAATATAATAGTATTAAATACATATGCTGGACATAACTCTACAACAATGACAACTTACATTCCTTTCAGCCAAGGAAAGTGCGATAACTATAATCCAATAACTTTAACAGAAAGTGAAAGTAAAAATTTTATCAGAAAATATAAAAACTTTCAAGGTTGCCCTGTAAGAATCACCATATTGCAATATGTGCCTTATACTATATTTATGACTAATAATGGCAGAGTCGTTCACATTAGTGGAATAGATGGAAACGTATTAAACTTGTTATTGGAAAGACTGAACGCATCTATGGATATAGTTGCATCAGCAGATCACGGTGGACCTGGAACCTTTATTAACGGCAGTGCAACAGGTTCTTTCGGTGATCTCGTAAACAACTTAGCTGATATAATGGCCCCTGCTATAATGCTGCATTTCAATAGGTATTCAGCAGCACAGATATCATATGCTTACAACGCTTTGCACATCGCTTGGTGTGTTCCAAAGAGGCGCGAAATTTACGCGTGGGCTAAAGTCTTGCTGCCATTTTATACAACAACTACTCTATTTCTTATTTTATCCTTCATACTATTAATCGGATGGGTTAAGTTTGTACTTTGGCTTGGGATAATCAAGACAAATTCGAGAAGATTGTTGAGAGCGATGATTTTCAAGAGCTTAGGTCTTTTTCTCGGACAGCCAATTAAATTTGTGACGGATTATTGGTTAATTAACAGTATTTTTGTTTTGTGGATTTGGTTTTGCCTCATTGTGCGTGTAGTGTATCAAAGTGATCTTATTAAAGGGTTCGAAAATAAAATTTTAGAACCACCATTAAATACCATTGATAAAGCTTTAAGCGATGTTGAAGGACATGGAGGTTTGTCGGGTTTTGTAGAACTTTATCGCAATACGTCTATAGAGAAAAACTATCAACCATTAACATTTAAAGATCTACCGGTTTATATAAAGAGAGTTGGTAGCGGTAAAAGATTTCTTTTAGCTACGGATGTACTACTAATTAAATATTATAATCAGGCGGTTCAAATCCTTGAAGAGCGTATGATATGGATTCCAGTATGCTTATACATGCGACCTCGATGGCCCGCTGCAAACGAGGTTAAAAATCTCATAGTAAAAGTGGCTGAAGCTGGCTTCTTAGATAAAATAATACGTGATTACAAATCAAAATGGTCTAAAATAAAGCTTAGTAATCAAGGAAATGTAGTGCCTTTAAGGATATCATCGCTTAGTGCTTTCTTTTTCGGTTTAATAATGTGGTATTTTGTTTGCACTGTGGTACTGGGAATAGAAATTCTATATCATAAATACAAACTTAAAAGCAAATAATTTAGATCGAAGTATAAGTTTAGTTCTAAACCCTATTTAGATGGGCCTTACTGTTATACGATTTCAATAAATTATAATATTGCTTCATTATTTGTAACTGTAGTTTACAACTTATTTAATATAAATTATCAATACCTACATATTATTATAATAAATCTGCAGAAAATTTGTGTCTGTAATTCTAATATTTCCTGGAAAAAACAAGTTCAGGGGGCTTAATAAAGGACACTGAAGCCAAATTAATGGCTTTTAAATTTTTTGTCCAGTTGTCTGTCTGTCTTTCTGTCTATCTGTGTTCATTCATGATTTCACGCACAAACTACTTAACGGATTTAGTTAATGACCTGGGGCAACTTATAGGCTACTTTTTATGTGATTACGGAACTTCAAAAAAGAAGGGTTAAGTATTTTCTTCCTTTAGAAATTAATTTTCTATTACTTATAGGTATATGATTATGTTAGTTGAAGTCGTAAGTAGAAGTATAAGCGGGATAACGTAGTGTTTTTTTAGAATGTAGAATAAGGGTAAGAAACGAGCACACAATCCAGCTGATGGTAAGTGGATACTGTGGCCCATAGAAATCTACATTTAATATCAATTAAGAATCAAAATTCAGATGTGTTGTCACGCCTAAGGACTACGATGGAATGCTTCGTTTGTCACCGGTTCTCTACATTTACCATACAAAACACAGCAGCATTAAGTTGCTATTTTACGATGGTATTCTGTGAGAGCGTGGTCCTGCCACGGTCCAGCTGAGCCAATCGTGCTACAACCATAATAAAAGTAGTTGTAGCGTGGCTCTACCACGTAAAATAAATGCCATTTTTATAAATGAAGTTTAAAATTAATTTTAACCGGTGTGTAATAATTTGAAACTGCACGGACGATTTATCTGTGTTGCACGTTTCTGAAACAGTGCCATCTGTCTTAAAAAGGTAAAAAGTAGTATATTTTTCCAGTCAGTTATGTACTAATAAATTAAATAATATAAATAATTTACATTTAAATGAATTTTTAAATAATTACATATATTAATTAAATGATTTGAAATTTCTAAGGTATATTTTCAGTTTTTCCGCTATTTGATTTTAATAGTTTAAGAATTTAAATAGATAATAGTGACAACTATGAAAATTCGAAAGGTTTTACTAACCTGTAAATGAACTGATTAAAACTGGTGTGCCTGCAAAACTCTCATTCTACTCGTACTATATTTAAGAGATTTTTATATTATTATATTGGCCAGATCGTGGATCATAGTCAATCATTTCGTGAAATGGTGTTATTTCATGAAATTTAAAACTCAATGTTACCTCAGAACTTTTATTCTAGATGAATCGATATTGATGATTCTTTTTTTATTTGAAAGATAGTGCTTCTCATGTGTTCCCATATAAATTTTATCAAGACCTGATCGGTAGTTTTAGAGTTATCTTTAATAATGCGTATTTAATTGACTTCGACTACATTGATGACGTTCTCATTTTATTTATATTAAAGTCGGTTGTACAAATTTTTTAATTTTACCACTTGTTCCTGCCCCATTAATAACATTCAACAATATTTTATAACAATAAAGTTGTAAACTTAAAGTAATATTTTAAGTAGTAATTGCTAAAATAAACGCATATTGAGGCGTTAATTCGAATAATGTCCACTCTGGTCCACATATCATGCGATAGAACAGCAATAGGCGATGTCAATTGGTCGATTGTTTCGCTCGATTTATCGTCTACACCGGCATACAAATCATGGCTAACATTTTGCTAAAGACAGTAAATTTCACAATGCATGCATGCCATTGTTTAGTAAGCCTTTAGAAACTTTAACTCTTTTGTTTTCCGTCAATAAACCATTTTTTACAAGTACGTGCGTGTGCATATGTGCGAGTGTGTGTGTGCGTAAAATCAAAAAGAAGGACGTCCAGCACTATATTTATGCAACATACTATATTGAGTCTAATTCCGAAATAGTAGGTATGTATTCTTCAAGCTAGAAAAATTTAAACCAAAACAATGGACATTTCCAATATATCTCTTTTAAGGCTTGATACACGGCCTTTGAATAACGTGAACAGAAATAGCAACTGAGTAATTGTTTCCAAACCATTAGTTCCTAACTGTCCCATTCTATGTCGATCTATTCTGATTTTTGTCAATGACTCATTTTATTCTTCACTTTTGAAATAAGGGTTACAAACGAGCAAACAGTTTACGTGATAGATGCTCTGACGTGTGAATCCAAAACACTGTATCTCGGAAGTACCTATTTCGTGAAAAGGGCTTTTAAAAGTTTTTTTGGTTTTTGGTATATTTTAGTAATATTATAATAACATTATATTTTGTGCTAGGTACCAATTTAAAGGTATTTTTACGATTTATCTAGCCATGTACATTTTACAACCATTCAATCCATGCATTTAGAATTAACTAAGTAAACGTGTATTACCTCAACTTGAAAAAATGTTCCTGATTGTTTGAGCAAAACACTGTATGTTTAGTTACAGTATTGGTTTTATGAGAACAGAGCTAATGGATCATACAAATACTGTATTTGCAAATACAGTGTATTACTTTTACAATAATAGGCTATAATAATAAGGCGTTCGAAAGAACATCAACAATACTAACCACAGTTCTTAAGTAATGAAATCTTTTCAAATCAAATAATTATAATTAAAATATATCAATGAAACAATTTAAAAATACCAATCAAGTCACAATAACTCGAAAGATTAAAATATAAAGCAAATAAAACAAAAATACGAAATCGACAAAACGTCAACTCAGGAATGAGTTCTTTTCAAATCGATCATCATTATCTCTTCGAATCAAATCTTAGTTAAAACAACTGAAGCAAACAAAAATAAACTTAACATTAGTAAAGTCATTATAAAACTAAACAATGCATATAAAATATGGAACAATTTAATAATGAGATCAATGTTTTATTGATATAATCAGTCTATGAATTACTTTGAGGTCTTAGGTGTACCTCCTATATTAAATCAATGTCAATGTGTTCGTCAAGATCGGGTGACTCCGAGACAATTTTCATCGATGTCGATTTTCATTAAAAAATTGTTAATTATAATAATTGTTAATAACACAGTGCTAATAACTCTTTTTTTGTCTCGCTAATACCTCTAGGTTCTTTAGTCACTTTAGGTATCCCTTCCAAAAGATCAGGTACAACTTTTGTAAATTTTTTCCGCTATTCAAGTTCTATTTCTTTTTCAAAAAAGATATTTCCTTAAAATCTGCGTTATAATTATTCTTCACAAATATTGTTAATTCAATTCTTCTGAATTTTACGACTTTCACGTTATGTATATTATATATAACCTTTGGAGAATGCTGCTTTGGAATCGTTACTGAATATGATCATTTGTGTGTGACCTAATAAATTGATTTGCATGTTCTTTCGTGAGCTTTTGATATAGAATATATATCATCTATATCTTAGGCTTGGCCCTTAGATTTCAATTTCTTTGTAATTGCAGCATGTACAGCGTCTTCAGCCATAAAAGTGTGACCTGGCTCAAAGTATTCCAGAGTAATTTTGTCTACATTTGTCATTTTATCGTTAATTACTCTTAAAAACAAAGCAGACAAAAGTATCTTGTTTTTGTTTTGCGCTTTACAATTATCTAAGAAAATTTTACAGGCTTTAGGTCTCTGCAATATTTTCTCACAAAATGAGTGTATGTAGAAGCAATATTACGAGCTTTTCTACCACTTTCTCCCTCATGCCAAACTGCACAGACAGCTTGTTTGTTTTTTTCTGGGGGCACAATTTCTAATATCTATCATCGTTTGCGAATTAAAATGCAGATGCGTTGTCGGCCGTAAGGACTAGGATGGAATGCCTCTTTTCCAGTAAAATGGGTCTCCGGTTCTTTACACTCACCATGCAAAACACAGCAGCATTAAGCTGCTATTTTACGCTGGTATTTTGTGAGAGCGTGGTTCTTCCCCGGTCGAGCCGACCCATTCGTGCTAAAACTATACTATTAATATAGCTGCAGCATGGCTTTATCACGTATAAAAACTGTGTGAGTTCCTTAAGTTGGGGCAGCAGTTTTACTTGCCGTTTTCTCTGTAGTTTTGGCAAGGAGGTTTCATGGGATGCTGTTTTTTTTTGATTTGCCAAAATAACTTTTTTTTTATAGGAGAGGGGGCAAACGAGCATGCGGTTCACCTGATGGTGAGTGACTACCGCCGCTCATAAACAACTGCAACACCAGGGAGGGAATTGCAGATGCGTTGCCGGCCTTTTAAAAAGGAGTACGCTCTATTCTTTGAAGGTCCCTAAGTCGTATCGGTCCGAAAAAATCGCTGATGGTAATCGATTCCACAAGGAAGTCGTGCGAGGAAGAAAACATCTTCTAAATCGCACAGTGGTGGACCGCCAATCATCCAGATGGTGTGGATGGTATCGGGAGTTCGGCCGCGATGTGCGTTCGTGAAATTTGGCGGCTGGGATTAATCCGAACAATTCCTCAGAGCACTCCCCATGGTAGATGCGAAAGAAAATGCAAAGAGATGCAACATCTCTTCGCAGCGCCAATAAGTCGAGCCGATCGGAAAGGACTCGGTCGTTGACGATTCGAGCCACTCTGCGCTGGATGCGGTCAAGTGGAAGGAGCTGGCACTGGGGAGCCCCTGCCCATAGATGGGAACAGTATTCCATGTGAGGCCGAACCTGCGCCTTGTAAAGTTGCAGGCAGTGTGCCGGCATGAAATACTGTCCCGCTCTGCTGAGCACGCCAAGCTTTTAAGAGGCCAATTTGGCCTTCTCTTCCAAGTGACCACGAAACTGCACGTCACTCGATATGTCGACGCCGAGGATTCCGATACTGGCTGAGGCAACCAGGAGAGTGCCTTGAAACTGAGGAGATACGACAAAGGGGTTATTTTTAGCGGCAAACGCGCAAACTTGTGTCTTCTGAGGATTAAACTGGACTAGATTTAGTCGCCCCAGTTCGAGACTTTGTCCAGCAAAGACTCGACTTCAGACACAAGTTTGTTCCGGTACCCGGAGACGTTTTCCCGAGAAATATTAGCACGGCCGGTGTAAAGAGCATCACCAGTGCTGTCATCCACATAGCAATGAATGTTACCAGTTAGCAACACATTAATATGCAGAAGAAACAGCGTTGGTGATAGCACACAGCCTTGTGGAACACCAGTGTTAATAGGCTTGTAGTCAGAACATGCACCGTCTATAACGACCTTGATGCTCCGATCTGCAAGAAAGCTGGTGATCCAATTGCACAATTTCTCGGGAAGCCCATAGGAAGGGAGCTTCGGAAGAAGCGCTTTGTGCCAAACCCGATCGAAGGCCTTTGCAATGTCCAGACTAACGGCAAACGCCATTCTCTTGGACTCTACTGCCTCCGCCCATCTATGGGTCAGGTAGACCAGAAGATCACCAGCTGATCGATCCCGACGAAAACCGTATTGGCGGTCACTAATCAGCTGGTGATCCTCAAGGTACCGGATGAGCTGGCAGTTGATAATGGGTTCCATTGTTTTGGAGAACAAGGAAGAGATCGCGATAGGCCTATAGTTGGACGGGTATGAGCGGTCGCCTTTTTTAGGGATCGGGTGGACAAAAGCTGTCTTCCATGAATTCGGGACTACGCCTTGGGAGTAGGAGTACCGGAAAAGACGCGTTAGGACCGGTGCCAACTCCGGAGCACACGTCCTCAGCACAATTGGGGGGATCCCGTCAGGCCCACTTGACTTCTGGATGTCCAGGGAGAAAAGTGCTTTACGAACCGAGCGCTGTGAGAACAGCACATCCGGCATGGAGCACTCACACCACGGGATGGTCGGCGGTGTTTTTCCCCCGTCATCAAGAGTCGAGTTGGACGCAAAAAGGGAGCCTAAAAGGTCGGCTTTGTCTTTTGCGTCTTGGGCCAGTGAGTCGTCCTCCCTGTGCAGAGATGGTAGTGATGGCTTACAGAAATTCCCTTGGACAGCCTTGGCGAGAGACCAGAATGCACGGGTTCCCGAAGGAAGGCGAACTAGTTTCTCGCCAATTCTGCCCATGTGCTCCGACTTTGTCTTGGCAATAACTCTTTTGAAGGACCTGGAGGCGAAGTTATACTTCTTTTTAAGTATGCTGGTGTTTAAATCCCGCGTCGCCGAACCCGCAGCCCAGGCTTGATAACACTTCTGCTTACTGCGTAATGCAGTTTTACAGGAGCGACCAAACCAAGGCTGAGATCTGCCTCCGATGGGTACCACAGATGATGGAATAAATAGTTCCATTCCCTGTAGCACCACATCAGTGACAGAATCAGCAACAGCGCTGGGATCATCCGGCGAGAAGCAAACCCGGGGGCGGGTTTGCTTGGGTATTGGGTATTGGGCTATGGGTAGGATGCAAAGAAAGACCGCATTCCGTCCCAATCCGCCGACCTGTAATTCCAAACACGGCGGCAACCTGCAGAACGCAACCGCGAAGGGAGCGTGAGTGGCACCGTACTCCGGATAAGACATTGGTCCGAAGAACCGAGAGGGGCATCGACGGAAACCTGATATCCGTCCGGATGAGAGGTGAGCAGAAGGTCCAACAGGGAAGGTGTATAATAATAATAATAATAAATATTTTTTTTATTTCAGTAACTTAGTCTATTACAAATATTAGTTGTGGGAACTCCCCTTTAGGCAAAACATCGCCTGTGTTAGGGAGAACCGCTCTTTTTACAATCAGTTACATAGAAAACTAAATTACAACGAATATACACTAAAACAAGCAAGTTTTAATATATTATTATTATAAGTTTACATATATTAGATTTATTTATTTATTTAATTTCCTTCTGCTCGTGTGTGTGTGTGTGTGTGTGTGTGTGTGTGTGTGTGTGTGTGTGTGTGTGTGTGTATGTGTGTATGTGTGTGTGTGTGTGTGTGAGTGTGTGTGTGTGTGTGTGTGTGTGTGTGTGTGTGTGTGTGTGTGTGTGTGTGTGTGTGTGTGTATGTTAGTTAGTTTTTAAGCATCAGTTCTGTCTCACTGTAACTTCTTGCTTTTAGCCAATTCAAAACCGTTTTCTTACAATCTTTTTTATTAAGAGGGAATATGTTAAGATACTTATTTATTTTATTGTAGATTGAGGCAGACTGCATATAGTACTGCCGTCTTGCAAAGTCTGATTTTACTGTGGGAACTAAGGCAACTTTATAGTTTCTTCTCCTGGTTAGCAACTTAGCATCAAAGGGAAGAGATTTGTGCATTCTAAGAACAATGTCCAATATGTATAGTTTCCTAACTGATAGAAGATTAGCTTCCCGGTAAAGATTTTCAGTGGGGTATCTATAAGGTTTTAGAAGCATTACTTTTATCAGCAACCTTTGTGCTCGTTCCAGACATAGTAGAGAAGTTTTAGCAGCCGAGCCCCACACTGATATGCAGTATACCAGTATGGATTGGGCGAGTGCAACATATGTTTGAATAAGTAATTCTTTACTCGCAATGTGACGTAAAGTTTTAAAAGTCCAGATCAGCTTTCTCACTCTTTTCATGGTCAATTCTACATGCAGCTGCCAAGAAAGACGCTGGTCGACGAGAATCCCTAAGTATTTAGCATAAGCGACCTTATTTATTCCAGTGCACGAGCAGTCAGTATCAGACGGGTCACCACACTTGTGAATTTTTATGTTATAATTTGATGGGGGTTGAGTTGAAATGTTTTTACTGAAACAGATATATTGAGTCTTAGCTGCATTTAAGGTAAGGAGGCTTGTGTCCAACCAGGATGCTATCTTTGCCAGTGCGTTTTCTGCCGATATTTTTACTTCACACCAGGATTTTCCAGAGAACACGATAGCTGTATCATCTGCGTAAGAAAATACAGTACCATTGGATAGTTTTAGAAGACAGAGATTATTTATATACACCAGGAAAAGAGTTGGTCCCAGCACACTCCCCTGTGGGACACCGAATGTTAAAGTGGCTTCCTGGCTAGTGTGGTTGCCTATTCGAACACGCTGCTTTCGGTTAGTAAGGTAATCTTTGAGTAATTTGAGAGGAGTACCTCTCACCCCTACTTCCTCTAGTCTATTTAACAGGATGGGCACCGACACTGTGTCGAATGCCTTCTTTAGATCGAGCATTACTCCCAAACATTTGTTTCCAGAATCCACTTCTTTTACTACTAGAGTTGTAAGAGCCTGTACAGCATTTTCAGTCGATAAGCCTCGTTGAAAACCAAATTGATTTTTTGCTATGATGCTATATTTTGTCAAGAATTTTGTGAGTCTAATATTAATTAATTTTTCTAGAAGCTTAGACACTGATGAGAGAACAGAGATTGGTCGGTAGTTACAGGGGTCACTTTTGCTGCCATCCTTATATATAGGTGTTATTAAAGCTTGCTTGAGTGCAGTTGGAAAAATTCCCTGTTCGAAACACAAGTTGGCCATATGGGAAATAATTGGCGCAATTTCATTAAGAGCGAGTCTTAGAAAAGAAGTTGGGATATTATCCCATCCCGGGGAGCTACTTAGTTTCATAGTCTTAACAACTTCACATATTTCAGCACTATCAGTATCGTATAGGACAAATGATGAAACTTGTTTTATGTTTGTGTTATGTTTCACTGTCGGAGAATTTAATATTTTAATTTTTTCTGCTAGGTCTTTTCCAATATTTGTAAAATAGGTGTTAGTGATATCTACCGATGCCTGTGGAGACGAAGTTGCATGCAGGAGTTCAAGGTTATGGGTTTTGGGGGATTTACGTTGCGTTATTCCGTTTATAGTATCCCATAACTTTTTAGGATTTTTTTGAGCTTTGGTCAGCTGGCCTCGATCATAGTTCCTTCTCAACTTTTTTAAGATACAACTGCAGTAGTTACGGTACCTTTTATATATTATTTTTAAAGTGTCATTATATGGGTCAAGTTTTAGCCTTCTTTGCATGTCATTTCTGTTTCTGATGCAGCGTAGCATACCTGGAGTAACCCAAGGTTTTAAGATCCTTTTGTTCGCTGAGATGAAAGTAATAGTCGTATTTAATTTTAAGCTCTGTTGCAGTCTTTTTATTAAAAGTTCAGTTATTACATTAGGGTCAGTATATTGTAATAGATCAGGTAATTTCGTTGTTTTTAAAAATTCTAGGGCTTTGTCGTAGTTGATTTTAGTTATAGTTTTGTTATTTATTTTTGGTTTATCAGGGCAAGATATTTTTAGAAAGATCATACTGTGATCAGTGATAGTGGCATCGAGTACAGCAGTAGTCACATTTTGATGTGCGTAATCGAGTTTTAGAATAAAATGATCGAGGCAATTAGGTCCTCTCGTTGGAATGGAGTGACCTGGAAGGAAGCCCTGTGAAGCTAACATTTCCAGGTAATTGTGTCTATTACTGCGTTCATAGGGTTGTTCGTCATGTCTATAGATTAGATTTATATTAATGTCTCCAGTTATGATGATATTTTTAGTCCCTTTAATAAGTTCCAGGTGAGTACATAATGAGTTAATGAATTGCTCGGCTTTGCGATTAGAGGGTGAACGATAAATACCAAGAACTGTAAGTTGAGGTAAAGATATCTGCAGGCACGACGCATGTTTTAGATAGACTTCAGATACGTTAGCTTCCTGAGTGGATTTGACATAGGCGACTACTCCATCAGATTGATTTAGATGCTTAAATGTTTGAAAAGAATTATAACCTATTATCTGAGGGATGTGTTTATCAGGGTTCAATTTGCATTCACTAAGGATGATAAGATCAGAGTTGAGGTCAAGGGCGGATACGTTTACTTGAAAGTCATCAAAATTGGCATATATACCTCTAATATTTTGGGATATTATCGTAAAGTCTGTATTTTGTACTGTGATAATATTCTTCAGATTTTCAATTTTACATTCAAAATTAGAAAACGTGCCAGAATTATCTATTGCATTAATATTATTAAGAACGTGATTCATGTTTTGTTTTAAGAATTCTTAATTCGTTAGCAGTATATGGTAAAAAATAGATATTATCAGTATTATGTGTTACAGATTTCAGAATTGTATATGGTCTGAGACAATGAGTGTAAAAGTGTGTAGTAAGTTTTTTGACATTGTGTGTGTTTTTTGGTTTAAAAAAGTGTTTGTTTGTGAATGTGTAATGATTAAGATATTTGAAGTTGTTGTGTAGTAAATAAGTACAATTATTTTGCGTGAATGGTGTTTGTGTACGAGCAGTTACTAATATAAAATAACTTACAAGAGATGAAAACGATAACAGCCAGATGATTTTTGACTCTAGTCATTTCAACTGTAATAAGTTTTGCACCTGCTGTTCACTTCTTACTAAGATTACTGGTGTGTTTTCACTCTTTCTAACATAGACCCGGCCATGAGCAGTCCAGCAGAATTTGTATTCATTCGATTTTACCAGGTCTCGTGCGAGGAAGTGGAGTCGGGCACCTTTGGCAGTCAACTGTTCGGAGATGTATATAGGTGTGTTCTCATTTTTGGTGTGTCCCAAGTGCTTCGCACAGAGTTTCTCTTTGTGCCTTATATTGAATGTCTTGGTGGATCTTAAGAAGTCTTTCTTTAACATAGTGGACGATAATTCCACAACAATTGGGCTATTGTTTTCACCTTTCTTGTTATTAACTCTGTAGATATCTCTTATATCTGCCTTCGTAATGGAATGGCCTACATTCTCCGATAGCTTCATTACCATATTTAACAATTCTTTCTCATTTTCATTGGCAACTTTCGGAGCATTTTTAATCTGTATATTTGATTTTCTATTTTCTCTCTGCAGGTCCTCAACTTTTTCTTCCAAAAAAGTTATGTATTCCCTATCTTTCTTGGCTTGAAGCTCAAATCCGTCTAACTTCTTTTTCAGCTCTTCGTTTTGGGCAGCTAGGAAAGCCATAGATTTTTCAATATTATTGTTAGTTTCCTTGATGTCTGCTAGGACTGGGGTAATTTTCTTAAATTGGTTTCCTTGAGCAGTTAACATTGTCGAAATCATGGTTTTAATTTCTTCTTTGAAGTCACTAAATTCGCAGTGTATGATCCTCCACATCTGGAATCTGCGTAGGCGAAGTAACAAGTTGTGTCAGACCATATGCCAAGGCAAAGTCATAAACAGATCTCTTCGCATGATCGGTTAAACGTGAACCGAGCCATTCGGCATGGTGGGCGTTAAAATCTTCAAGGATAACGATCTCTGCGGATGGGACCTGTTGTAGCAAGGAATCTATAGCCATATGGACGTGGTCGATGAGTCGGTCTGTTTCGGCATTACCGCTATGGGACCTATAGAGGCACCCGTAGACGCGCGGATGGTCGTCGCTGTCTACGCGTAGCCAAAGGATGGACAGGTCCGAACCTTCAAGACTGCCGAGGCGTCGAGAACAGATGTCCTCTCTGACATACACGCAAACTCCATCTCGAGGCACAAAGGAGTGCTCCAATTTGTACCCTGGGTAGGAGAGATACGAAATATCAGCCGGAGAGGAAACCTGCGTCTCGGTCAGGAAGAGCAAGGCCGGCTTCGCCGTCTCGAGATGGTAGTGGACGGCGTTTAGGTTAGAGTGAAGTCCCCTGATGTTGCAGAAATTCACGGATAGCGTGGCAGGGATCGTCTTGGTATTGTTGCTCAGTTTGCCCCGAGCAGTTATGTTTTTGAGCGGAATTTTGCCCCCCCCCCCAGAATACGCGGGGCAGCCTGAGGACCCACGCTCATCAATCTCGCATTGGAATAACATGGTCGTGGATGCTCAGCGAGGGATTCTCCAGGGGTACTGGTACCCTCCTGGGGTAGTCTAATGTGTAATTCCGCTACCATATTGATGGGGGGGGGGGATTGGGCCTCCGGCCACCTGCACTCACCAGACGAAACGCAGAAGCAGAGCTTCTGCTTCACGCCGGTATTCTGTGAGATCATGGTACCAACTCGGCTCGAGCCGGCCCATACGTGCAACAGCAAAAACTGCTGCGTGGCTCTACCACCGTTAAAACTTTAGGATCTCGACTTCTTTTGGCAGATAGAGAATTAGATTCTTCTGGCGTTTCAGTTGTCAATATAGCACTTTTCGTATCGGGGCACTTTGCGTTAGAAGTAGAAGAGGAAACCATGTCCATATTAGTTATTGGTCCAGTATCAGAATTTTCCCTAAGCAATGTGAACTCTCTTGGCAGGTTTGGCTACTTAAATCCTTAGATAACTCTTGAATGGTACTAGAAGCAGGTACTGGTAACAAATCAGCGCAGCTGACGTCGTCGTCGAGAATGTCAGCAACACATTTATTTATCTGAGATTCACTAAGGGGTATCAAGGGGCTGATATTACGTGAATCGAATACATACGTGGAATAATCAAATTAAATGTTATTACAATCGTATGATGTATTGATACCAGGACGCTCCTTATTACTTTGCCGTTGGTATTCTCTTTTTTATTTAAAACATTGTCAAGCTTTGAAGCTATTGTGATACATAATGAGTTGTTGTGATGTATATTGCTTTGTTACAATTTCACTAATAGTCTATTACGGTGTCCATTCATTGTTATTGTTCTTACACAGTTACAAAAACTTATCAAAATGAACTTAAACAGAACGCAGCGTACGCGCTCTCAATCAAAACACCGTCCGCGTGACCAAGTAAGAAAAGTAACTAACGACCACTAACCGTTGCACTCTCGCCCTCCAGCCCCCCGCGCACAGTACACCTACTACGTGTAGGGACATGTCAATGTCGCCGCGCTCGACGTGTCCAGTTTGTTTGGTTATCCAAAACACTGTATCTCTGAGGTTCAACTAATTTCGCGTAAACTTATTCAGCTAAAACACTGTAACTTCAATCACAGTGTTATGCCATAATAAACGATAAATATAACTAAAATACAGTGTTTTGTATGTGCTCATATCTCCTTCTACATACTATAAAATGAAAAAATATAAATAAAGGGATATGTAACTGCCTTTAAATAATCAAATGAGCGCTATTAAGGCAAAAAACTGTAACTCGAGTTACAGTGTATTGGATTTACACGTCAGTGCTGTGCAGGGATTGAAAACGGTCCCAAAATACCGGTATAGTACCGGTATTTAAGGGTTTCGGTACCTATACCGGAACAGGAACCAGAACCTAAATTAGAACCTTTATTTTACCGGTTCCTAAGTAAAGCGAAAGCCAGTCCAAACTTGTTTGAGGTGCGGTCGGGTGGACGGCGCGATGCGGCGCGCGGCGGAGTGTGAGAAGAGGGAGTTTGTAAAATATCATATTTGTATTGGTGGATCTTATGTTGCATATCAATGCAGTGTTGCCAACTCTACGGATTTTCTATATATATACGGAAATTTGTCATCATCTACGGAACTACGGAATTTGACGTTGCATTCTACGTAATTTTTATAAACTTAATAAGATTATTTTTAACATGAGTGTGAATTTGCCGACAATGTCATTCTCTCTCTCTTCTTCTAATGTTTTCTGTATTAAATTATATTTAATAATTAATTCTATGCTATCTGTATTAAAATCAAACCATTCTTACTCATAAATATCAATTTTTTGTGACGTTAATCGATTTCAAATGTTAATAGCTTAGATATTTTGAGTTTAATTAGGTACGTTTGTTTTTTCTTTCTTCTTGAAAAATAGGCAGTTAAAATAACCGCTTATAACCTTTTTATAGATGATTGAATTGTTACTTATGTCTTAAATTTTTCTTATCCATACTATCCCATTTGTTTTTATAATTATTAAAAAAAATCTGCCGGATTATTCTTCGCTTTTCCTCGATCTTTTTTTTCGAGATGTTCTCAAAGTTCTTAGTTGTATAGCTTTTCATCATCATCATAATTACAGCCCTTCACAAGTCCACTGCTGAACATAGGCCTCCCCCAAAAATGCCACAAAGCACGGTCCTGAGCCACCTGCATCCATCGACTTACCACCTGCATGTCTTACCAGGTCGTCACTCCGTCTAGTGGGGGGTCACCCTACACTTCGCCTACCGGTACGAGGCTGCAACTCGATAATCTTTTTTCCCCATCGGTTGCCGAATCTTCGAGCTTTATGGCCGGCCCATTGCCACTCAGCTTACTAATCAGTAGGGTTATGTCGGTTACTCTGGTTCTACTGCGGATATCCTCATTTCTAAGTTTATCACGCAAAGAAACTCCAAGCATAGCCCTCTCCATATCTCGCTGAGTGACCTTGAGCTTCCTCATCCGGCCAGCAGTGAACGACCACGTCTCAGTTCCATAAGTAATCGCTGGCACCACGCACTGTTTGTACAGTCTCGTTTTTAAGTTTTGAGGTATACCTGACGAGAATATGTGCCATAATTTCCCGAACACTGCCCAACCGAGTTGAATCCGTCGATTGGCCTCTCGGTCTAAGTTGGACTTACCTAGTCGGACTAGTTGTCCCAGGTAAACATACTAGTCAACAACTTCGAGCTTAGTGCTCCCAACAACTACTGGCATAGGTGTGTCATGGACGTTAAACATGATCTTTGTTTTGCCCATGTTCATCTTAAGACCTATCTGTTGTGAGACGCTATTGAGGTCATTGAGCATAGTGCTAAGGTCTTCCAGCGATTCTGCCATAAGGACTATATCGTCAGCAAATTGAAGGTGAGTGATGTACTCGCCATTGATGTTAATACCGTATCCTTTCCAGTCGAGAAGCTTGATAACGTCTTCCAACGCAGCGGTGAAGAGTTTCGGGGATATAACGTCTTACATCATTACAGCCCTTCACAAGTCCACTGCTGAACATAGGCCTCCCCCAAGGAATGCCACAAAGTACGGTCCCGAGCCACCTCTTACACCTAACCTAACGTCTTACACCTCTCTGCAATTGGATAGGTTTCATATACTGGTTCTGTACTCGCATAGCCATCGTAGCCCTACTGTACAAGCACTTCAGCACTTCGATATATCGACAGTCAACTTGGCACCGTTGAAGGGACTGCAGCAACGCCCAAATTTCGACGGAATCAAAATGTGGTCTATGGTGCTAAAGCCCTTTCGGAAACCGGCTTGTACGGGAGGCTGGAAGTCGTCAATTCTGCGCGCGAGACAATTCGTAATGACTCTTGAAAACAGCACGTAGACGCGGCTCAGAAGGGAAATCTGTCTGTAGTTCTTCAAATAAGCGATGTCGCCTTTCTTGAAGAACAAGACCACCGCACTTCTGCTCCACGCCTCCGCTGTAATGCCACCATGGAGGAAGGAATTAAAGAGCTTCTGAAGGACTTCAAGTACCGGTTTTCCACCCGCTTTCAGAAGCTCCGCTGTAATTCCATCCTCGCCTGGGGCCTTGCCGTTTTTAAGGTGCTGGAGAGCCATTCTAATCTCGCTCAGACTGACGTCCGGGATATCATCAGAATAGTGTCGGATAAGACTCGCTCTTGGATCGTTACTCACTCGTGTGGCTCCAAACATGATGTGTGCAGCTGCCCATAGAACCTCTCAATCTCACTCAAAATCTCAGGTGTCCCGGAAACGACGCTGCCACACTCGGTCTTCAGCTTTGACAGTTGGCTCTTTCCGGCAGACAGATCTCTAGCAAAGACTTTGGAGCCCTGGTTTCAATCGATCGCTTCTTCAATAAGAGCAGTATTAAAGTT